>JAHZTW010000003.1:79152995-79223850 GCA_020283515.1 Alliaria petiolata | reverse complement strand
TGAGGAAGCTGGTTCCAGCTCCTTCCGTGGGGTTAGTCATCCCCCAGAGCCTGACGACATGGATCTTATAACAACTGTTTATGTGCCCATCAGCGAGAAAAACAAACCTGATTCGGTTTGCTTGATGAAGAGCATGTCTATTACTAAAGGACCCTTTCTCGAGGATCTCTCGCTCTGCGTGCCTCCGAAGAAGCCAAGCCCGGGAATACTCTCACCCGCGGAAATCATAGTCGAGGAGCCTGCTACGTCGCTCTCCCCGTTTTCTGTGTCCCGTGCATCGCAGAACACAGATAACTCTCTGCTACCGCCAGATTCAGACAAGGAATGTGTTTGGGATGCTTCTCTGCCTCCCAGCACCAACGTGAGCCCACACAGCAGTAGTGTCGAAAGCATGAATTTCGCCAGGGCTATGAGTATTGCTAATAGCTCTTCTGCAACGAGTAGTACGCAGCGGAGCGATGTTGTGCTCAGTATGGACAAAAACTACTGTGACAGGAGTATCAGCATGGTGTTGGATTCGTTTGAAAGCGCCAAGACGAGTGCAAGCAGAGCAAGCGACAGTAGCGGCCTAAGCGAAGAGAGCAGCTGGAGCAATTTCACGGGAAGCCTTAATAAGCCACACAAAGGGAATGATCCTAGGTGGAATGCTATTTTGGCTATCAGGATTCGAGATGGGATTCTAGGGATGAGCCACTTCAAGTTGCTGAAACGGTTAGGTTGTGGTGACATCGGGAGTGTCTATCTAGCTGAGCTAAGCGGAACTCGGTGTCATTTCGCTGTGAAAGTGATGGATAAAGCTTCTCTTGAGAACCGGAAGAAGCTGAATCGAGCTCAGACCGAGAGGGAGATTCTACAGCTATTGGATCATCCGTTTCTACCGACATTGTACACTCATTTCGAGACAGACAGGTTCTCGTGTTTGGTCATGGAATACTGTCCTGGAGGTGATCTGCACACTTTAAGGCAACGCCAGCCCGGGAAGCATTTCTCGGAGTATGCTGCTCGGTATGTTCTCTCTCTCTCTCGGTTTCAATGTTCACAAAGCTAAATTTCATTCACCGTGATCTCACTTTCTTTATATGTTTCACATTATTGTTTTTCTTTCTTTCTTTGGGACAGATTTTACGCTGCAGAGGTGTTGCTAGCGCTCGAGTATCTCCATATGCTCGGCGTTGTTTACAGAGACTTGAAACCTGAGAATGTTCTGGTTCGAGATGACGGTCACATAATGCTTTCCGACTTTGATCTCTCCCTGAGATGCGCGGTTTCTCCAACACTGATCAAAACATTTGACTCCGATCCATCTAGGCGAGGCGCGTTCTGCGTTCAACCGGCTTGTATGGAGCCTACATCAGCTTGCATCATCCAACCCTCATGCTTCTTACCGCGCAGCATCTTCGCTAACAAAAACAAGAAGAGCAAGACCCGTAAAACCCAGACGGATTTCTTCAGATCACACTCGGGTTCTCTCCCTGAGCTGGTCGCTGAGCCTAACACAAGGTCCATGTCCTTTGTTGGAACACACGAGTACTTAGCTCCAGAGATCATCAAAGGAGAAGGACACGGGAGCGCAGTGGATTGGTGGACTTTTGGTATCTTCGTGCACGAGCTCCTATACGGGAAAACCCCGTTTAAAGGATCAGGAAACCGAGCCACTCTGTTCAATGTGGTGGGAGAACAGTTGAAATTCCCTGAGTCACCAGCGACTAGCTACGCAGGGAGGGACTTGATTCAGGCTTTACTGGTGAAAGATCCAAAGAACAGGCTAGGGACAAAGAGAGGAGCAACGGAGATAAAGCAGCATCCATTCTTTGAAGGCGTGAATTGGGCATTGATAAGGTGTAGTACTCCTCCTGAAGTACCGAGACAAATGGAGACCGAACCGCCTCCAAAGTATGGACCGATTGATCCGGTTGGGTTTGGTAGTAATAGCAAGAGAATGATGGGACCACCACCAGTATCAGTATCAGCATCAGCAGCAGCAGATGCGAAAACTGGTGGTAAATTTCTAGACTTCGAGTTTTTCTAAAGCTTGTTTTTTTCTTCCAAGAGTTTGTATTTGGTCGTTTAATTAGCATTTTTAGTCTTTTTATGTCGCTATATATTGTGTAACCACGTCTCAAGGCCTTGATAGATCAGGAGTTGAGGTTGATTATCTCATAGTAAACTTAGGTCATTTCTTTTTGTATGGGAGGTTAAATCTTCTTCCATGGAACCAAAACTTTTGTAAGGACGTGGAAAGCTCCAAGTCGGAATTATTTAAGAAAAATCTCCCTTGGTAGTTACTGTTGTGTTTGTCGGCAACTTTTTTTCTACCCAAATAGTAGATCGTAATGACTCACTGCCATGTTTTGGTGGTCCCAAAAGCAAAAGGTATTATGATCTAAAACGAATCAATGACCCGTTATGTTATATTTTATTTAAATCCCGAAACTGAGAACTGGTTTTGGCATTTTGCCTGCGAAATGTATTATCATATCTCTCTGTGTGTGTTTTTTTTTTTTTTTTGATAAGTATCCGGATCCTTTGGATCCGACTAAGCACAGACCATCAACCGGACACTAATTTACAAGGTCCTGCGGGTCTTGTGTAGTGCGTAACGCCAGCCTAACGGCGGGTCCCGCGGGAATCCTGGAGGCCCGGAGAGACCATTTGAATGCCCCGGTGACCAAGTGGATTAAATGTTGCAATTCCGCTTCTGTGGGGAATCGATTCCTGCCCTACACCAGCAGGGCCGACTCTCACCCGACTCTCACCCCAGAAGGGAACCACCCCACTACCACCACTTGGTTTGTTTTTGTTTTAAAGAGTCGTCGGCATGATCTTCGCTTGATCTCAATATAATATACAAAATGAAACCGCTATGATCAACCAAGAAGAAAACCGCATGTGCTTCGGACAAAGAAGAGAAATTATCACTTTGTCAGATCGTAACTGTTTCTCAGGGAATCCGATGAAAACGGACCCACTGGAGACATTTTCAACACCGACCAGTTTCATGCCAAATAGAGACAGTTCGAGGCAAGCCCTAGATTGTAATCACCACCTGCTGCTATTACTTATAATATCACGATTAACGAAGAAGCAAGAGATTGTTCTTTATTCATGTCGTCGAATTTCATTATAACATGTAGCTGAGAAATTACATTAACCAAAATCCTCACATTTCATCCCCACATGTAGTTGTTTTTTAAAAGACTAGACTCCATATATATACATTTTCCTTTCAGAAATAAACAATATCCAAGCAACTATATCAAACAACCAAACCCCAAATAAGAAAAACATAACGTTAGGAAATTTCCAGCTCTGAAGCCCTTTTACCCATCAAAATCTTTAACTATATAGTATTTGTATTTTTTTCCAACTATATAGTATCTTCACGTATATAATATAGTGTGCTACTTGATGGAGTATGAGCGAGTGCATACCGTTTGTAAGGACTCCGTGAACAGAGCAGAGAAACTGGTTAGAGCTTGGAACACGCCGGGCAAACCCGTCTGCAAGTTATTCAAAGTCATGGCTCTTGTTACCTCTATCGCCTTTGAATGTTTCAGCATTTCTTCCTCCACTCTTCTCTGGCATGCTCCAAGCTCTAACTTTTTCTCCGTGAGCGGGTCCCGGGCGTCTAACACGTGTCCGCTGTCTGGTCCTGAATCCGGGAGACCAAACCCGACCGTGGAGTATGACTGGTAGTATTTCCTTTCGATGTTTCTAAGCGATGAAGCTTTCTTCTCAAGCTCCTTTGAAGCTGATTCGGTTCTTTTCTTTATCTTTAGCTCCTCGGATTGCTTCGCGGATATCACGTGAACAACGTTGATGAAGCTCTTGATTGCTTCTGAAGCCACTGTGTCCGGGACTCGGTCTAGAGTAAGCTTCCACTCATCGCAAAATGCGTAGGCATCTACTGGCTCTTTGTGATTGGGATTGTCGTCGTGGCAAACTGGGAGAAGAGTTAGCTTGAACCAGGCCTGAACCGAACGTATGAAGTACCGTTGGAATTTAATCAGCCGACAAAAGCTGGAGTGCCATAAAGACACGGCTGTTTCCAAGTCACGGGTTGCTTGTCGGTGTAGTTCAGATGTTGATTCCCCTTTGCCTGACCTGTTAATGAGCCCCTGAACTTGCTGTACGATGTTGTTCTGAATCTCATGGAATTGATGCATTGATTTCCACATGTACATGAAGCTGCACAAGGAAATATCAGAGATTAGCGTATGATTCTCTGTTGCTCAAAGAAGGTACCTTTACCGCATAGCTGATGGATTCAAAGCAATTATTACAGCCTAGTCTTAAAGACTCTTCGCATGAATTTGTTAAAAAAGGTTTTTTTGATCTATCTCTTTTTCTTCTTTGGCATCACTACAACTACAACACTTGAACTTGGGGGACCTTTAAAATGCAGGCTCTAAATGCAGGATACTATCTCTAACCTCTACCAAAATTAACACGGCAAATACCAAAGTTTAGAAGATCTTCATTTCCACCGAACTAGATATTAACCAATAAGCCTAATCATAACACTCAGCTTGTAACTTAGGCAAATACATGATCACTATATCAGCAGCTTACTTGTTAGTTGTAACTTGGTCAGGATGCGCTATAAAACCCCAAAGCTCTAACAGTATATAAGAGACTTAGGGATCTTTGTCTCGCTCTAAGAAGCAGCAAATCATATCAAGGAATCCATATCAAAGCATTAGAAAACTAGCTGCTGCAACTAGCAAATTTTTTCATTAAATGTTGACCTACTTGATGAGTCCACAAGATTTTCTTATAAATGTGGAAGTAGGTGGAAGTGTATATACGGACTTCTACGAGTAAATTATGATACAGACAGGTCAAGGCAACTGACAGCGCATTCAATATCGGATAATCATTGATACAAAATTAGCTAAATCAAACAATGCAAACTTACCCATGACAGAGTTCAACGAGCTGCGGGACAAGATCAGTATCTCGAAGGCGGATAATTGCAGTAGACGTCGTGCTGACGGCCTGGGAGGTAACAATTATAAGGGACTGTAACCTTGTTATAGACCCCTTTGTCTTGTCCAGCTTAGTCTCATTCTCACCCTTGTATTCTTGACTTTGAAGTTTTGACAACTTCTTTTGGTGCTCAATCTTCAACCCTTCTCTAGCCTGCAAATACATCCGTATCTCCAATAATTAGTGAAACAAAAACCTACGAGAAACGACAAAAGCTAATTGGATAAACAGCAGAGACCTTGACTTCCTCATAGAGTTTCTTTTCCCATGCCAAGAGGCGGTCTAGACTGGAACAAAGGCTCTTGGGGCCGCCCGGTTGGTCCAGTGCGGTTGTGTCAAGCCTGTACTTTACTTCCAATGGCGGCTTTGAGGTCCAGGTTGAGCTCAGGTTGCTCAATACGCTACTCGAGTGAATCACCGTCTCTAATAATCAAAATTCACAATGCGAAACCAAATCAACTTTCAATATAATGGCAGATTCTACAGGCATATATATATATATATCTAATTCAAAGTTATCAAGCTCACTTTTCAAGTGGCTGAAACTGCGATCGAGCTGAGCCCTGCCAAGATGGAGCATCTGGGAGACTTGATCGCCGGCGGAGGCCGCCTTGTCGAAATTCTCCTTGATCGCATCAACAATCTCTTTCAAATCTCTGTGCCTCACCACCATCTTCATGTCAGCGACCTCTCCTCCGCCTCTGTAGCTGCCGGAAGACGTCGTTGCGTCATCTGCTTTCCCGTACTTCTCGTGTGCAACGCCGCCATACTCCTGCGGCATTGGTGCGGGCTGCTGGTGATGATGCCGTCTCATTGAACTAGTCCTCACGGAAGATCCGAAGTCGGAACGCGTCCCGATCTCGGACACTGACTCTCTGTCCTCTTCATCCTCCATCTCCTCCTCCGCGGCGTTGGATGAGCTCGTCGTGCTGTAATGATCGTGATCCTCCCATTCACTACACTGCACTTCCTCTCTCTCTGTCTCCTCATCCTCCTCCACCGCACTATTCATGGTCTCGAACTGCTTCTGCTTCCTAGAATGGAAAAAATCGTGCTCCGATCTCTCTGTTTCGGTATCATCGCCGTCGGCCAGATCGCCAGAGCGGCTGTGCAAGTTTTGTTGCCTCTCTTGAGATTTCCTGTTGAAGAATTCGGAGTCAGGAGGGGAAGGAGGGTAGAAGTTCTCCCAGTTCCAGACGGAAGAAGCTTGGGAAGGAGTGGCGGAGTAAGTGGAGTTCTGGTAAGCACTAGGGTAGAAATTCGGCATGAAATTGGATCTCTCACTTTTAGGAGAAGACGAAGAAGGGCTTGAGAGAATATGAGGCATCTTAGGTTGCTGTTTCCGGCGCCGATTAGAGGATGCGGAAAGGATGGGAGGCAGCTTTGAGCTGGCAACAGAAGGAGACCGCGAGGGAGGAGCCGGCGGCGGAGTATAGACGGAAGAAGGAGCTGGTGACGGCGGAACACGTGGAGGTACAAAAATGGCAGACGAGTGTTCAGTCGCCGGAGGAGTGTGGAGGAAAACGGCCGGAGTCTGGTCCGATACAGCGAGAGGCTCGCCGGCGGCGAAAGATGAGAGAGCAGATCCAGTGAGACGAAGCGATCGGCAGTAATCGGCGTGAGCGGCAGCAAGTTGATGCCGTGCGCGAACAGATTCCGTCATCAGACGGCGGCGATCCTTGCACCGCCGAACGGTGTCCTCATTATCGAGCTTCGACGCTGCACATCCCATGGTTTCGTCTTCGGATTCTTCTTCTCGCCTGAGTCTACTTAAACGGCGGTTAGCTATCGGCGGCGCGTGAACTCGGCTCCGTTCTGCATTTTCAGTAGAGAAATCACACAAAAGAAAAGTTGGGAGAAAGTTCTTAGCTGTTTCCACTTGATCGGATTTTGGACTGTACGTGCTCAATTTGTTATCCCTTTATTAATCAAAAAAATAAAGAAAAAAACTTTATATAAATTTCCTTTTTCTATTTTATTTCTCCACTGAGTACTGATAACGAGTCAGTGACTGTCATTAACCTGGACTAGTATTTTTTCCTACTCTGTTATTTACAATTTTTCATCATCTAATAAAATTTGTTTTCCCACCGAATTATTGTTAAATGCACTATAAAATTTTGACAAGTTGATTTATATTTTTTCATAATAATAAAAAAAAAAACTGAAAGGTATAAAAGAGTTTTAATTTTTCTATATTAATTTTTTTTTACCGGGGGTAAAAAAAAAGTTCTAAAACTCCGCCCCTCAAAACCATTATAGAAAAAAAAGAGAGAGTTTTTCAGAAGAAGCCATTATAGAAATAGAAAAACCACATGCATTTCCCTTTTCTTTCCAACTTTGTTCGAAGAGACTCACCAACTCGGTGAAAACTGAAAAGTAAAAACTGACGACATGTGGAAAAAGAATATTACAAATGAAGCTCTCTTTTTTAGTATTTTTAGAAATTGCACACTCTTTTTCTAAAGTGAACTTTGATCCCCCCCCCGGACGAGCATCTAATTCTTTTTCTGTTTCAATGGATGCTTGATTTCTTCCATAAATGTATCGTACTTTGTTCCACTTATATTTTATGTCTCTATATATTCACCTTGTTTGTAATTGTGATCAATAGATCGCCAATAATCAACAATTGATGGATACGAAGGAGGTGGAGACGTCAACACCTACGAAAGTGACCCAACTGTTTTATTTTTCCTTTGGAAAAAGGCACAACTTTGTAATTATCTTTCTTTTTGTTGTAATCCTTTTGATTACACGAATATTCCAATTTGTATAGACTTGAGGGTTTCGTATATTTTATACATTATGCTTCCGAGTTGTGATGCCGATTTGTTCTCTAGTTAGGCGAACGGTTAATCTATTTTCGAAAGTGTATAAACGTATATCATATATGATGATGGTTGGAAAATATGAAAACAAAAACAAATGTTATTCTACAGTATGCATTCTTTGTTTATATACTACTAAAACTAATCAATTACTGTTTTCTCGTTGATGCTTCCGAGTTGTGATGCCGATTACTGTTTTCTCCTGTGTTTTTTAATCAAGTTTTCTAACCATAGTTGGAAAGAAAAATCAAACATTTTAATAGATTATTTTCGTCTTTATGGTGTGTCCCTTTCCTGTCCCGAGCAGCCATGTGGAGTGGACTGTTGTTGTCTTTCTCATATACAATTGCCTTATAAGACTCCAAATTGTTGCGTTGATCGTTGGCCCCATTCTACTCTCCTTGATTTTGATTTTGACGGGCTTCTCATAAGGTGAATTGGGGCTTTGGCCCATTTTGAAGCCCATTTAAGATAGTAGAACCTCACGTCATCTTTCTCTACGTTTAACATATATATAGACAATGTTGGTAGAATTATTTAAATGTTTTTCTTTTGTTTGTATAGAGATGTATGTTACAAACGAAATGAACTATTGGAGTGAGTAAAACAAAAGTCACGATCAATCCACAAAACGTGTCTTTGACAGTCCCAGTGGTACGACTTTCCCTTTCGACGTCAGAACTAATAATATTTTAAAACATTCATTAGCACGTGAAAATTGTGCTGTTCCTATATCGGTTTATCTTTTATATGGGAAATGATTAATTTTTTTTTTTTTTTTTTTTGGGGAGCTTGTGCTTTATTCCTTAAAAAAATCAAAAAGAAACTTAATGCTTTGTTTATTGATACCTATATTCATTCCATACCTGAGAAAATCTAAATACTTTGTAATTAGACCCGTCGTTGTTTTAACGAATCTAGTTATTGATATAATTTTGCTGACTTCCACTGTTGTGTTGCGCGTTGCAAGTATTTCTAATAGATATCTTAGCTATATCTTTTGAATTTGGATCATGTTGAATATTCAAAAAAGTTATAAAATCTGACGCTGATAAACCAATGGTAAAAGATGTATCGAGTGAAAAAAAACTGTTATTTATAACCAAAGATATATGAATGAATTTGGGCAATTACTTTAGTTTTAAAATCGGCAGATACTCACTATGTATGTTTTATTTCTCCAATGTTTTTTCCTATATTTTATTCCAGTAAATATCATTGCCAATCCTACGCTAATTTTTTTTTTTTACAATTATAACATGGTAATCCAGACAAAACCCTAAGTAATCAAGTTCGTTGGATCCAAATGTTTAACTGAAGTTGTTTCAAGTGAAAATGAAAACTGAGGGAGGAGCAAATTTACATCTTGCCTCCAATATCAACTATCACCCAATTACTATCGATGGGTTGGAGTGACCGTAAAGTTTGTTTTTTTCTATGCTTTGTTTATAATCATCAAACTTCATTATATAAATAGGTTACACCATATTCTTTTTGACTAATATTTTAGCTCTAAAATTGAGAAGAAAAAAATTGCAATTGTTTACAACTATGGAACATGTATTATCATTTTATTATAATTTGGGATATATACTAATATCCATGAACAATTTAACAGAAAGAAAAGTCCATGAACAAGAGATCGTTATAGAAATGATTATAGATACAAAAAGAAAGAAAAAAAAGGAGAAAAATATTGAAAAAAGGACCAAAGGACAAAGACCAAAAGTCCAAACAAAATAGATAACTAATAGTATTTTTTTGTCGCGTTTAGTTTAAACAACGAGGGAAAAAATAAATAAACAAACGAAGCTTCTTCGATGGACCTTCTCAATTCTCATTCCATACCTTTATAAATCTCCTCTTCCTCAGTGTTTTTCCACTCCATTCTTCTCTCAAACATAACTGTACAAACCGAAAACACACCTTCTCACTCTCTAAACCTTCTCTTCCATTCAGAAGCATTCGAAATCCATTAATTTTTTTGTTTAATATCAATGTCGGGTTTTGATTACAGCGACTCAATAAGCTCAGCTGATTCCGTCATTAACGGCGTTAGCTCACCGGTTTTCTACCGGAACCCGAGTTTCAGCAACGTTATCTTGAACGATAACTGGAGCGATTTGCCGTTAAGCGTCGACGATTCACAAGACATGGCCATTTACAACACTCTCCGCGACGCCGTCAACTCCGGCTGGACACCCACCGTTCTTCCCGTTACTTCTCCCGTGATGGCGGCGGAAGCTGTATCCATAGAAGAGAAGCCGGAGACTGCGGTGGCGGAGGCGGGTGGATCGCACGCGCCGAGGCAAAAGGGGGCGCAGTACCGAGGAGTGAGGAGGAGGCCGTGGGGGAAGTTCGCGGCGGAGATCAGGGATCCGAAGAAGAACGGAGCCAGGGTTTGGCTCGGGACTTACGAGACGCCCGAGGACGCGGCGGTGGCTTACGACCGAGCGGCGTTTCAGCTTAAGGGATCCAAGGCGAAGCTGAATTTCCCACATTTGATTGGCTCTTGTGAGTATGAGCCAGTTAGGATTAGGCCTCGCCGTCGCTCGCCGGAGCCTTCAGTCTCCGATAACTCATCGCCAGAGCAGAAGAGGGTTGCCCCGGATTTGGATTTCACGATGAATCAGTTTTACTCCGATGGTAGTTTATTAACGGATCAATTAGCATGTTCGTATTCTGATTATCTGGGATGAATTAAGTAAACTTTTTTTTATATGCTTTTAAATAAGTAAATCTAATTTGTGCATCGAGTATGCTTTATACGATCAACAGGTTGTGATTATATGTAATGTGATGGAAAATCAAAATGAATGGTTTTGAAATTCGATTCTATAGCAACAAGTTGAAAACTTCTATATGTAACGGCTGTGTCTTTTTCCATTCTTGGTAAAATTTCAGCATTTGTACCTATGAACATTTTAGGAAGTTGGATAGGCCTATTTTGAAGACATTTCTTTCGCTGGACTCTTTTCTATAATCATCTTAAGACACACGTGTTCGTCTAAATTGGGGGAACAAAAATTGTTGACAAAAAAAGTTCTGTTGTTTTAACGTATTTCTGAGGAAATTTATTCACAAAAGATAAGACGTGTTTTTTTTTTTTCAAATGTCTTATGTTACATATTATATATGGTACATATATAATAACGTATTATTACATAGAATAACGTATTTCTGAGAAAATGTATTCACAAAAGATGAAACGTGTTTTTTTCTTTCAAATGTCTTATATGTTACTTTTAGTGGACTATGTATCAAAGTAGAGATCAGAGCTAGAACATAAAATATTCTACATTGGTGGTCTCTCACCAAGTCTCTCAACATAAAATATTAATAAACTTAGAAAAAGAGAAGAGAGAGAATGGAGTGAGTCTCTCATTTGAGAGACCCATGAGAGACTCATCTCATGTGTTGTTTTCATATCATTGGTTTATTTTTCTTTTTTTAATTTAAACTATATAATATAATTAAATTATTATTATTATTAAATTGGTGAGAGACTTAAATGCAGATGCTCTAATTTTTTTTAATCATTAGTTTAAGCCTTTACAATGATGATTGTCTCATATTTATGTCCGGCATAATGCCATTAAGTTAAATTGTTAAATCGGTTGATCGAAGTTTTTTGACAGTTAAAAAGTTAGTTTTAGTAATCTTATTATATAAAGTAGGATGCATCAAAGTTAGTTTTTAACATGATCGTGACATATGTCAAGTTAATCGATTAGATTTTGACACGTTTTAAAAAAATTCAACCAATTAGATTTTAACATAATGTTTACATAAATCTAAAATTTAGTTTTAAAAATAAAAAGGAAAATAAGTATCTTTTTCAATTACTAATACAAAAAAAATCGAAAAGGTAAATAAGAAAATTAAGAAAAAGGAAAATAAGTTTTTTTAATGTTTTTCATTTAAATTAAGGAAATTATATCATCAATTACTAATACTTAAAAGGAAAATCAAAAAATTAGTAAAAATAAGTTTTTTTTTTCAATTGGTAATACCAAAAGAAAAATAAAAAATTGAAAAGGTAAATAAGAAAATTAAGAAAAAAAAAAGTTTCTTTTATGTTTTTCATTTAAATTAAAGAAATTGTATGATCAATCACTAATACTAAAAATATAATGAAAAGGTAAATAATAAAAAATTTTATAATGATCATTTTAATTTATTTTTACGAATTTAAAATATCTTATTAAAAATCCACATATATGCGGATGCTAATCTAGTAACATTATAAAATTAGACGGTACTATTATAAATTCAAAATTTTTAGCTGATTTTCTAATAATAAGTATGTCAACGCAGATAAAATGCGGAATGAATAAAATAACAATTACTTAACCTAAACATTACTTACTATATACGTTTATGGGCAACTAACACTATTGGGAATATTAGGTAGAATTAGAAAGTCACACTACTATATACTATTGTAGATCAATAATGCAACATCAGCAGCAGCAAATGTCGTTAGATTTTTTTTTTTTTTTTTCCTTTTTCCCTCGTGAATGTCAATGTCTACAAACTGATTAAAAAATTGGTAAAATTCTCTTAGATTTTTATAAAAATGATTTAATTTATCGAAGTAAATTGCACTCTAATTTACGAATATAAGACCAACCCCAAAGGTAACACCAAAGGGTCTAAACTATAGTTCTTAATAATAAAATAGATTAAAAAAATAGTTATCGGTGTTTTTCTAAGTTAAGACCCCTTACGTGGCACTACGTGATTGGATGAAGAAAATATAATGGGCAAATTAAAAAAAAAAAAATTTACTTAATTTTTTTTAAAAATATTTTTTTACTTAACAAAAGTTTTTACTTAAATGTTAAAAAAAAAAAAAAAAATTTTGGTTTTTAAGACAAAAATTTTGCTCTAAGTGAGATTTTTGTTTCGTCGCATTCAATCACTTCTCCATATTTGGGGGCATTAATCACGTTTCTCATGAAATCTGAGTGTTTTCAACTTACATGACTTTGCCCACCAGCTGTTCGTCAAAATTCCCAAACGAGTGTTGTCAAGTCACGTCTCTCTTTTAATCGATTAACTCGCAGAAAACGTTTCTTCTTTCTTTTCTTGTTTTTTGTTTTTCCAGTAACCAAGTCAGAATTTGTTTTGATCATGGACCGTTGGTCCGGCGTTTTGAAGATTCCGCTGGATGCCACTTCTGTCAACTACTACAGAGTTGCAGCATCTCTTTGCCTTTCTTCTTCTTCTTCTTCTTCCAAAACACTAGCTGTGAGTACTGTGTAGCACTTTTCTCTTTTATTCTACAGAGTCGCAAGCTCTGTTTTTTTTTTGTTTTGCTCATTGAGAAAAAAATGCTTCCTTTTGATCAGCAGGTGCCTTCTGCAAATGCGATATTCTTTCACGGGGACAGGGTTCGAGAGACTGGGAATCACGTGATCGAGAGGCTCTATGATTTGCAGAAAGTATCTGAGATTATAGTTTCTAAATTCGGGAACTCTGTTAATGCTTGGGTTGTTGAGGCTTCTCTGTACAATGGACCGTTTGCGATCTACAAGGACTTTGTTCCCTCAGTGAACCGATGCGGAGAACCAAAATCATATTCCCCATTTGGCTTCCCAGCTTCTTCATCCATCGTCTCCCTCTTATCCTGTTTCCTCCATGAGGTAATCTTTGTTGCTAAGCCACAAAGTCAATTTACCTTATCCCTCTCACAACAGTTTCTCATTCTAACAAATATGATTTTTACCAAATTCAGGCAGGTAAAGAAGTGAGTTTGGTAAACCAGGTTGCGTCAGGTCATCATCACTGTCCCAGAACAGTTGTTCTTGGGTTTAGCAAAGGTGGAGTTGTGATGAACCAGCTCTTGGCTGAGATGAGTTCATTGGATACAGATTCTGCGGAAACCACTTCATCTGCAACCCAAGAACAACAACGTAGGAGCAAGCGTGAAGAGATTCAGATCATCCCAGCTTCCAGAGAAAGTTTCCTCAGCAGCATTTCTCAAGTCCATTATATCGATGTAGGACTGAACTCTTCTGGTGCCTACATCACCGATCAAAACGTCGTGCGGAGGATCTCCCGGCGCCTTGCAGGAGGAGGAGGAGGAGCAGAGGGGGTACGCGTCTTCCTCCATGGAACTCCGAGGCAGTGGTGTGATGAGCAGCGTGGCTGGATCCTCGAGGAGAAAGATGAGCTGGTCCGGTTGCTCAAATCCGAAGCTGAGAGCTCCGGTGGGAGACTAGAGGTCCATGAAAGGTTCTATTTTGCAGACAGGCTTGGTGATCTGCAGATGCACTTTGAGATCATCGATGCTATGGATGTCTCGTCAACATGATCGCAGCATGATGATGAAACTCTTTTAGTGATATTCCTCTTCTTCTTTGTTTTCCAGCATTTGTATCTAATCTTATAGTACGATTAATAGTGGAGCTAACTAATTAGTGAATTAAGGACCTTTTTCCTTTTCTGCTCATTATCAATCTGATCTTTAACAAACCGGTTAGTTAATGTTGTGCCTTAATCTCAGTGAGAGGAGATGACGACAATGTGCTGCTGTAAGAGGCCATTATTCATCGTGGGCCTGGGGCCCGTTAGTTTAGGCCCAATAACTATTATTTCCTTCTTTCGTAATTCTTGATCGCGCCAAAAAAAAAACAAAAAAAATTCTTCAATTTATCTTTCCACGATTAACGAGGTCAAAGACAAAGATTGTCGTTATACAGTTGCGGAAGTTTAACCGACTAAGAAAAACGGTTTATTCAATGCTACATCTCATGGGGTCGATCAAGAGTTACAGAGCATTGAGCTCATAGTTGCGATAAGATGATGATGCTACACGAGCGAGAAACTCAACAGCCATGGCTTCCCTTTGAGAGAAAATGCTTTAATCTTCTCCAGCAAAGCCAGCGACACGGCAGATTCTCTCTTCTTCAGATCCATGCTTTCATGCTCCGGCACGCTATAGAGACCAATGTTCAGATCTTCACCAAGTTCTTGGTCGTTTCCGCGTCGGCTGTTGGGATTGCTTATGCCCGTAAGCTGTTCGATCAAAGGTCTCAGAGAGAAGACAGTTTCCTCTGCAACTCCATGATCAAGGCCTATCTCGAAACGCGTCTGTATCCTGACTCGTTTGCTCTTTACAGAGATCTTAGGAAGGAGACATGTTTTGCTCCTGACAATTTTACTTTCACGACGTTGACCAAGTCCTGCACTTTGAGTATGTGTGTTTACCAAGGTTTACAGTTGCATGGCCAGATTTGGAGATCTGGGTTTTGTGCAGATATGTATGTTTCGACCGGAGTCGTTGATATGTACGCCAAATTCGGGAAGATGGGATTTGCGAGGAACGTGTTCGATGAAATGCCTCGGAGAAGTGAGGTTTCTTGGACAGCTCTAATCTGTGGGTATGCTAGGTGTGGGGAGCTAGATTTAGCGAGTAAGCTCTTTGATGAGATGCCTGAAGCTAAGGACGTTGTGATATGCAACGCGATGATGGATGGTTACGTCAAATCAGGTGACATGACCTCCGCCAGAAGATTGTTTGATGAGATGACAAATAAAAGTGTAATCACTTGGACCACTATGATTCATGGTTACTGCAACGATAAAGACATAGAATCGGCTAGGGAATTGTTTGATGCTATGCCAGAAAGGAACCTAGTTTCTTGGAATACAATGATAGGGGGATACTGTCAGAATAAACAAGCTCAAGAAGCGATAAGATTGTTTCAGGAAATGCAGGAAACCACCCCGTTTGATCCGGATGATGTGACTGTTGTGAGTGTGCTACCAGCTATTTCTGACACAGGTGCTCTCAGTCTCGGCGAATGGTGTCACCATTTTGTGAAGAGGAAAAGGCTCGATAAGAAGGCGAAAGTGTGTACAGCGATTCTTGATATGTACTCGAAATGCGGGGAGATAGAGAAGGCCAAAAGGATCTTTGATGAGATGCCAGAGAAAGAAGTCGCGTCTTGGAATGCTATGATACATGGGTATGCTCTGAATGGGAACGCACGGGCAGCTTTGGAACTGTTCTTGGCAATGCTAAAAGAAGTAAAGCCAGATGAGGTCACAGTGCTTGCGGTTCTCTCAGCTTGTAACCATGGTGGACTAGTGGATGAAGGAAGAAAATGGTTCCACATGATGGAAGAGTTTGACCTGGTTGCTAAGATTGAGCACTATGGCTGTATGGTTGATCTACTAGGCAGGGCAGGGCAGCTGAAAGAAGCAGATGATTTGATTAAAAACATGCCTTTTGAGCCAAACGGTATTATTATAAGCTCTTTTTTGTCTGCGTGTGGTCAATACAAGGATATAGAAAGGGCTGAGAGGATTTTGAAGAAGGCAGTCGAACTGGAGCCTCAGAATGATGGGAACTATGTTCTGCTGAGGAACTTGTATGCTGCAGATAAAAGATGGGACGATGTCGGGATGGTGAAAAGAATGATGAGGAAGAACGAAGCCAAGAAAGAGGTGGGATGTAGCACGATTGAGATAAATTCTATTGTTTCGGAGTTCATATCAGGAGATACAACACATCCTCATCGGCGAAACATACATTTGGTTCTCGGGAAGCTGCTTATGCACATGAAAGACGAAGAAGCCAGCTGGTGAAAGCAAATCAGAGTTGTCATGTTGTGTCATCAAATGCTACTCTGTGTGAAATACATGGGAGTGAATAGCATCATTCTTAAGAGAGGGAACCTTCATGTTCAGACCAATGACTCAGAGAACCAAGGCACACGGATCATCAAATTGTATGAGGAAACATCAGCCGATAGTATCGCAAGTTCTCTACAGAAGTTGGTCGCTGTCGAAAGGATCAAGATTACTTGCCAGTTTGGTTCCAGAAGCTTGTTGGATTCAAGTCGAAAACACGACGAAACTTATGATTTATGAATCATCACTGAGACGGAAGCAGATCAGTGATTATCTCGACTGTCAAAAGGGAGAGAGATGGAAGATTGTTGACTTGTTTCTAGCAGTTTTAAGACGACGACGTCTTTTGCTTTTCGCATTATACACTTGTAAAGAAAGGTTCTATAGCTTAAAGAATCTCTCATTCCTCCTTTCCTAAGTATGTTTTGGAGGAAACCCATATATCTGCCTTGATAAGAGCATGTTCCAGTGTTGCAAAATCTCTCAAAAAAGTTCCTGTATTTTTTAATGATGATAACATATATGTCAAAGAAATGAACAGAGCCAATGAAGAAGATAGCCGAAACAGCACCTTCTGGTCCTTTGGACCTGTTATTACAGAAAATCTCAAAACAGAGATAAGAGAAACAAAAGTCTCATATATTACACACAGAGTACAGTGTTGGTTTGATAAAGCATCTTGAGTGTTTGGTTTTTGCAGCATGGCCTGGCTTTGCTTTGGCTTAGTTCTGTGTATTTGAGATACAGGGGTATTTCTGAGTAAATGGGACTCTTCACTATATCACTTTCTAAAAAAAAAAAAAAAACTTATATGGAAGATTCAGCCTGGTGATGCTCGAGATTGCGAAGGATAATCTTGGCAAAGATCTTAGCTTCCCGAGGCATATTTGCAGCAGCAGCTGCAGAACGAAGGACTCTTGCTTCTCCTCCGTTCTGCATAAGGCTTGCATGATGCATTGCGTGACGACCACCAGGTATCGTAAACTGAGTGAGAGAAAAACAAAAACAAAACAGCATCAGTTATGTCTCTCAACTAACCGAAAAAACCCACCACAATGCCTTTCACACATTTACATTACCTGAAGAAGCGCAAACGCAGCACATGCTTTGAGTATCGAAGAAGGATTACGTAACATAGTTACAAATCTTCCGATTTCAGCACCACTGCAAATAAAGCAATATATTAGAAAAAAATTCAAAATCAGTTTTAAGATTAAACACAAGACACCGAGATTAACCTGCATCTCAAGTGTCCAGCTTCTTGTATACGAGCTCTCTCTGTCACTTGTGCCAACATAGTAGGAGTAGACGAAACAGCTGCAGTTACAAAGATATGAGGATCCATGAAAGTTATAACAAAAGCTTCAATGTGTTTAAGAGCCATTCTTCTTGCCCCATCCAAGCTAATGCTTTTCGATGTGCTCTCCGATGAAGATGATCCTATCATCAGAGCGTATTCATCCATCCTGTTGCAGATTGATAACTCAGATCGAAATATATCAAAAAAACGCAAGAGTCAAATTGAGTTTGTGGGATGTTATATATATATATATACCTTCCATCAAACATGTATGCCAAAGCTAATGCAGCCATGAATCGAGCCATTTTTGAAACGGAAGACGAACACAAGTGAACAAGAGCTGGAACTCCTCCTTCCTCCACAATGCGGAGTGCGTTACCAGGATTAAAAGCAAGATTCCATAGAGCTCCTGCTGCGGTTTCATGCACATCCTGAAGAAAAAAAACCAATGCATTGAGGAAAACAAATGGCTATAAGCTCTAAGCCACGAGACTTGAGGACGAAAATCCTTACCTCGGCTTCAGACCGTGCGAGTGCAATTAGAGGTGGAACCCCACCTTCACGTCCAATTGCAACGCTGATGGAGATTCAAAAGAGAAATGACAGTATTGTTATAAGAATAAACTCGTAAGAATCTTCTCTGCTAACCTAAGCCACAAGTTGGTGCAAGCGAAAGAAAAAAGTAACAGCATGCGTGATTTGTTAAAGCAAGATGATCTTTAATATATCATGCGAGAATTCATATAAATTAGACTTAGAGGTGTTTCTTACCTGTTTGCTTCTGACACTGACAATCCCCAAAGAGCGCCAGCTGCTCTTTCTTGAAGACCTGTGGATGCATTTGAACAAGACTGCGCGAGCGTCACCTGAATAATCAAACCAATGGAGATGCTCTTAATTCCCCTAAAAATGCAGATGAGAAATGGAATCAAATTAAACAAAAATGGAAGCATACCAAAGCTTCAACACCACCAACTGCAGCGATAGATTCTCGATTCTTATCATCGAATGACAGATTCCATAGAGCACCAGCAGCTTCTTGTCTAACACCTTCATGAGGCGCTTGTGTAAGTTGAACAAGAGCTTCTAATGCACCTGCCTCTTGTCCAACGGCAGCATTATTATTGTTGCTATCTCCATGAGCAGCCAAATTAGCTAAAGCACGAGCAGCCTGAAAATGAAACACACAATTAGACCACTCAATAACAAAATCATTAGCTAGAAATTGATAAAACAACACAAAGGATTTACCTGTTCTTGCACTCCCTCGTACTTGCAATTGCGAGCTAGCATCACAAGGGCATGAACACCTCCCGCAGTTGCAACTTCCATGCTGCAATTATCATCTGCTGCTAAGTTTGCTAATGCTCCCGCGGCTCTTTCCTAATCACACAAGTTAAGGTAAAATTACTATAGAAAGAAGGGAAATTTCCAACAAAATGACACTTTTGACTTTAAGTATTATAGCGACATTTCATGGTGATAAATTACTATAGCTTTTCTGCAAAAGTGTTTATTATGATTTTATCTCTAGAAAAGGAAACAAAAAGGGTGAAGCTTTAAAGTGACGAAAGCGTACCAAGACTCCATCACAACCATTTGGCCATCGAAATATAAGGTCGACTAACGCCTTCACTCCTCCAGCCTGAGCAATAGCATTCTAATAGAAAAAAAGAAAATTCCAAAAAAAAAGAGTAATGTGAGGTGAAGAATCAAGAGCAATAATAATAAGAATCTAATAAGACTTACCTTATGCTCTTCTCCGACAGAGAGATTCCATAGTCCACCAGCAGCTTCCTCAGCCACAAGTCTGTTCATCGACTTTGCCAAACCAGCAAGAATTCTGATTCCTCCTTCTTCAGCAACAGACTTTGCAACATTAGCATTTACCGACAAATTCGCAATAGCCTAACAAAAATCCGAAAGAGAAGAACAATGTAAGTGTGTCCAGTCAAAAGAATCAAAATTTCAAAATGAGAAGATGAAGATAAGCAACCTTCGCAGCTTCTGATTGAAGCCCTTCTCGCCATGATCTCGCAAGTTTCAGAAGAAGACGGATCCCTCCATCTTTCATAACTGCTTCAGCTCTTCCACAGTCTATACTAGCATTCTCATCATCGACAACTACAAAAGTTGCAAGTCCAGTAGCTGATCTCTCTTGAACATCTTCCTGTGAGCTTTGCATTAAAGTAAGTAACAATGCAGCTCCTTGATTCAGCCAGAAATCATCCAATCCCTGTGGATTGCTCTCTGCAGTCCGTAGAAGCGTATGAGAAATAATCCATTCGATCCATCTCATCATGTCATCAAGGGCTTTATCCTTGGTCTTCATCATCAACTCTCTCCAGTAGGAAAATATATCCTTTGGTTTCTTTGTATTGTCGGCGAATATAGAAGCTACTCCATCGAAAACATTAGTAAACAAAGCGAGTAAGACTTTTCCTTTGAATCTATTGGAGCTGGTGAAACTTGTATCCTCTTCGAGGACATGACAGTTTAAAGCACACAAAACTTTCAAGCTCTGCGACGATGTCAAGAGCCTAGAAACTGCGGTGGGACCAATGTCGGTCCTCGAGACATCCAAACAGGTTAATTTCGGAAGCTTATCCCATTTATTCGATGCAACTGACCATTTTATGTTTGATGTCCCAGCAACAGAGAGATATCGAACAGATACGACTCTTCCCAGTGCATCCTCGTCGATGCTTAAACAATCTAAGAACCCGAGATCGCTGAGCTGTGGACAATGCTTGGCCAGAGCCCCAATGGCTTCAGAAGTAACATCTCTTATCCCGGAAAGGCGAAGCTTTTTAAGCCTTGGACAACAAATGGCTACAGCTTTGATAGCATCACTAGTGATCCTCTCACAAAAGTCAGGTCCAAGTTGGAGACTCTCGAGTGCCTCGTGGCGTGCCGCAATCATTGACAATGTCGCATCTGTGATCTTCCTGCAATAGTCACCGCTTACTTGGAGCAGATTCCTCGCTCTGAGGTTTATAATGGAATCAGCAGACTCAACGCCACGAAACCTTAGGTTTTGAAGATTGACACACCTAGAAGCAAGAGAAGAAGCCATTGAAGCGTCAAACTTGTGAGCACGAAGATCCAATGAGGTCCACAGGCAAGAAGAAGCACCGAGACATCTCCATGTCTTACAAGTCGACGCCAAGCTAGCTCGATCACGATAATTCAAACAAGTAAATAACCGAAGCACAGTGTCATAAGGCAAACAAGTCCAATCAACAAAACAATGAAGCTCAGGAGCTGCTGAATCCTCCTCGTTGCTGGTCTCGGGATAACTTGGCAGAACAGCCTTATCTTTCCCTTTTTCCTCCAATTTTCTCCGTACCCTACGACTCATTGCCTTGAACGAAGACACAGATCTTCGTTAGCACAGCAAAAAAAGTCCAAACCTTTGTCCCGATTTTGGCAATTTAGATGCTTGGATGGCTCAAAAGACTTGCCCAGTTACCGCATCGAATCAAGGACGCATTACAGAATATGATTACAGATTAAAAAAAACGAATTCAGGAGCTCGACGCAAAAACCCTCGAATAGAAAAGAGGATTAGAGAGAAACACACACGCACGCACGCACGCACAACCAAAATCCCTGACCTTTAATCAACAAATTTGCATTGACATTAAACTCAGAATGAGAGAGAGGATCAAGAAGAGAGAGTGATGGTCGGAGAGAGTTGAGGCGAAACCCGAAAACTGGCAAAAACCAAAGCCGCCGATTCCGTCAAACTCTCTCTCTCTCTCTCTCTCGCTCTTTCCTTATTTCGTGTCTCAAAAAGAGAGAGATGAATTGAGGAAGAAAGATGAAGAAGATGAAATTGCTAAAATCCGGGTCGGGGCTTTGAGAGAAGAGAAGAGGGGCTTCGTGTGATGAAGACACAGCTCATCTCACATATGGGAGAGCATATATATGATGGTGAGAGTATGAAATCACCTCCTTTGCACGGTACATATACATCTCTCTCTCTATTTATTTACCTTTTATTACACTATTTTTTTTTCTTTTTTTTTCTAAATTGAAATCACAATGTTTTTTATATATATATATATATATATATATCAGAAAGAATAGTTGTATATAATTTTTCTTTGATTAGACGCACTTTTTTTTGGTTGATTATACAAAAATATTTGCTGCCAATAAAGGATTTGAATTGCTTGAAAAGGTTTTTCTTTTAAAATGTGTTTCTACTTCTAAATACGGGATTTTATTGCCAAAAAAAAAAAAAAAAAAACCGCTTTGCTAGTATGCGTTCGAGGTTCGTAAAACCTCTGATTCATTTGTTACAAAGCAAGAGGCCATAAGTGCTGAAATATCCGTCAACGTCTTTGTTGTTTGCAAATTTTTATGTCGTGCCATCTCAAAAGTTACTATATAATTTTTTTCCCCGGTGTTCACTTTAGTAGTAATATCATATTTTATGCATCTGCTCTTACTCTATTACAATTTACAACAACAAAATGTTAGTAAGAAGCGAATATTTGACATGAGGAATTTTTAAATCTCTAATCCACACACTACAGCAAAAGTTATCCCAAAATTAGTCCATATTAGTTTATTTCTTTTTGTGGTTGCTATTTTGAGTTTTAGTCGAAAACTATTGAGATTTTGTTGTTGGGTCTGTTCATTTACCAGATCATTTGGAGATCGAACAAGCAGGATATTGTGCATACAAATTAAAGACTCAAAACTCAAGAAAACAAAAATCGTATTAATTCAAGCAGAGATTGAATATGTATAGCTTTTCTTGAATCTGGTTTTCTATAATGAGTTCCACTTCCGAGAGTGTTCTTGTTTTCCCAATTCAACATTTTCAACTTTCTTACACCCGTTAATACAATAGTCATTATTAAAATAGCAAGATACAAGAAAAAGAAAAAATAACAGATAAAATGCTACATAATCATATTACTCCCAAATTTTGTCGGTTTTTATCACTAATTAGTTCGAATCGTTTTTATAATTTTTGGTTGAACATTAAGGAATGGGGGACTTAATAAATCGATGTTTGGTTTTGTCGATCTATTTTGGTAAAAAAAAATCATTAAAGCTTTGAAAGATACACTTTTGAATGTACTGAAATTAGAAAGGAAGGAAATATATGTTGACCACATAATGAATATAGGAATCTGCACTCTTAAGTACACAACTCCTTTCCACCTTACTTTCAATTTTACGTAGGGATGTTAATATGGGCTTGAAGTCATAAGGTTAGCCCGACCCGTAATAAATTATTAGATCCTAAACCCTGAATTTTTACAAAAGGGCTTAAAATGGGCCAGTTATAATTAACTTTGGATTTAACCTTCACAGACCATTGTCAGACAATCTTTTGGCGTCTTTTTCATTTCTAATAGGTTGAAGTTAATCTCTGCATACAAGCTTCAAGTAATTCTCATACTTATATATTTATATATTATATTATTAATATCTATCCTAGTGAGCTAATCTTGACTGGAGAGAAATAGGTGCCCAGGGAGTTGGTCGTTGTGGACTTGGTCGTCCCACCACCGTAGGAATCCTCCCACCACCACCACCAGATGCGGCGGAGGTAGACGACGGAGGAGGAGGAAGAGGAGCAGCACCTGCGACGGAGGAGGAGGAGGAGGAAGCCGAGACACGTTCGCAAGAAGGACACATGGTAAGAGTAGTTGGAGGAGTCATGTGCATGTAGAGATGTGGAGACAGCTTCAATGCCCTGAGCTCAGATACTTCCTTCTGCAACCGTCGATTCTCCTCCGTTAGATTCTCGCAACATCTCTTCAAGTACTCGCAATCAACCTCCGTTTGTTTCAGCTTCGTCCTGAAATTGTGAATTTAAGTCCAGAATCATCCTTAATTAGTACTTCATCGACAGTTCTTTTTTTATATAAAAAGGGATGTCGTCTTAGACGAATTAAACAAATAAACTATATCCTTAATTACATTGCCACTTGTTTTAAACCGAAATAGAGAGAATAACAAACAAACAAACAAACAAACAAAAACAGGATTAGATATATTTTTCTTTTAATATATATAATAAGCATGCATCTCTGAACTCTGATCACTCTTTAAGGCTGTAGTAAAAAAAGTAAAAACTCCATGTGACAGAGAACAGATGCAGAAGATCCTAATAGGCTTTTTCTTCTAGGATAGGGAAATGAAATCTTTTTTTAGGGCCATAGAAGGACAATTATATCCCCATCATAGCAATTACTAAAGGTTCTATGAAGTAAATTTCCGTTAGTACCCCTAGAGATAACGAGGATCTTTTTCTTTACCTTGCCCTTCGGTTCTGGAACCACACTTCGACTTGCCTTGTCCTCAGATTCAACTGTTTCGCTAGGACCAGCTTTTGCTTCTGCCCCAATCCGACGATGATTTTAAAAATAAAATAATAACGCAGTTTAGTTATTTAGCGATAAACTACAAAAATACCATTTAAAAGGGATAATTTTTACGAGAAATGCCACTAACCGGATTTAGAGTGCTATGTTCTTTGAAAGTCTCTTCGAGAACCAGAGCTTGTTCCTTCGATAACCGGAGTTTCTTCCTCGATCCGTCGCCGTTTTCACAGTCTTCATCGTCGCTTCCGCCGCCGTGGGAGCAAGAAGCTCTCTCCGCCTCGTTCTCATCCCCTCCTCCTCTCGCCGCCGCAAGATCTCTCTTGTTCCCACTCACACTGGAGACGGTGCTGTTCGGCGAGGACACGCCGGCGGCGTCTTCTTCTAACTCAACTATCGCCGTCGCCGACGGAGCTCTGTTCACGTCGAAACCTCTTAGGAAAGATCCGGCGTCGGAGTTTCTCTCTGCAGTTATACGTGTAGTTTCCGTTAGATAGTTAAAAAGCATTTTCAACTTCAGTTTCGGAGATGACTAAAGCTAAAATATCTTTATAAAAAAAATTGGTAAATAAGATCGGATCTGAAACATAGATTTGTATAATAATCAGTACTATATGAATATTACTTTTGGGGGGGGGGGGGGGAATAGAAAGAGAAACAACAAATTTACCAGAAGATTGAAACAGATGAGGCCAAGAGCTGTGATTAATCTTCTTCTGGAGATGGCTATTACTGTGATTGTGCATGCGAGGAAACGAAGAAGAAGAAGAAGAAGTTGTCAAAGGCAGTAGATTCAACCTCAGAGATGGTTCCGTTTGATGACTAAACCCCAGGCTTAGACTCAGACCCAACCCATCATCTCTTTCACCCATTTCTCCAAAAGAAAATATCTCTCTTTCTTTTTTTGGCTTGATTTTCAAGATTTTCTCGAGAAAATAGTGAAGGGAATGCTGGTTAATACGACTATTATATATATTCGAGATTTTGATATGTAGAGAGAGAGAGAGGAAGGGTTATGTGGGGGATTGGGGTTTCAATGATGACTTGTGTCAGAGAGACCCTTGTCATTTCAATGATGATATATACTGTTACCTGCTCTTTTTTTTTCTTTTTTTTTTTAACCCATTTAACTCTAATGCGTTGAACTTTTGAGAAATTTAATTTTCTTCATGAAAAGTCAATAACAAACGTTAACATTTGAATACCTAAGATTTCAGTTTTTTTCGGTTTGTTTGTGTTTGACTATTATTATGTTTGTTTCACGTTTTTTAGATACATAATGCTTTTTATATCAATTGATTTGTCACCCTCCAAAATTCATACTTGTACCTTGAATAATTGGAAGATGCTTATTTAAGTTAACTAATTTAAAATTTAATGTTTCGGGTATGACTGCACGGTGATGCATTTCGAAGTGAAGACAGGATGTGTAGGGTCGAACGTGAAGTACACTCGCGTGGAGAGGAAGAAAGTGGCGTTGGGCTCGAAATGGTTATGGGAGTCAGAGAACGATGTCGTATTGATAGGTTCCTTAACACCGCATGGGGTTAGAGACTTTAGAGTTACCTGTGAACCCAACATGCATTCGATTCTCTATATCTTCAATTCATTTATTATTCCCTTTTCCAAAAACTCTCCTCTGATTCTAGTAATTTTTTCCGGTCAACATAATAAAAGCTAAATTCAAGTTTTCCCATTGATTGTTTAATTTGTTATGGTTCAGTCAAATATTAAACGGGTGGTAGAGTTTACGGCTACTTCCTGTCATTGAGACAATAATTTTTGTTTAATTTTTCTTTTTACTCGTTTTCGAAGTTGTTGATAATGTCATCATTATTGCTGCTTCAGTTTCTTCGAGAGTTACAGACAAGACAGGTCGGGTTTATTAATTATTTTTTTAAGTTAAAATAACGTTCGACTCTTCCAACCACAAATTAATGTCTGTCTACTTTCCAATTTATTCTTATTGTTAATGAATTTGTATTTGACTTTTATACTTTTGTTGACAATATTTTTAAAAAAATTAAATGTAAAATTGTCTTTAAACCCCAAAAATCTTTTTTACAATGAATGCATTTTTAGTTCGATAAGCAACAATTAAAAGATGGTATACTGAAATATCTTCAATCAACATGGTCATGCTTTTCATTGGTTTCAAACACTTGTTTTGACCTTTAAAGAAACATTTGCTGGTCAAAAACTTTCCATATAATTGACTATGTTTGGAGCCTGATTGGTTGGTTGATAATTTTGACTGATTGTTTATATAATAGCGTAATTTTTTCTTAAAATTTGAATTCTGCTCTTCATTTTTTTTAACCAATCGTAAATAAAAAATGAGAAAAGTTCAAATGAAAAAACTAAATAAAAACGTAAAAACAGATTATTTTTTCTTTATAAATTCGAAAGAAAAAAATTATCTAGTTTTTCCCAAAAAAGTTTCAATCTACTTGATAGTCCAAACATAATTAAAAATAGTAGTGTGTTAGTTAGTAGTTCTCAAATTGTTAAAAAAATTGTCCTGTTAATTTAAGCTAAAAACAAATACTATCAATCATAAAATTATCCAACTGTTTTTATTTGATTATTCAATTTTTTTATAAATTTTAGGATAATCTTGGTTATCAAAAATAATAATAGTAATAATATGAAATCGACCTTTTATTTATTTAAAACATTTTAAATGGTTAAAAAATATGTTTCATAAATTAATATGGGCTTAAATTCACGAAACTCGTTTAAAAGAAAAACGTTAAACAAACAACAAAACTAAAAAGTATAGTTGGATGCATGTTACGGTTCACAATCAATGATAATTTAGTTCTCTTTATATTCCCAGTTTTGTTGTGGATCTGAAACATGCTTTTTTTTTTCTCACATATCATCTCATCATTTTTCATAAAGGACTTTCTCAACGTGTGACCCGTTTAACTTGGTTATGGAATTCCGAATTCGTCATAGGGGACTTCCTCACTAGTTATATACTTATATATATATATATATATATATATAATTACGAGATGAAAATGTTTGGTGTTTCCACAAAACTTGTATTTGTAATCGAAAAAGCTGAAGGTAGAATTTTGTTCACGTTAAAATATACAAAGTATAAATAGGTAGATTTGTCAAAACTTGGCATTCATCCTTATGTGGAATACGAGCCTCTCACCGTATAGTTTTGTAGATATATACATGCTGATCAATAAATAACAAAGTTAGAACACTAATATATATATATATATATATATTTTTTTTTTTTTTGGTATTATAGAACACAAATATATACTATTTCATAAGGTGAAAATGTTGTGTTTGTTTAAAATCTAAGGATGATGATATTCGTAAATGTTGTAATAAAAAGCAACCAATTTTTTTGTTTTGCGTCTATAAAACCTAGGCATGTCCTGCTTTATTACATGGGATCTTCTATATTAATTTTGTTTGTAAATATACATATCTCGTTAATACAATTTTTTTTTGTTAAGTTCTCGTTTAATTATCTATAACAAAAAAGTTATCGTTTATACATCGTTTCATGCGTACAATAATAAGTTTCTGTTTGTTTTTCCTAATACGCATAATAATAACGGAGTGTCGATATGCTTGACAATGCTTGGTGCATTGACATATGCTATGGCTTTATAAGGTTTTCAGTACAATGGTACGAATTGCAGAGCATAGCCTTATAAATGGAATGACACAATTAAGAGAGAGAGATGATATGTGTTAAATCGTTATTATTATGGTCAATCAATCATCATTTTAATCGAGTTACTACAACTCGTTATATTCTATTTGCATGCTAATCATCGTTATTGTTATAAACTAGAAATATTTTTTTCTTTATAACATGCGAATTTAAGTATAATATAGTAGTCTGAATTCGTCTCGTCGATGTATGATTACTCGGATTTACTCGTAAGATGGATATTGTTAGACAAAAAAAAGTTGTAAGTTTTAAACTGTTAGACATGTCGCGAGTAGCAATAAATTTCTCAGTGAAACTCAAATTAAACTAATCCTTTACCTTTCATGGTCTGTTAAATTTGTTTCAGAGATTATATAATGATGTTCGAGTATATATAATAATTATATATATTCATGAGTGTGAAATTTTGTTTGTAAAAAAAAAAAAAGAATGTGAAGTTTTGTAAATACAGAAGAAGAAGTGGTGGAGGTCACGTGGGAGATGGGAAGGGTTTCACGTGCATGAGTACGTGGGACGCTGCTAACGTGGCAGCACGTGGTCTCCAGTGACCACACTCGTGCGGCGTAATTTTTGTTCCTCCACGACCAGACATCCACTTCTCTTTTAATCATTGGACACTCTCTCTCTCTCTAATTACCCACGCGCTAGCTCTCTCGCGTGCACAGTATATAAATAAAGCTGATACAATTTTTTTTTTTGTAACACATAAAAAAAGGAGAGAGATTGTTGAATACTGCATAAACATCTTCTATATAATTTGGATTAGAGATAGATATTTGCATTCTTACTTACTCAGACAGATTTCTTAACACAATATGGCGATCGAGGATATTAAAGACTAGTCATATGACTTTGGTAAGAAACAGCTAAGAAAAAATTCCAAAAAAATTCAAAAAAAAAAAAACAGCTAAGAAAAAAATAACTGGATCCGATGAGAACCGACCAGAGCAACCAAGCACATGTTTCACCAATAACTAGTTTCTGAGGTAATCATGCATGAATATAAAATAATTATTTGATTGTTTATGATATTTTTGAAATACTTTATCATCATGAGTTTATAAGTTCAATAATTTTGACAAAAACAAAAATGGATACAGAATTCTGACCCCACGTGTGTGTCCATATCCATGTGCAAATCTCTCCCATTGCATGTGTTCTCTCCTTTCACTAGATTCGGTTTGAGCTGACATTTATCACCTTCTCGATCTATATTATTCAGAATTCTAATTACTTTAGTATACTTAGTAAACTAATTTAATATATTTCACAAGTTTATTAGAACCCTGAGTGTATCATTATTAATTTCCAGGCACATGATTATATACGTGTGTGTTTTTTTTTGTCCATTTCAACATGATGGCTTTTCTGACATAGTTGTATTGTAAGTACCAAATTTAAAGCAAATGTTCACAAAAAAGTACCAAATTTAAAAGTTAAAAAAAGTACCAAATTTATACTACTAGTTTGTTTCTCAACATACGTAGATATATAGCCCATCAATCAATAATTGTTCGCTAGCGAATTTTATCATTACAAAATAATTTTTATATATTTCACGTACCACATGATTGTATTGACGTATCTAACAATTTACTCGAGATCTTAATCATTAATTCATTACACATGTCCACGTGGGAATCCCGTCACTTATTTTGGTGCGTTCTCTAAGATTAGATTTATTCTTATTAATTTAATACTGTATTTGTTATCCGTGCAATTTGTATCAATATATTATACTTATATAGATCAAGTGCGGTTCGTGTGAAACTAACAGTACGAAACAATGTTTAAATGGTGATAATTATAAGTGAAGTGCGGTTTAATAATTATTAAATTTCGATTAATTATTTTGAACACTTCAAATTCCTAAACTAATTTTTTAAGAAACATATAAAATAGATAAATAGATGAAATTTATCAGTATATTTTTAAGATTTTTTTTTATTGTTATTGCCTTCAAATTTCCTTAAAGACTTATGGAATTAAAAAACGCCAGATTTTTTACGTGGGAAGTCACGTGAAAGAGTGTCCACGTGTCAACCTCACAAGGGAAATAATCGAAGGAGACATTTGTCCCACCTTCTCACAACCCGCGCGTGTCTCATTGTCTCTCTCTCACCGGACACCAATCATTTGATGCCACACTGAAATTACATTTATACCCCTTTCTTAAACGCTCCCATCCCATGATGTTACGACTTGTGATAGTTATGATGATCAAAACCTCGATTCCTTGCGTTTTGTGGAATTTTGGGACAATACGTAGACTAGTTCACTAATTTGATGGAGAGGCAATTTTAAATACATAAAAAATGATTTTTGATTTGTGGCTTATCGGGATAATTAGATGGGTTAGATAAAAGCCCGAATTTAGATAAGAGAAACCCGGTTGGGGTCCAATCTATTTGGACATTATATTTATTTTTAAATTTAGTTTGTTTATTTATAAGCCGTAATAAAAAAAAAAATGATGGTACAATATACAGAGAAGCAAAAGAAGAACTAAATGTGGTATATATGGTATATAATATGGGTATAATATTGGGCCTATCTTGGCCCAAATAAAGTAGGCCTTTCTCAGGTCGTAAAATGCATGTAATAAACAAAATTTTATCCACAAGCAGCAGTTTTTTTGGCTTATCCACTGAAACAGACTCATTGGTTCGTGAAGACGAACGAAGAGCGCAAAACCAAAAACCAACAAAACAAAAAAAATGGTAATCCTCAGCAACGCCTCGTTTTTCTGCAGCAACACCTCTCTAAAACCATCTCTCTCTTCTCTCCACTATTATCCGTCTTCTCGTTCTCATTGTATCTTTCGCTGCTCACAGGTAATCTCCAGTTTTATCACTAACCTCTCTGAAACTCAGTGTTGAATTGAAACCCATAAGAAAAAACATATTCTTTTTGCGATTTTGTGTTTGAGCAGGAAGGAAAAGAAGTGGCTAGTCCCTTGGGAAGTGTGGTTTGGTCACTAGGAGAAGAGATTTCAAAGAGAAGTCTACTTGCACTTGTCTCTGCTTCTATCTTCTTTGTTGATCCTGCTCTTGCTTTTAAGGTAAATCTTTTTTTTTCTTCTCCTTTAAAAATTGTAAGCATCATATTCATTTTGAAAGTTGACAGTGGCATTTAAGGAAATTTAAAGAATTTGGTATAAAATCTTGGAGTTTTATCCCAAGAGAATTAAGAAATGTTGATTAGATCACCATAGAAAGGTTTCTAGGAAATGCGGTTAAGGGGAATTAACAATATAGTTGATGGAAGTTTCTCAATTATCATATATATTTTTGACTGCTAATCTCTCCGTAAAGACTGGCCTAAACCAATGGTTATGCTCCGGCTTAGTTTAACAAATGATACATGAGTTGAAATATACTTTTGCTCTAAAAGAATCCAATCTAAACTTGAAAATATTGATTGAGTGTTAAGGGTTATGCACTTTCTTAGGTGGAACTTAAGTTTCAATTGGTTGAGTCTCGAAACAGTATGCAACCATTCACTGTAAAGAGTAGGCACTTTCTTTGGTGAAACTGATATTAAATTTGGTCGAAGCTGAATTTTCAGTACTGATTTGGTTCTCAGTTAAGCCATGTTTCAGATGATTTGATGTCTTTGTAGTCTTTCTTAACTATGTTCTATAGTGGAAGCAAAGCAACTCCTTTTGGTGATCTAATTTGCATCTGCTTCAGATATGTGTTTGTTTTCCGTTCATTTGGAATTATATAGCTGCAAATATCATAAAATGTTGTTTAAAAAAAAAGAAAAAAAAAAGTTCATTGACTTGGATGAAACTGAAAGGGTGGGGGTCCCTATGGACAAGGAGTCACCAGAGGACAGGACTTATCCGGCAAAGATTTCAGTGGCCAGACTCTGATCAGGCAGGACTTCAAAACGGTATTATATTCCCCTTTTTGTTATCCAATCATCAAAATGGTATAGATCATCATCATGAACACCAATTCTTTCGTTATAGATCATCCTCCATTTGATGACATTTTTTCGTGCAGTCTATCTTAAGGCAAGCCAACTTCAAGGGTGCCAAGTTGTTAGGTGCTAGCTTCTTTGATGCAGATTTAACAGGTTTGTTCTCTTTTCCTTTGTTGGATGCAGCAAAGGAACTGTAATAGAGAAGACCTCTGTTTCATGGATGTTAAACTCAACTCTTATCCAGGTGCTGATTTATCGGAAACTGATCTTCGAGGTGCAGATTTCTCCTTGGCAAACGTAACGAAGGTCATATTCGAATGTTATCTATGTGCGTCCATGTTAAGCTAGGATAACATAAAAAGATCTTTTGACATCAAAACGTTTCTGCAGGTGAATCTAACGAACGCGAACTTGGAAGGAGCGACTGCTACCGGAAACACATCGTTCAGGGGATCAAATATTACAGGCGCAGGTAAAAAGAAGAAGGGCTTTCATTATCACTACAACCACATCTCTTTATTCATATTACCTTTTGTGCTTCACATAAAGTTTGATACTTTTTGGTTTTTAATTGGATTTAGACTTCACTGATGTTCCTCTAAGAGAAGATCAACGAGAATACCTTTGCAAAATTGCGGAAGGGTAAATATTATTCTGCTCTCATCTCTTAGATGTCTGAAATTCAGCAGAATGTGATTAAATTGTTTGTTTGTTTTCCTTCTTTGATTCATTAGGGTTAACGCGACCACTGGGAATGCAACGCGGGACACGTTGCTTTGCAACTAAACGGTGAAGTGTAAAACTTTTTTATTTTGGGGAGTCTTCTTCATCTGAGTTTTTTCAAGTTTGACCACATTGTTAAAGCTTTTTTTGTGAATGTTGTTGTTGCATAGTGTGTGTGTGTGTGTGTGTGTGTGTGTGTGTGTACATATAATCTCAGGCTTTGACCTTGAGAGATTAGGTATGCTACTTATCTTCCGGCCTACAGAACAAAATATATCAAAGAAACCATACTTGATGGTGAATCAAAAGGATTGTGACAAATTCCTTTTTGGAACTTTACATGTATATTTCATGAATTTTTGTTTATATGAATTTACTAATGCGTGTAGCTAGTATAAGTAGTAATCTGAGTTGATTCCTTGAAAAGAAGCGAACCTTCAAATGTTGTGTTTTTTTTTCTTCAACCAACTTTCAGTTGTTATTTCTGATCGTTTAAAACCGTCACAGCAATATAAAATTTAAAATATTGTATATGAATAATAACTGAATAATATAAGTATGTTTGAAAATAAATAAATTGTTATTTTTTTCTTAAAAACGAACCTTCCATCACTCTGAATTTGCTAAGAATGATGCATATGGATAGAAATCATACGATACCACGATTCGATTACAACAATGCATGATTCAAGAAAACCCTCGCGAAAATATTTTAATATTATGAAATCGAAAGTCTTTTATGGATATATAATTAAAATGATTTTTTTTTGTTTTCGTGTAAAACATCGTACATGCACTCGCTGTGAATTACAAATTTATAACCTAATCAGGTTTTAATTGAAATATTATTCCTTAAACCTCCAACCGTTGCATCCTTTTACGTCCCCCCCTCATTTCATAAATACATACATAACAGAGAACACACATTTTTGTGCATCTCTTGTTGTACAAAAGGAGAGAGGAGAAGAAGAAGAAGAAGAAGAAGAGAGAGAGAGAAGCCATGATTCTGAATCCGGATGCGCAACCGTTCGGTAAGGAGGAATGCGCCGATGCGCGTTGTCTTTTTCTGACATTCTCCAATGGTTTCCCCCTCTCGGAGGCTCAGATCTTCGGTTTTTTCAACTGGCAAGTTACTAACCCTAATGCTCAAATCCTCTAAATCTATAAACGGATAACAGTTTTTGGTTTGTGCAAATGCTTTGTCACAAGACCATTATCCCAGCAACTTCGCAATTCCCGTAATGTTGGCTATGTGTACCGCAATATTAATATCCTAATCTATGAACCAACTCACACACACTCACACACTTTCACACATATACGAAGTCTATATATAAAATATATATAATTTTTGTTTAGTTTGTACACATGCTATTATGCTAATATATTTCAATATTTCATAGACAGTAACTTGCATGTTACACGTTACATCGCATTCCGCAAGACAATATATGCATAGAAAGTTGTCTTGCTTGTTACGTTTGGTGATTCGTCATAAGGTTTTGGTAATAAATTATATATTTGGTGTTATCCATTTGGTTCTTTAATGTGTGTATATATAATATATGATGATGATGATGATCAGGATGTACCCAGGGTGCGTGGAGGATGTATATGTGCACAGGCCTACGGCAGGGAGGCCGTCTTTGTTTGGGAAAGTGACTTTCAACAATCCCATGATACCAATCCTTGTGATGGGAAATCGTGAAAAGGTTAGCTTTAATGTCGACGGGCTTCCTCTTATATGTAGGAGGTTTGTTACCAAGAAGAGCACAAATGCAGCCACCACGAGCAACAGCCTCGGTGGTGCTGAGTGATCTGGTCGTTTATGGACTTGGTGAACGGTGAATTAAACCCCTTTTGTTGACTCAATGAAAGGGTTTTTAATTGCACCGACTGAGTTACTAGTTATGCTTTTGGAATAAAGTCTGTCGTTGTTTTTTTATTTCAATGAATAAGGGAGTGATTGTCTGTCCATGTAGGAACGGATGTACACTCATAATCTCAGTTAAGAGAACTTTTAATAATTAATAAGATATTATCATGAAATATGTTTGTTTCTTCCTTCGTAAATCTGGTGATGTATAGTGATAATAAGTCAACTGAATACGCAGACAATATTTATATATGCACAAAGATAAATAGGCGACAATTGATTGCTCTACTTTTTAGTTATTGATTAAAAGACATAAAACAATCAACACTCCTATATATATGATAGTTTATAGAAACCGAGCACCCGAAAATAGTTTTGAATGTACACAACTTAAAAAGATATATGAAAAACCAGAAAAACAAAGACAGTTACATTTCGTTATCAAGTAACAATCTAGGGTTTCCGAGAGGGATTATTATCGTTCTTGGTCACTTGGAGAACGGAAGCTACCGTCGCAATCAAAGTTAACAAGAGGAGAATGGCGGCGACGGTGTGGGCGGTTCCGGTCCAAACGTCTTTGAAATAGACTCGCCGGAGAGTGGCCACGGATCTGTTGAAACGGTTTTCGTAGTGTTCGTTGATGCTTTCAGTTATACCGTAGTAGTAATTGCCATAGTCAACAATCCCTAAAGACAACTTGTTCACCATTTCCGCGATTAATCCTTTACGTCCCAACCAGTTCTTTATAACCCCTATATTATGTAAAAAAAAAGTATTAGGAATCTCACGATCCAACCATTACAAAAAAAAAAAAAAAAGATTTGAATACTCTTTCAAAAAATACTATTTGTGTCGATTTTTTTTTTTTTTTTTTTGTAAAAGAAAGAAGTCATATCTTTACTGAGAAAACTGAAATCGATAATATATGGGGGAAAAGTGGAAAACCTAATGAACAGACAACTAGATTGGGGAGCACTATAGTAAGTGCCTGTAAAATGCTTATTAGTTATGAGATTAAAGAAAAAACTTGTAAGATTTATACCTGCGTTGACGAGCAAGTCAACGTCTTTCTCAGTTTCAATGAGACAGTCCAAGAAGTCGACGTAGTGACAAACAAAGGCTGTGTAAGTGTAGTGGCATTGCTCGAGTGCCATTATGTTCCTCAAAACCCTTTCAGTGCCATCTTCTGCTATGAAGCAAGGCATTGTCAAGATTCCATCTTCAAATTTAATCTCCAACGTGTCTTCATCTTCAAAAACGTCAAATACTACTCCTGCACTGTCCAACATGTCTGCGTTGCGAAGTCTCGCTATCGACTCCATACTCACAAGTTTTGAGTTAATGTGCTCTTCTTTCGTTAGACCAAGCGTCTCGACACGGACAAGCCGACGCATATCCGTGAAATGTAGGAATATCTTTTCTCTTGTGATCTTTTCTTGCATCGCAAAACCTCGAAGGATAACGTCACGGAACGTTATGTTAGGCTCAAGCTTTGCGAAGAAGGGCTCGAAGAGGTTTTCTAAAAGGGCATACGGAAGTTGGTTTTCAAGCAATATTAGGTCGCCAAAGATAGTGTATTGGTGGCAAGGCTCGTCGAAAAGAAAATCTCCTGTTTTGTCGATGTATCGAGGTCCGAGGTGCATGAAGAAAACTAGTATGAACACCGAGTCGTGGAGCATCATTTCAACGAAGTCGTCCGAGTTGATCCAATCCGTTGATTCTGCGTAACATGCTCTTATGACTTGCTCATCTCTTTTGATGATTCTTCTGAATTCCTCAACCGTTTGATTCCCATAGCCAAGTACAATATTCTCAAGGTACTTCTTCTTGTGCTCCTCCATCTTCATATAGTCCAAATATCTGGAAAAGTCCGGACGCATAAAAATTGATTAGGAGTGGGTAGAATAATTGAACCAAAAACTTCTAAAAACTTCATTTCAAAATCGAACTGTGGTGAGATATTTATACCAAACTTAGTAAACTAACAGAAAAAAGAACAACTCAATGAAAGAAACTCGCTAATTAAGTTTATATTGCATATACCTCAAATCGGTTTTGGAGAGCTCAACAGCTTGAGTTTTTTTATAATGGTGAAGAGGACCGATGAGAAGCATTTGAGGAGTATAAGCCTCTGGGTTCAAAATCCTCAGCCCGCAAGGCACTCTATAGATGCAACAATCGTTGTGGTTAACTGAAGAAGGCCATAAAAAGTTGACCTCAGTGCAAGAACCCGGTCTATCCATGTCAGTCATGGCCTTGACTAAACGAAAGTTAACACGACCAGATCCTGTTTCATTAATGGGTTCTTGTTCTTGATCCAGGATCAGCTTACGTTCGTTGGAAATAGCAATTGTTCCTTGTGATCCTTCTTCTTCCAGATTCACCTTGAGGGGTTGCTTGTTCTACGAGTAAACAGTCAACATATATATTACACATTTGAAACTTTACTGAACTATATATATATACATCATAGTCTATGATTAAATATGCTGAAATAATAATTCATCTATAACGTGTGCGTGTAAAGATATATATGTTAGGTTTTATGAGTTAGACATTTTTATGGTCCTAATTAACCACACAATAGTTTTTTATTTGTTTCATTTTTCAAAAGGATTTTATAGTTTATTTTAAGATAGCTTGCCATATATAATCAAATTTGGATACATATTGTATTTGGACATCTTCTATTTTTAATCTAATAACATCATGATGGTTATATTATATATATAGGGTTCGGTTTTAATTAGCTCAGTCATTACTTTTATTGTTCAGCCACATAAGTATTTTGGATTTTACATTTAGTTCAAACTTATATAGAGACTTTCTTATACTGTTTCCATTATTCCTAAAAAAAGAAATTACAAAATAGAATTAATACACGTTGATGTAGATGATTTTGTATTTGTATCCGTATACTGTTTAGCAGTTATTAATTATTAATATAAGAAGTTACAAAAAAAAAAAAAAAAACGTAAGAGAACCCGAAAATAAGAAATGATAAAATAAAATTTAAAAGAAAGGTAGAAGAAGAGGATGCTATTAAATATAAAAAAAAAAAAATAGTCCGACCAAAAAAAAAAAATTAAATAAAAAAAATAGTGTATATATAATGAAGTTTTAGTTTTCTCTTCGAACCTTGGCCATGTTCCCTAAGCCGTTGCTTCTATAAATATGGTCCTTCGTAATTAAGTGTGCATGGGTTGGTTATATAAAGGATAAGTTGGATTTATATAAGTGTCAAAAGGAGGATAGAGAAATAAATGATGTGAATAAGAAGCTATTTAATTTGGAGCATTTTTATATTGCGTCTGACTTTAGGCAATTAATCCCAACTTTTTTCTTCTTCCTTTATTGAATTTTATTTTATTTAAACTTTGGGCAAAGAATTATGCTGTCAGAAATGCAAAAGTCCAACGCGGAACTCGTTGGACCATCAAATAATTCACACACAAGCTTCTAGCATTTTCTCAATAATTACGTGAGCCCATCAGAATTTAGGCCCATTGGGCTTTATTCTCAGGCCTTTATCTCGTTTTGGTAGAATAGTCCAACGCGGTTAATGTATATAAACCGTTAAGGTTGAAGTCACAAACGGACCTAAAATGCGCGCGGAACCCCCTATCTTTATGGAAAACCTATTTTTATTTTTCGTAACAACTTATGGAAAACCTATTTAGACGCAAATATTTATTCTCTTTAGTTTTTATCTGTCTCCATTTGATATTATTTAAGTAATTGACCGAAAACCTTAGACAAAACGTTTCAAAAGAAACCATATCTCCCGAAACTGAAAGACTAGATATTTGGCAACTGGTAGTCTGGTAAGATCATTTAATTTATTTTAATTCTTATTTGTATTTGTATCTTACTTGTACTTTAAACTGCTGCTAGCAAAAAAAAAAAAACAGTCAAGATATTGAACGTTTGATTATAGATTACAAATCAAATATAAGTACATTCATAAATTTTCATCCTTTTTTCAAATTTGATATGAGAAGTAGTGAGATAGAGAGAAAAACAAAGTTAAATATAGTTTTTTTGTGTGGGCAAGAAAAAAAATATAGTTTTGTTTCTTCTTATTCAAGAAACAATCTACAGTCCTCGGGGGTGAGTTGGAGGCGGTGGTGACTTGTCGTCATTCTAAGCAACTTGGAGAACAGAAGCCACCGTCTGGATCAAAGTCAAAACAAGGAGAACAACGGCAGCCACGGTGGCTGTTCCGGTCCAAAGATCTTTGAAGTAGACTCGTCGGAGCGTGGCGACGGATCTGTTGAGACGGCTCTTGTAGTGATTTTCTAGGGTTTCAGCTACAGGCTGATAGTGAGATCCAAAGTCCACAAGCCCTAAACACAAGCTGTTCACCATTTCTGCTACCGATCCTTGATGTCCCAACCAATTCTTTACAACTCCTTTTCACGTAAAATGTGAAGATGTGTTAGGAATCTCATAAATTAAAAAAAAAAAAAAAAAAAGGTATCGGTCGTGACAACTAGATCTTTTTTTGTAAAGTGTTTTTACCTTTCTTGACGAGCAGGTCAACGTCCTGCTCAGTGTCGATGAGGAAATCCAAGAAGGCAATGTAGTTACAAACATAAGCAGAGTAAGGGTAATGACATTGCTCGAGTGCCATTAAGTTCCTCATGACCCTCTCGGTGTTATCTTCGGCTGTGAAACAAGGCATTTTCAAGATTCCTCCTTCGAAATCGATCACCAACGATAAATCATTTTCTTCACCCACATTAAAAAAATCCACTCCTGCACTGTCTAGTTTGTCTGCATTGTATAGACTCTTGATGCTCTTCGGTTTCTCAGCCTTTGCTTCACTGGCCTGTTCTGCTGTCAAACCAAGTGTTACGACACGGACACGTCGAAACAAATCTGTAAAATGTCGGAATTTCACGTCCTTTGGTATATTTCCTTCAAAACCAAAAACTCGAAGGATAATGTCACGGAACGTATCCTCAATTTTAATTTGAAAGAGAAAAGGTTCGAAAAGCTCTTCTAAAAGAGCATAAGGAAGTTGGTTCTCGAGCAAGATCAGATCTTCTAAAATAGTGGTTATGAGACAAGGCTCCTCGAAAAGAATATCGTCTTTCCTGTTAAACTTTTGAGTTCCGGTCTGAATGAAGAATCCTAGCATGAATACCGAGTCATGTAGGATCATTTCAACGAACTCTTGGGATTTGATCCAATCCGTTGATTCGGCGTAGCTTTCTCTTATAAACTCCTCATCTCTTTCGATGATTCTCCTGAACTCTTCGACGGTTTGCACCCCATATTTATCTGCAATACCATTAAGGTACTTTCTCTTGTGAAGCTCCATGTTCATATAGTCCAAATATCTGGAGTGTTCGATCCAACCGTATGTCGTTAGCATAAATAACCCAATGTTTCGAACACAAATAATATTAGTTATGATTATTATGCTTACAAGTCGTCAACGTACGAAAGCGGGAAATTTAAAATTAATTTTTATTTGTGTATAATATTTTTTACAAGATAGTATTTGTTAGAAAACAATATATTTTTTTTACACACAAACAATAATTTAACCGCGAACGCAAACATCAAATCAGTTTTTAACAATTATATAAAATAATTTAGCATATAAATGTGAACATAAACGCAAAAGCAAACAAACACAAAAAGCTTTTTTTGTCTGTAATGAATGATGATAAGTGTATATAAATGTGTACCTTAGATCGGTTTTGGAGAGCTCAAGGGCTTGAGCTTTCTTAGAATGGTGAAGAGGACCGATTAAAAGCATCTGAGGAGTGTAAGCCTCTGGGTTCACTCTCCGCAACCGGTTCGGCACTCTATAGATGCAACAATACTCTTTGCTAAACGAAAAAGGCCATAAACCGGGAATCTCATATTCAGAGGAAGATTCCGGTTTAGTCGTGGCCAACAACACCTTAGCTTTCTGAGCTGTTTTGAGGTTAGGAGTCGATGGACCACGATGACCTTCGCTCCATCTACCCACTTTACCAGATCCGGTTTCATTCTCCTTGGTTAGATCCACGATCAGCTCTTGCTCTTGTGGTTCTTTAAATGTACTTAGCTCTGTTACGTGGTCAGGAGGAGTCCATGGACCACGTAATCCTTCGCTCCATCTACCCACGTTGCCAGATCCGATTTCGTGCTTTTTGGTTTGAAACGATTGATCCAAGATCATCTCTTGTGGTTCGTTGTCAGTAAAACTGGTTAGCTTTATTCCTTGTTCTAGATCCATCAGCGGTTGCTTCTCCTACAAGTAAGCAGTCAATTTCTATATGTGCATATTGAAACTTGACTAAACTAAGACTCTTGATGAAGTAGACGTGATTACAACTAATAAAAGTAAAAAGTAGACGACGAGACGAGACGAGAAGATAATCAATATTTAAAATAAAATAAAACACATGAATATAATTAGTTTTCTGCGAACCTTGGCCATGTATATATGCTGATACGCGATAACAAAATTTGAATTAGAGGCACTGTTACTTGCTTCTATGAATTTATTTAATTGCGCATGGATTACAATACGAGGATGATAAAGGTTTATATAAGACTACAAAAGGGGGATAGAGATTTGTAAATGACGTGAATGTAAAGCTATTTAACAAAAGCATTTATCTTGCTTCTGTCTTGAGGAAAAACATCCCGAATTTTAAATTGTTTTTTGTTTTAATTATCCTTCGGGCAAAGAATTATGCTGTCAGGACTGCAAAAAAAAAAAGGTTCCAACGCGGAACACATTTGGGAGCTGCTGGGACCATCTGATATTTTCTCACGCAAGTTTTTCACGTTTTTTAAACAATTATTGGAGCCCATTAATAATAATCGCCCATTGGGCTTTATGTCCAGCCCTATATTCCATTTGGATCGGAGCTAGAATAGAGAGAGTAACGCAAACTACAATTTCGTCACTTTTTTTCTTTTTCTTCCCAATCATATGGAAATATTTATTTGTCAGGTGATACTTGCGATCGTAATTTTTTAAGGTACGGCTTCGAATGAACTATTATTCATTTACGTGTTATTGGATTAGTCTGGTGAAAGAAAAAAAAAAGATATCAAGACTGAAAACTATAAATCTCTCATAAAGGTACGGTCTAAATATGACAAAATAGTATTTCGGGTTTGAATTAACTAATTCATTATACCCATGGTATGGATGAAAGATACCTCGATGATTATTTATAATATTTCATTTTTATTGACTATAGATATTAATTTTTCAAGTGGAAAGAACAGAAAAAGCTACAATAGCGAGCATATAATCCAAAATAAAGATGAAAATATAATACTAAAAAGTAAATAAAGAAGCAGAAACTTCAAGAATTATTCGGGAGAGAAGAAAAGTGGGTCATTATGAAATTTTGTCTCTTTAATGATGCAATTTAATATGGCAAATAAAATTATGGAGACAAAAGACAATTTGTAGGGTATCCACTAATATATATACATATATGATATGATGTAGATCTGTTTCTCTTAATTTTGTTCTACCAATATATTATTACCTTTCCTTTGCATGATTGGATTTATTTATAAATTTAAATCTTAATTTTTTTTCCCCTGAGAAAAAGGTGTTTATGAAAGGTCTTAATCCCCATTCTTATTATTGGTGACTATTTTTCCTTTTCCAATTTGCTACAGATAAATTTTCCAGCCCCAAAAAAGAAAGGCACTTGATTTAATCAAGAAAAAATTTCCCTTACTCTCTCTCTCTTCCATCTTACTATCAATCGTTCCCAAATATTGATGTCGATTACCTAAGTTATTGATTAATTAATTGTAATTAGCACGATTTAACATGTTGTATAATGGTTTCTTAGAAGTATATATAATGTATGTTATAATTATAAATTAGAATTCAACTGTTATGAACAGTGGTTAAGTGTGTATTTGTAAATTGTAAGTTGCTTTTTGTATGATATGTAAATAAATGAAAATAATATTAGAGCCGAAACCGTTCTCCGACAAAACGATTTGGGGATACATCTTTTTTTCACACAGTTTCAAGATAGATCAAATGTTACTATTTCAAAAAAGGAGGGAAATTTTTAGTGATCATGTGTATAAATCTTTTGAGAGACATATCTTTCGTTCACTTATCATCATTTTACTATAGAAATCGTTTGTCTTTGTATTTGTTAAAAATATTTTATATAGAAAAACACTTTTTTAATTGATTTCACGTATGTACTTTGTTTCACATGTAAACGCAAATTCAAATGCAATTGAAACAATGAGTTCTCCTGATTAATATTAAGTACAACACAACGATAACTTACAATATATGTTTTTCATAAAGGCCTCGCAATCACAATGCGTCTTAATATAATTTAATAACAACCGGTGTCATTATTATAAGTATGTATAAATATAATGATATTCAGTCGGACTAAAAGCAAGATTTGGAGGATCTGATTTGGTGTGGCCCCAGAGATGCTACCACTCAACGAACTTCCACAATTACCAAAGAAAAAATTATGATAGATACATCATACTCATACATGCATGACTTTTAAAGGGAAACACACAGAAAAAAAAATAGTTGTTTGGATTACTATCCTGTTTTTAGCTGATAAAGTTTTTCTTATCATCAAATTTTACACATCATGGAACGTTTTATAACAGTATGGCTTTAACAATTTTTTTTCTTGGAAAAATTAATAAATTATGTTTGAATTTACTATTTATATATAAAAGAATGTTTTGAACTTTATAACTTGTATATTTTAAATTATGATATTCGGTAATAATCTTGTTAAAAAAATTGTGTTGTTTTTATTTATTTCGTTCCTAAATCAAATGCAGACAAAGAGATTAATATTTAATATTGCCAAATTCTGCGAGAGTTCCTTACTCAAAGGGAAGCAAACTAAGTCATTCTATATATCAAACAAAACAAAGTACTAGCTAGCTCAAATTATATGGCTACTCCATGCCTATTACAGTATATTCTAAAATTAAATAGCAAATACTACTAGTTGTTATAAAAAAAAAAAAAAAAAAAAAACAAGCTGGATCTACGAGAAAGTAGTACATCGATCTCTCATGACTCTTGCCCATCGCCTAATGAAAAAAAATTCCGATATTTGTATTTGTTTATCATTTTATTTTAATGGTTACCTTTTTTATGGGGAAACAGAGAATTGAATGAACAAAAGGGTGAGAGGGAACATCATATTTAAGTTTCTGAACCGCTCCCCGTTACGTTAAATAATGCATACTATATTTGTACTGTAGTACATGTGTACGTAGCTATAATATATACACTGCAGTATATGAATGTATAGAGTTTTTTTTTACACGAAGAATAACTAAGCATTTTTGTTTCCACATGAACCTGGACCAATATGTTCCTTTACCGTCGGGTTACACTCACAAAAATTTACCTTTTAATCATATCTAACTGTCAGTATCTCTTAAAAAGTTCTGCAAATAAACGTTGATCACCTAATTTTCCAGATGGCAATATTTTACTGGATCTTGTTTGCTACCTGTTTGGTCCACTTCCTGACACCGTCTTAACTCTCGTCTATATAGGTTCCAAAAAGAAATTTAAAATTTAAAATTTTTGATAAACGAAACATGATCATATATATATATATATATATATATATATATATATATATATATATATATATATATATATATTTCCTGTATTCACTCATTCCGCTGCAATTTATTTAGTAGATGGTTTTCCTTGTAAAACTTGTTTATAAAATTTATTGTTTTTTGTTTTTCATATTTTCCAGTAGAATAAACTCTTATTGCAAATGGTGACATTTTCAGCTTGTTTTATCCCTCTAAAAACATAACCATATATATAGTTTAAGTATTTTACAACAAAAAAAATAATTTTTTGCATTTCGTTTTGCTGTACCTAAAATATTATAAACACATTTCTATAAAATACAAATATTATTTTCTATTTCGACAAAAAAAATAAAACTTTATTTTCGACGAAAAACAATTATTTTTCCTTAATCGTTGATATTTTATTTTTATAGAATTAAAAATGAGTGGCATGTGCGCCATGTGTGCCCATTGACTTATATAAAAATATTAAATCTCGCATCAATCATCGTATATCGCTCGCAGAAATTCCAACAATCTCTGCTCTCTCTTTTTCTTACTGGTTTTTAGACTTTTATTTTGTATCTATCTGCATGATAAAACCGATCAAGCTCAATCACAGTTACGTTGTGTTTTAATCTACCTTCCTTGTGTTCTCTTGCGGCATTATGTTTTCTTGTATTATAACAGCCTTATATTTTTTAAATATATAATATTTCTTAATTTGACAACTAATTAAAATAACGTTATTTCATTTAAAGCATATACATATATTTAAATTAATTATAGTACAAAATATATAAATTAACTTTTTTTTTTGACAGCATATAGATTAACTCTTGTACAAAGGTATTATATATAATATATGTTAAGATCGTTCAAGTAATTTTTTTTTTTTTTTTATCAACTTACTTTTGTACAAAACAATTTCGATTATGGAGACTCGCAAAATGCTCTAGGATTTACGAATGTTAACATAATTAAATCTTTGCTCAAATACAGAATATTATAATTTATGTACCAGTACAACACTCAACTTGTGTCTCTTCTTTAGCAAAAGAAAAAACTTGTGTCAATCTCTAACTACACAGCCTAATATTCTGGCGTTTTATGAATACCATATACGGAATAACGCATTATACTATTTTTGTTCATTTCATTATTCTACTACTATTATATACCATCATTGCAGCTATCACGCCGTAAGTCAATCTACAATCACGAAGGAGGAATAACAAAAACAATATCATATATATCAAATAAAATTGAACTATATTATAAAACAATTGAGAACCTGCAGCTTAGTGTGACTAATGGGGTCAATATTCCTCAACCAACTGAAAAGATTCTAAATGAACAATAGCCACACTTTCCTGAAGTGGACACTAACTCAATTTATTTCAAAACTATGAGTCTGTGAGTATACTGTCTACGTGTGGAACTGTGGATATTGAATAATGTCGTTCGTTATTCAGTGAATTCTTGTATACTCACAGCTGAGAAAAGTATTTAAATTGAAGCACTATTATTTTATTAATTGTGGTGGACAATGACCATATATAATAAATATCAAATAAAGTGGTTTCTTAATTAATTATGATGGCGCCGAATCGAATATGACATATCAACATTGTGTTAGTCTGTTACGTGGATTAGACAATAACGTATATATAAATCTGTTATATATATATATATTCTTTCACATAAATTTGATTATGTACGTGTATGATTTATGTTTAATCAAAATTTAATACCGTGACCCATTCGTATTGAAAGTCTTATGACGTGGCATTACAGGCATCTTAGTTATATTACTCTCTCTGTTCTTAAAAGAAGATAGTTTTAGAAAAAAAATTTGTTTCAAAAAAAAAGAAGTTTTCAATTTTCTAGGTGTAGTTATTGTCTATTTAGACTTAATTTGCCCTTATAACATTAAATATTTACAGAATAACTTAAGTAATAATTAATAAAAACAAGGTTAGAAAAGTCTTTTGTAAAATTTTCTTAATATGTGTGAAAAACTCAGAAATACCTTCTTTTATGAACAGAGGGAGTATATGCTTTCACGCCTTTTAAGCCCCTTCTCTAGAAGTAAACAAAAAGCTAAATTTAACATTACTCCAACAATGCCTTGGTACAAGAAATTATTTATGGCACGTGTAATCAAATACCTCGTGACATTTTAATTTGTTTATTTGAACATAATTAAATTACTGTCGTAACGAGTTTATTTACGTGCGTCTTGAAATCACCTACAGATCAGAAACCTTCACGGTTTGATTGGTACTGTTTAACTGCCCATATAAAAGGAGGCCGTAAGAAATGAACCAAGAAGTTAAAACAAAAAAAAATCAACCATTTCAGTTTTGCTTGGTCACCACTCAGATAGACGGTTAGACTAAATAAACGTTGCGTAGAAAAGATTGGAACAAGCGTTTCAAACTTGAGATCAAAGAGAAATCCGATCCAAGCGGTTAATTTTTGTTTTTAACATCAAAATTATATTGAAGTAATTTTTTTTTTAACATCAAAATTATATTGATAGATTAAGAGTAACTTACAAAATGCAGTAAGTTCATTTTTTTATAAATATATTTATTTTAAATTAGAAGTTTAATAATACTGTATTGCTTATTTAAAACTTTACAAAAATAAAACGCTTAACTAAACCTTTTCATTTATTAAGTGAAAACTATAATTTCAATATCAGTTTTACATATATTTATTGTTTACTGAAATTACTAAAGTTTTAGCAATCATTGACAGTTTTAAACCGTCATACTTATATTTTAGCGCATTGGTTTCTCTCTAACCATAAAACATTTCAAACGGAACTGCCTAAAACTCAACTACTAATCGGACCCTTAAACAGTAACTGTTCCTTTCATTGGAAAAAACAAACAAAGACGACTCTAGCAAGTCTTTTAATAGACCCCGAAACCTACTACCATTTATGTATGTATATTAATTGTGTTTCTTTTGGCCTTAAATAAGTATATAGTTTACTTCGATTATGAGATTTATATTTGTTCAATGTTATTCCGAATTTTCAATTAATTTGGAACACAAAATAGGTTATGATTTACAAGTTTTCAAAATAAGTTCAATGTTAATTCGAATTTTAGATTAATTTTGAACACTAAAGAAGTATATTCGAATGCAAAAAAAATTAGTCTATGGAAATGTCAAAACAACATTTTGTGTAGGTTCTATCCAAGAAGTCTCGACATCGTACTGTATTTCTTTTACTTTCTTTTTTCATCGTACTTTATTTCTTAATTTTACCAATCAGATATATTTAAGAGAAAGAAAAAAAAGCTACGAGAAGAGAAATAGAAAGAATAGATGCTAAATTTTATATATGACGTCACATTAACCACAGTTTTGTTTGGAGGAATAAAAGTGGAAGATGCGCGATTCCTGTGTTAAGAGGTGACGCACATGCACGAGGGTCGGGCCATATTAGACGAGAAAGTAAAAAAAGAAAATTTCAACCAGTGGCATGCAATTATTTTCTATTCCCTTTTTTTTCAATATATACGTAATAATTTTGTTTATTTATTTTTAAAAACACTATTATGAAACCATGTCGTTTCTATTTATTTTCACATGGAACAAAACTGGTTCGCTAAAACGGTGAATCACAATAATATCTTTTTTGTCCATGGACCCCATTCCATCTTCCCTCCTTCATTTATTATAACGAAAAAATCATTTTTATATATATATTTATTTTTTTAATTTTATTTTACTAGTATTTTCCTTATAATATGAAAAAGCCAAAGGAAAAAAAAAAGATCGCGGAGGAATATTAATACAAGCCCACATCACATCTATTTTTGTGCAACCCTCTTTTCTGAAGCTTCTCTCTAATTAACAATGGAAACACAGATCAACATAGAGAAGAGTGCTTTTCAAGTAACCTATATCTCCTCCGCCATTTCCGCCATATCCTCCTCCTCTTCCTCCTCTGCCGCCGCCTCATTGTCCTCGCCTACAACATCTTCTTCTTCTTCTTCATCAACAACTTCTAATTTCCCTGAGGAAAACAACTCTAAAAGAAAAGCATCTCGAAGATCATCGTCAGGATCATTAGCCGTTCAACAAGATGACGAAGATAACGTCGGAAAACGGCGGAAGATCAAAGGCGGAGATAAGCACCCGACTTATAGAGGAGTAAGGATGAGGAGTTGGGGAAAATGGGTGTCGGAGATCAGAGAGCCGAGGAAGAAATCAAGAATCTGGCTCGGGACTTATCCAACGGCTGAGATGGCGGCTCGAGCTCATGATGTGGCGGCTTTAGCCATCAAAGGTACAACGGCTTACCTCAATTTTCCTGAATTATCCGGCGAGCTTCCTCGTCCGGTCACCAATTCTCCTAAAGACATCCAAGCCGCTGCCACCTCCGCCGCCGTTAATTGGCAAGATTCTGCCACCGGCAGCCTCCGTGAGAAGAATCCCGACGTAGCTGAATTAGCTGAAGCCGAGCCGACACGAGCCGTGATGGCTCAGTCGTTGTCGAGCAGTGTGGTGTTTTCTTCGGACACTACGGCTCAAGAGTCGTCGGAAACTTCGTGTGCCTCGACGACTTCGTTTGCGGAAAAAGACAGCGACGAAGAGAAGCTGTTTGATTTGCCGGATTTGTTTACTGATGGGAATGAGATGATGATACGAAACGATGCGTTTTGTTATTACTCGTCCACGTGGCAGCTCTGTGGAGCCGATGCTGGGTTTCGGCTTGAAGAGCCGTTTTTCTGTCTCAATGACTAAATTACACTCCTCCAGCTCACTAACACCTAATTAATTTGGCCTCTTTTTTTTTTTCCAATTTCTCTATTTACGTTTGCTTTTTTTTCCTTCTTTTTCATCTTGAGTGTTAGTGATTTTTTTGTTGTAAAGAAACGGCTTCATTTTGATTTTTATTTATTTATAGCAAAATGGTGTTTGATGAATATTTGTGTAATATAAATGTGACGATAACTTTTTTAAAAGAAAACTTAATTTAAACTAAAGAACAAATTCCGTATCAAACTATCAACAATATAAGAAAAAAAAAACCAAATTGTTTGTTGACGATCATCATGATATTATTTTATTTCTCTATAATTTAACAATTTGGCGATACCTATTGAATTTAACTTACATGACAATTTATTGTTGTCAATTGTCATCTTCCATTTATAAATTAATAATCCGCACAAATTTTTGTTATTCTATTCATTTTTAAGATATCTCGTTTGAGAGTTATTTTTGTTTCCGAAAAACTCGTTTTTAATCTAATATGACGACTCTTCACAAACAATATCAAATTTATTCTTTCGTGAATAACTAGTAAATTTAATTTTAAGCAAATATAATATAATTAAAATTATATTAGATATGGACATATACCTTTACTATATTTAAATCCTTTCTTAATCTGTTAGAAAGTAATAAAATGATACTATTTGTTATAAAATGAAAAGAGTCATATTTTTTTGTAAAAAAAAGTGTATGAAAGTTAGCATTATCATTAATTAGTAACTTAGTAAAATATATCAGGTTGATCATTTTCTTGAAACCCTTTTTCTCTAGTTACGGCTACACATTCCATAAATCGATGAATAATTGAATTATTTCAAAAAGTGTGTATTTAATTTTTTATTTTTTTTGCTTTTTATATGTTATTGTCACTTGTTGACAAATAAAATTGTATTGTTCACTTATTACCAACAATTAACATGCATTTCAATTTCTAAAAGTTTCAATAGGGAGATCAATAATTATCGCAGTCACACGTAATCCACGTTCTTGGGTTAGTTTGTTAACAACCTTCCTTTCCAGATTCATTAAATATGTCATATTTAGTGTATGAGTTTTGATGAGATGATGATTATGAAGTTGATTGTGAAGGAGATAAACTTTTGATAACTTATTAAATTCTCTTAAAAACAAAATCAAATCTAGGTATTGGAAAATAACATGAGTCACATGGTGATGATGTCTTTAGATCTTTTATTTACATCTTTTACATTTTTGTTAATTTTTGTTTTTATTGTTTTACTTTTTTTTTTCAAGGTTTTATTGTTTTACTTTGTTTGTTTGTCCACTTCTTTAATATATGTCAAAAGTGAAAGGAAATAAACTGTAATAAGGTGATTGCTTTTGGCCAACACCTTACTTTGTTCACCACTTTGAAGCAAATGAAGACTGTTATTGATTCCCAAACATATAGGACCCTTAGATTTGAGAGTGACAAATAACTTTGTTATAGATTAAATATCTTTTTATTTAATAATACGTTTTTGTCATCATAACAGTTAATGGCAAAATAGGTGAAAAGTGAAAACCCACTACATGAAACGTTTTGCTCACACATAGTTAAATGAAAAAAAAGTCCGCATCAAACCGTTAAGACAATTGAGTCTCACATCTTTCAAAAAAATAGATTTTGTTCCCCGGTAAAAATCTTATTAACTATATATGCATAGTAGAGAAAATAATTTATAATCTATGAAGAAGTAAGATTTATTCGTCGTATATCACTCTATTCATTATTTTCCTTGACGGTAATGAATCTATTATTTTCATTGACAGTAATATAGAGCAAGTATACATACATGTATTGTATATACAATTTGGTGAGACTTAAGGATAGTTGGAAGACAGGTCATTAAATAAACATAGTGGGTGTACGAGTGAGCTCACTATCATTATCTCAATACATAGTAATAATTATTAAATGGTGGGTTAGTTTTCTATTTTCTCATGATTTTAAGGTTTGAATGTATGTAGACAATTACAACACATATTTAAGTCTCAATTTGATAGCAGCCTATCGACCATTGTTCATATATATATATATATACGTTAGGTGCGTACCTCCACAACTTCCTAATCTATCATTTGTGTTTCTCTTGGAAATTTCTGATTGTTATAAGCTTTTATTAGATTTATGGAGTTATATTTGTCCGAGCTGACATGTATTTCTTTCGTCAACTTTCGCAGCTGATGTATAAATATTGAATCTACCACCAATTTAATTTATATGTAAAAATTAGAACATTACATTAAATGTTTAGTTGAAATGAAACCAATTTTAATTTATGATTAAATAACAAAACCATTAAAATTTAACAATATTATCGAATATAACTATATTGTAGTATTACCGAATAATAAGTAATAGTTATATATATACAAATTGTCAAATGGTGACAGGAAAGATTATATGAATGACGATATAGCATATTTCCTTATAAATAATTAATAAACATGTCCCTGGATCGTTTGGACGATACCATGACTGACAAATTACAAGAAGGTGAATTTGCTGTTTGGCATCTTGTGGCATGCAAACCTAACTACGTACAGACAATTAATTAGTCCAATTTATGTTAACCTACGATTTTTAATACATTGTTTGCCACTATACTATGGTTCCATATTATTGGAAGGTACGACTATATATATATATATATATATATAGGTGTTTCTTTAATTTACAACTATTCTGTAAATCTAATAATATCATCAAATTAAAAAGAAAAACAGAACCCTATGTAGTATGTACGAAAGTGAGAGCAAATGATGCGAAATGTATTAACTAGTGCGACTGTGCGAGTCATCACGTGTACCTTTGTTAGAGAAATTAATCAGATTTATTGATTTAGATCATATTTTTAATTAGATACCCAATTAATGATGAGTACTACTAATACACGGCTAATATCAATAGTTGTTAAAAAGAAGAGGACTGGTCGTATGTCCAGGATCAGCTTAATTCCCGTTGATGAACTAATTAAGTTTTGTAAATAGATCACAAACAAATGTACTCCAATTACTGTTATAAATTCCAATTACTGTATTTAAATTGAAAGAGATCTTCTCTATTGAATAATCTTGGTAATGGTGAGAATCTCACCGTGAGATCAATGTTTGGACCAATATTTTTAAATCCGATTCGAACAACGAACCGAAATACTTATTGAATCACCGAGTCATGGAATTAGTTCAAATCGACTATGGGTCAATTATTTGATGGATTTTTTTATAATATATATAGTTTTGAAAATATAAATAAAATATTTATATCATATTTAAAAAAATAAAAGATGTTCAATAACAATAATAAAATATTTAAATATTTTAAATTTAAATTTAATCAAAAATGGTAGAAAATTACCAATAACAAAAATAAACTAAAAACGCTTTTAATATATATATTTTTTAAAATTGTCAACCGGCCGGTTCAACTAGATCAATAAATCAATCAGCATCAACAGAGTGCAGATTGATAACAAATTATTCTGGATTTTTTTAGATTTTATAAATAACGGATTTTAACATTAAAACCAAATCGAAAAGATGTCTAAATTCAAAGTTAACCGATCTATCGGATGGTTTGGACCAGGTGTGAAAACATTGGTTTGGACTTTGAAGACACTATATTGAGTCGACATAGTTGTATTTAATTTCAAGCTAATTATTAATTTATACTGCTTAATTATAAGGTCTAACATTTGTTATATAAAAAATAAAAAATAAAGTTCCACCATTAAAAACATTATTGAAGAAAATGTGGTGCTTAGGGGAAAAGTCATTATATACTTAATTAGTGTGTGATTGCTTTCCTCTTTCGTCAATACTGTGCTCTAAAAAAGAGCAGATGCAGGTTGACGCAGTCCCTCTCACCAATTTATGTAAGCTTATTTTCATTCTTTTCGGTTTAAGCTCATTTTCTTTTTCTTTTACACTTTTACAATAGTATTTATTATGTATATTTTTAAAAATTCATATATTTTATATGAGAATTATATTTTGGCTCTAATTGTTTTTTTTTTCTTTCCGGTTTTAAATCTGATGTATTGACTAAAAATCAAATATATTGAGCCGTATACTCATAAAATCATATTTCTAACTTTCATCATTTATGGTTTTTCTTAATTATATTTATTTTGAAAACCCTTTAACCAAAAAAAAAATTATATCTATTTATTAAGTTTCATACGTATATATGAATTGAGAGACATAACCAGAATGGAGCTAAAACATGTGATACTTTATCTTTAGGAATAAAGTGCCTACAAAAGAAAAAGCAAGCAATTAGAAAGACCAAACTGAAAGCAGTAGCAGAAGAATATTAATAACAAGAAGAAAATAATTAAGAGCATATGGTTCAAATAATTATCTATTTTATTTTAACATCTCAGCCATTTTTTTAAGGAAGAAAAAGAGAAAAAGAGCATGCATGTGCGGCAATACCAATGATCATGTCTTGAGAAAAAAAGAAATAAAAAACCAAAATATTTTTTTTTTAAATACTAATTCAAGATTCCTATTAAAAAACAATATATAGAACAAACATACTTTTTTTAGTTCCAAATTAAAATATGGTTCAATTTTTTTTAAGTTAAAAAATATCTACCAATAAATAAGATTCTCTGCAAAAAAATTTTCTTACTTAATAAACTTAATTTACAAAGATGGACTTAGTTTTTTTGTATTAAAAATCTAAAAACACATTTTATGAAACGAAAACAAAATACTAAAATAACACTCAATTTAAAATGTAACGAGATCAATTAATATGCTTTGATTGCGGCTTTTCTGTGTCGTTCTTTGCCTCAGCCAACTTTTTCTTGAGTTCCTCATTGCAAGACTGCAGCTTCTTTGTGCCTTTCTTTGCCTCGGCCAACTTTTTCTCGAGTTGCTTATTGCAAGACTGCAGCGAGTCAACGAGTTATGTGCTTGGATTCTCGGCGTACTCAATTTTCAGATTTTGGATGGAGTCACATAACAATTTTTGTCGAAAGATCATATGAAAACTTGCTGAATCTACAAGAATGCAAACGAATATAAACAAATATCATGTTAGATGGGAACTCCAACACATATGAAGCCACCAAAAATTAACTAACAAACCGATCATAGTTTCTGTAAGCTTCCCTTCCATTGCAGTATTCGATCTCAGATAAGATTGCTGGAGCCGAAGTTTTTGTACTCACTCAAAGAACCAAGAAGACAATGATGAAAGTGTATACTTTTTGCATGTTTCGCGATGACTTGTTTCATCCGGCGGTTATACTGGAAGAAATCTCCGAAACAATAGCAACACCATTCTGGGAAGGCAAGCTTAAAGATCTCATATGTACTAGTTGATATATTATTATATTTTCTAGTTATTCATCTGAAAAAATATCGTTTCTAAATTAGAAAAAATATAATAATAGCAAAAAAATGATAATTTATATGTTAGTATTGTTTGTTCTATTATTATATTTTTCTAATTTCGAAACGATATTATTCAGAGGAAATAACTGGAGAATCGGATGAGGAAGAGCATCGGCTCGAGTTTCTGAAAAGGCGCTTTGTTGCCGATAAAATTATCGGAGCTGAAGTTTTTATACTCACTCAAAAAAATTAAGAAGGCAATGATGGAGATGTATACTTCGTGCGCGTCTCAGGATATAATGAAAGAAAATCTCCGAGTTTGTGATGTTTCAATAGCTCAATAACATTTATTGATATAATTTGCATGAAGCTAAGATCTAAGGATGATTAATGATCACTTGCATGAAGATGAGGTAAACGAGCTATAAAGCTTTCGACTTTGTGATGTTTCAATAGCTCAATAACATTTATTGATATAATTTGCCGTTTAGGCTTGATAGGAAAGTTTAAAAGCCATCTTTGAATTAAGCTAATCTCAAAGATGGCTTATAATGCATTTCTGATACCAATTTTCTAGTGGTAGAGGATTTTTGGGATTTTTGGTGGGTACGATGAGCGCAAGCTTCACTGAACTGAGGGCTTCGCCGATGATGTCAAGCTTAATGCTCTGTGTGGCTGAGAATGGCCACTCTTTTGAATTTGGATGCAGCGAGACAACTTCAGTTGAGTCTGTGACTGTGATGCGTTTCGTTGAATCTGTTTCTAGTACTGGCTTCTCTGATCAGCTTCTTCTCTCGCTGGACATGAAACTTGAGCCACAAAAGCTGCTTTTTGCTTTCGGGCTTCCTGCAAGTGATCGAGAAGTGTTTATTTTCAACAAGGCTATTGAGAAATTGAGATTCACCCTTACCTGCAAACTGATTCGAGGAAATGCTTATTGGACTTTGTCAAGGAAGATAACCTCATAAAGGCTTTGGATAATTGTGCAAGCTCTCACAGGCAATTTGAGAATAAGATTGCACAGTTCCAGCAGATGTTTGTTGAGGTCAAGCGCAAGGTAGATGAGTTGTTTGCTTGCAGGGCTTCCTTATCAATGAAACGACTTAGAAGTGGCTGTGAAGGATCACGAACGCTTCATTAATGAGCAAAAGAGCATAGTGCAATCTCTCAGGTTTGTTCATTTCGTAAACTGGGAACACCTTTTCATTTGTCACCGTTGGAATTTTTATATTGTTTAGTGGTCAATTTAAATGATGATTCTTTTTTCCCCTGTTTACACAATGGAAATTTCTTCTATAACCGTGTTGTATGAATCTTGAAACAGCAAAGATGTCAATACGGTTAAGAAGCTAGTGGATGATTGCATGTCGAGCCAATTGTCCTCATGATGCTGTTTCAAGATGTCAATGGGTTTTTTTTTTTTTTTTTTTTTTTTTTAAGGAACCGGTTCTATGAAACAAAATTATTGATCTAATCGGAGCTATGCACTTTATTGATCTAATCGGAGCTATGCACTTTCTTTTGTTTGTTGAATGTGTTATTCTCACCATCTCAAGTTGATTCCCAAATTCCAATGCAGAGTCTAAACCAAAAACACCGTATACTATCTTACAAAACTATTGCTTGCCCATGGCACAGAGTCAAACCCAGTACTCTTGATATATATATAAAGAGTCAAAACTGGATTCATAAACAATGGGAACTAAGAGTAAGAACAATGGTAGTTCTAAGAACTCTTAATATATATTAAACAAATAAAAATTATTATAATAATGAATTGGTTATTAAAAACTTAAGAAAGTATCTTATTTAAGAACTTTTGAGTGTTTTTCTTAAATTCTTAAGAACTTTATTCATTATTATAATAATTTTTATTTGTTTAATATATATTAAAAGTTCTTATAAGAACTACCATTGTTCTTACTCTAAGTATGCATATGTGTGGTAGATGATGATTAAAAGAAAAATGAGAGAGAGAGAGAACGCAATGATCCTTGTTGAAATCCAAAACATAATAAATTAAACCCAAACCCCAAAAAAACATAATAAATTAAACACAAACCCCAAACAAATAGTAAGATAGATAGTTGTGAAAAAACCAAACAAGCACCAACGAAAGCTCCCTTTTCTTTTTAGAGAGGGGCAAGCCACAAGTAGAAAGAGGAGTAGGGGGCCAAATGCGTGAGCTCGTGGACAGCGTTTGAGCTGAGTTGGTAACAGCCGAACCCGGTGTCACTGCCTTCGAAGTAGACTGAATTCGGGTTCAGTCCCGGATAGTCGGTCGCAGAGACACAAAATGCTTCATTCTTGCCTAGGAAAATGCAGAGATGGCCAATGTCTTGTGTGTAGGAACAAATGTTTTTCGCAGGGTCTTGCTTAAACACTAAAAAGCCCTTGGTCTCGCACCTAAGTCTTGACGTTCTTGCTTCTATCTTACCACCCTCCATACACCTTGGTCCTTAATAAAGAAAGGGCACACAGAGATTTGAGTGTGTTTAGTGAATTCAGAAGTGATACAAGGAGGGAGAATTACCAGATAACGATAAAAGACTCGCCGGAAGGTGCCTCCACCAAGTACTGACGCCTAAAGACACATGACTGAATCAAATCAAGTGCGGTCGTGGGGATGTCAGAAAAAGGGAATCTCCGGTAAGGACACACGGGAGGGAAGTCGGAGCAAGTCTTGATCACATCAGTTGGTGCCGTATGCGAGGAATGGAGATAGAACTTTTGGTCTCTCACAGAGTACATCACGTCTGAAGTGAAGAAAGTGTTAGGGGTCTCGATGTGTGTCCACTCCGAGTCACCAGGCCGACACAAACTGATGATTGGAGCATCCAACTTAGCAGCCACTACACAGTCATGTTGGTCTGGGGAGGCAGAGAGAGAGACATTGGTAACTCGAGTTATTGAGCCTCTGTAACACTTCATGAGAGGGGGCAGTGATATTGTTAGATGTTGGTGAAGAGTCAAAAGGGTTAAAGATATTTGTGAGACGCAGTTTCAAATCGCGAAGGTTCATCAGAGCCACCCATCCCCTAGACGAACCTATCCTCAGCGACTCACTAAGCTCCCTCGGCAGGGTCTTGCCGGGGATACTCACCGTCACTTGCTTACACGGATCCAACAGATCTAAGTTGACCACTGTTCCACTCGAGGACATCCCCATGATCTTGTCTCTGAGCAGCAGCCACGGCCGCACGGTCCTTCTCTGCGACATCATCCTATCAATAAAACCCGTTACTCCCGATCTTCTTCTTTTATATACCACACAACTCGTTTTATATTTCTCTTGAACAACTTGTACTTACCAAATCTATTTTTTTTTTTTTTTAATCTATCTTTAAAAAAAAAAAAAAAAAATTCTTTTTATATATTTGAACAATTGGTTTGAGTAGTATATATTTATGCTATAAAGAATATTCACGTTATTAAATGAAGACTCTTCTAAAAATCAATTGCAACCCAAATTTAAGACATGTTCCAAATTACAAAAAAAAAATTTAAAAAAATAGGATCACCAAGACAAAAAGCCCTAGAAAGTGTAACACGAGTCTTGCCATATTCTCTATCACATAATGAAAATCCCAGTATGATCCTTCAAAATCTCTGATTTGCCATATCACATAATTCTTCATGATCTTTTCCCAATAAAGCTATTAATAATTACAGATAGATCTAATGTTTATTATTATCTATAACGAGAAACAAGTCCCTGTGGTTCACAGTTTCATCACCAAGTACGAGGTAAGAGCTTCTGTTCTGTGATTTGGTGGGGACCAAATATCAAAAAGCCAAAAAGAGTTGCTAACTGTTATCTTCTTTTAAGGTCGAGGAAGAAGAAGCCAGGGGAGAGACTGCACAAGAAAATGCCGTGAATGGAGCCCTTCAGTGCGGTCATATGTAGATTGGTTTAATATCATTAGGTCCGAAACTTGCTGAGCATGTTGGACACTTTCTTTGTCGAGTTCCTGTGAGCTTTTGCACACATGGGTTGCAAAACAAATGGTAGCATTTCGTGATCACGACCTAAGTTTATTAAGACAAATGCCACAACCAATCAGCAGCATGCACGCAGTTGACAAACAAAATCATGACTGAAATCTAAAGAATGGAGAGGAGCGAGTCTCTACCTCTTTTGGGCGATCATTGCAGGCCTTACACTTCAAAATTTCTTTGAACTCACTGAGTTCTTGTCGGAGCTTTTGAATGGCTGATGATCCTTCAATGAGAGATCGAAGACGAGAAACTTTCTTTTTGGCTATTTCCATTTCCTCCTCTGTCCTCCTCCTATTGTACCTAATATATGCAGAAGCGACAGGTAAGTTCATCACCGAACACTACACTTGCCTGTGACTATAAAGGACGGAGAAGAGGGAGGGAGTAAATGATCTACCTTTCGATTTCTAGTTCTAGTTCCAATGCCCCATAATCCACCCGACTTTGCTCAACTTTAGAATGTGACTCCTCCAGCCTTGACCTAGCTTGATCCAAGCCATTCCCAATGTCTGCTCGTTTTTTTTGCAGGTTTTCAAAAGTAACAGACTTTTGATATCTATCTTCGGCTAGTTTCTGAACCTGATCTATGCAGAACCTCAACTGCAAGAAAAGCACCTCAAAGTCAAAGTCACAATAAGGGATGGTTTACAATTTGAGTATACATACAGCCACAGAGACACGGCATCAAAATATACCTGATCTTCAATTCTTGATGATTTCTTGGAGAGGAAACTGGCAGATGCACTGGCTTGCTGAATATCCTTATCCATGATATATTTATCGATAAGCAGAGCATCTTGCATCTGCCTCGAAGTTACGCTTTCCAAGAAAAGCTGAAACAACAATGGACAAGAAAAAAGACATTTCATAGTCAGATCCAAGAAACAAACCATCCTTCACAAGTCTTATTACACGATATTTTTGCAAAACATATACGGCCAGTTTATAACAATAATAATTGGTCCATGCTCATTAACAAAATCCATCAGTCTGTAACTAAGTTTAACACTAGCAGAAATACGTGTAAGTGTGAAGTTACTGAGATAACTCAGATAGAGGAACAAGAAGAGTTTGGACAAACACCTTGATGTTATAGTCATCCCTCTCTGTAACTTGAAGCAATAGCTGTTGGTTTTGTGGTACAATGTCCTCATACGCACTTCCAATTGTCTAAAAGAAGATAGTTACTGTAAATCGATACCCAACATCAAGGTTTTTAAAATATGTTCGAATCAAAGAAACAAGAAATTTCATAAGCAAACCTGTATTTCAGAAAGATATGTTCCATGTTCTTCATGCTTAGATTTCAAGATATTGGAATGCTTTGCGACATCCCTGAAACAGAAAAGACCCATCCCCGTAAAAAAACTGTCACAAAGAATTCTTATTGAGGAACAGTTGGTAGAAAGATGCTAATGACTATGCTATGCGTCTTCTAAATTGCAGAGGAATGCCCAAATACAGCATAAGAAGAGTTCTACTTATTCACCGTTTACAATCATCCATTTTCTGCCTTAAATCAGCAATCTCAGCTTCAGCAGCAGCCAACATCTGCTGGGAAACAGCCTCCGCTTCATTTGCTGCCTTAACACGCAATTCCAGATTATGTTCATCAAGAGAGGATTGTAAACTTTGAACATGAGCCCAAGCCCTGTACTCCTGCTCCTTGGCTTCAGCTATGTCCCTGCCATAGCACAATATCCAGAGTAATGCTTAAGGCAAGGCACCGAATAACGAGCGTTCAGCCAAGAAAAAGATGATGAACAAATTTCTAAAACATGCAAAAGAAAATTTCATCTCATGAAACTGTAAAAGATGATCACATATTAAAAGCTATAATGGAAAGTGAACATACGTTTCTTCAGCTACACAAGAAAAATAAACAACAAACTTTCAGCAAGATCGGACAGTTCGGTCCAAGGGCAATATTAATAACAGGGCTTGTTATACTATATATTCGTCCACATAGAAGGAAAGGTAAGGAAACTGTTCTCTAAGAATACTGATCTATGGATATTGAGCTTACCTCGGGTCAGTGGACTCTCGTTTATACATGTCTAGAAACAACTTCAACTCCTCGTGACTGTTCTTCAAATCACAAACCTGCATGACAGACTCAAGTTACTTGAAAGTAAAGAACATAACAACTACTATGACATTTAACAGGATTTTAAAACGCTACTTTCGCAACACTTCCACGAAATATATTTTTGAACAAGGTTGGCGTCATGCAAATAACAATAATCAATATCAAAACCGTCAACATAGTACACCGGAAAAGGTAAATGTTGTAATTCCTCATACCGTAGCATTCAGGCCACCTAGCTGAGAAGCAAAATCAGCTGATCTCAAATGCAATGATTCGCACTCTTTTGTCTGTTAAACAGTTAGGCTTCGTAAGTAAGCAATACATAAATGTAACAGCATTCATTACTTACGATTATTTCCCACCTTCCTACATAGAACCCCAGAGAGGGACTGCACATCAGCCCGTAGAGAATGAATACCTCCAACAGTATCTTTATAATTGTCTAATTGACTTCGCATGGAACTCATTTCCTCTGGGAACGAAGAAATCAATGCCTTCATATCTGCAAAGATTTCTTTCCTACCTGAAGTACAGATCACTTAATCAGACTCCAAAGTGAAGCAGGGGTGGAAGAAAGATACAGAATTGGAAGTCAAAGTTATCCATTTATCACCTCGCTCTTTTGATATATTTCCCAACCTAGTCTTGATTCGCTTTTTTTCATCCAGTTGCTTTTGTATCTCCACATCTAAAGAAGCGATTCTAGAATCAGCAACAGCAGAAGACCTTCGAGAAACATCAACTAATTCACTTTTTAAATTCATCTCCCTTTCCCTCCAGCCTATACTATCTTTTTCAACCTGAAATTTTTGATTGGAGGAAAGTTTCACAACCGTATATACACCAGAAATTCCATAAAGATAAATACAAAATGAAAATCCCAATCTAGATATAACCTGCAGTTTCTCAAGTAAAGCCATATACTTGAAAACTGCTTCTTTGGATTTTTCCAGCTGGTCTTTTAATGAAAGGCAGGCTTGAGAAGATGAGATGCACCTCACAGACTTTGACTTGTTCTGTTAGAAATTTTTTATCAGTTTTAGCAATAGAAAGAAACTACATTCCACAGGTTTTTTTACTTGTTCTGATAGAAAACTCTTGCAGAAATAAAGTAAAACAGGTAGATACTCTAATTGGATCATAAACTGACCTGTAAACTACTCATTTTTTCCAGAATCTTTGTTCTCTCCTCATGAAGATCTTTTAGCTCTTGTAGCCTGCTTGAAGCTAAGCTCTACACAATCCAGGCAGGTTATCATACCAAAACTCCAAGCATTGCCAACGAAAACAAAAAAACCAGAAAAAAAAAAATACCGTTAACTCTCTCAGAACGGATTCCATCTCTTGCAGGTCCCTTTGTTTATCCCTGCCCTTATCGCCAGTAGCAAGCTTATTCCCAAGGCTCAACACTGGGAAAAACGCCCCTGCTGTTGCATCCCTTTCTGCTCTTAGTGCTGACAAGTCACCATTACATTGTTGAAGCTCCACAACCTCATTCTCTAGCTCCCCTTAAAATACACCAAGCAAAGAATAATATCAGCTCATATAGCGAGCGGGCTTGTAAACTCGGACAATAGCTCAATACGAAAAACAAATCAACTTTGTTTGACTCTCTTAACTGGCTGCAGTCTACTTCCGGATTTAATACATCTTTAGATAAAAAAGGTAACTATTTTCAGAATTTAAGGTGCTTAGTTTTGGTATATGATCTAGATCCTATCCTGGCTGTTCAAATACTAATCAATCAAAAGAAGGATAGGATTGCAGTAGCTTTCCATGTATTTATATTGACACTTTTCTACCCTGGCACACATGTGAATACAACTTTAGATTTTATGCATGGATACGACGTCCATGTAAAGACTACCATGATAAAGAGTGCATTTAACGGTCAATAATCAATGAGAAGAAACGAAGTAGCTACCTCTTATCCGTTTAAGGTCTGCCCTAACTTTAGCATCAGCATCGCGGTGACTCTGCAATTCTCTCGAAAGTGATTTAAATTTCACAAGTACATCATCCAGAACCACTCTGAAACTTATTATTTCTGATTCCAACTCATGCAGTGATGGCTGACCGCAAAAAACTAGTAAGGAAAGCAATTGCACATAAGACTTTGGTTAATGCTTTAAAACTGTAAAGAAGGCCACGACAAAAGCTGACAATAGATTGCAGTGGAAGTAATACCTTTATCAAGGCCTGCTTTGAGAGCAGTGGGATATAATTCATCCTTCAGAAACCTCAAATCATTGGTCGTAGCTACTAGGTTATACAAAGTTTGCGTAAACTGTCTTGATGTATTTCCACTATTTTCTTCTTCCATCCCATTTGAGCAGATATTGGAAGAAGAGCTCTCAGTGGCACCAGTTTCAAGTAGCCGGTTGATGAAATCGTCTTTGTGGGCCAGAGAAGACCCATCTGTGTAGCAATTTTAAGTTGTCATTTCAACAAAGAATATTTCTAACATAACCAAATTTAAACTAGATCCTAGCAGTAACAGAACGAAGAAGAGGCGGGACAAGCTGTTCGTACCCTCATTGTCTACAAACCTATGAGCTCCACTGCTTGAATCACTCACACGAACGGAGCATGATTCCACTGCAGCTGTAAGCTGCTACAAAAGTACTAATCAGATCTTATAGAAAAAGAACCAGAATCACAGCTGGGATTTTGTAATCAGTTCTTCTTACTTCTTAAAGTTTTTTTTTTTTGGCAAGAGGAAGGAGATTCAAGTTATGTTAGAAGCCAAAGCAAATTCAGTGTTACCTTTTCCCAAGACTTATGGACAGTCTTCAAACAGGAACCGTATGGTAGTTGGTTTTCCTTGATCTGAGAAAGCTTATCCTCTAGAATGCAACACTCCACCTGCTGAGCCTCTAATTTTTGTGATAGCTTGAGATTTTGGAACTGAAGAACAGCAGTATCAAGCTGTAATAGACGAAAAGAAAACCCTTAAGAGACAGAATCCCAATGCCAAAACGGCAGCTGTTGTAAGTTCAACAGAAATAGAAAATGCACTTAAGTTCTGAAACAACTTGGTCATCTGATCGTTTGCAAATCAAGTTCTATGATACTAACAGCTCGAAATCCAACTATTGGAATAGTTAGACAATATAGCGTTACAAGAAAAGAGAGATACATATGAAAGTGCATGCACAAGGGAGATGGTGAAAGAACCTTGTCCTCGGAGGAGGGCCAAAAGAAGGGCTGTTTCTTAACGGCGGCTACCGCTTCTGTGGGTGAGATGGAGCTAAAGTGACGCCTTTTACGGTCAGGCTCGCCCGTGCTCGCCATTCAAACACCCCCACAAAAACCCTAGAATCGGCAACAGGAAAAAGCTTGTCTCACATCAGATTGAGTGGAGGAGACTCTCAACGAAAAACTCGAATACAAACCCAAACCAATCGAAACTTTCGCCCAATGAGAAAACCCTAAACGATCTATCACTACCAAGAACGTGATTGCTTCAACCGAGATAATTCAATAGCTCAGCTCCCCCCAGAATAAAAAAAATAAAACCCTAATCTCACCGGTCTTCCAATTCAATTAAACTCTAATCCTCTCTCAAGTCATCACACACGCAGACCTTGTCTGATCTTTGTGCGACTCTGATGCTACAAACGGTTAAGTCCCACCCAAAGCACTCAAAAGAAGAGTGAGAGAGAGAGAGAGAGAGAGAGAGAGAGATGAAGTAAAGTCGAGTACGATGGCGTAATTTTGTGAACATCTGAAGGGTAATTTGGGAAATAAATAACATACCGCTTACAGGGATATATAAGCACCGGCCTTCCAGAGAATCTCCAACGATCCGAGCCGTACGATCGGTTCGTTTGGGAAATTCTCTCAACAATCACAAAAACTAAATAGTCAACTTTATGTACAGTTCTCCAATATCAAATAGCCATTGTTGTCAATCATCAGTTTGAATCAAATCATCGTTATTACAAGACAAAATAACAAAGACGAAAATAGATACATTAATTTAAATTAATAGGAAAGTGTCGAGACGAAAACACAGAAGGATTTTAAAATAAAACAATTTGAAGTCTGAAGACGGAAATAGAAAGAAGACAATCTAGTTTATATTAAGTGGCAGAAGAACGTTTATCAATCGTTCTTCGTCGCGAGTTTACGTTGCTTCTCTTCCTCAACTTGGACAAGCAATGTCAAGAGAGCTTCACAGACTTGAGCAGCATCAGCTTCCAAAGGAACCTCGTTCAAGGAAGAGTAAACCATCCAAGCATGGTCCAGCTTACGCTTGGGTCTAACCACCACGGAACCAGGAACCTCCGCATCGCAGCAAGTCACGAGCCCGTCACTCTTTTCACCGTATCTGACCTGAAGCAGCTGAGCGCAAGCAGCCATTGCAGCACCAAGTGGCATTACCACTGGGAGTTTTGCGGCTTGGTTTGTGAGAGGAAGTTCAGCGTGTGCCACGTGTGATAAAGTGGCTAGAACCGCCGGGCTTATGCTAGCTTCTGTGCGGAATGAAACCGTGGGGAGTTCCCGGGGAAGCGGATGATTTTTCAAGAACTCTTTTCTTCTCTCGTAGGTTAAATCTTCCAAAGCTTGAATATCACCCTTCACAAGGTTTTACAAGTAGAGCAATTAAATTAGAGAGACAAACATGCTTCTTTACCGAAAATAAAATTATCAAATCTAGCAAGTCCTTATATTTTATGTCAAGAAGAGACTTGTTGCAAACCTTTATGACTTTGGAGATCAGAATCTCCATAAGCTTTCTCAAATTGACATAATCACCAAGTTGTCCTTCACGGAGGATATCTGTAGCTATTGGGCTTCCACCATATGGACTCTGTGCCAATACCAACCCAGCGACCTTGTCTTTTAGTTCAGGCCAGTATAGAGATAAAGCAGCTGCTGCATCTATACCTCCTTTGCTATGCCCAAGGAGTAGAACCTTTTTATTAGATCCCCAACAGAGTTCCTCTATGTATTCCTTTATCTCTCTCGCATTTTTCTCAACCGAAGACTGATATATACACATTTTTCCGTATCTCAGTATGCTATACACCAAACGTAACTGTATTAAGTTGAGTTAGTTATGATTACCTCGCTGTGAATCTTAGCAATATGACAGGCCAAACCCATCTTTGAGAATTTCGTTTTCGTATCCACAAAATATAGAGGTCCATGATTGCTGAAAAGACCTGAATTTTTTTTTTTTTTATAACAAATTTTATGATGCCTACAACATACAGTAATGTAGTCTATAAGTGGCTGGCAGGTAAGAATAAGAATTGCTACCTGGAACCAACAAGTACACCACTGTATTTGGAAGCCTGTGTACACCATGCCTGGAAATGGAAAACCGATCAAATTGAACACCATACTAGTATACTACAAAGACCCAAGTACATAAAACATGCAGCTACAACCAATCCATACCCGATGTCTTCCAGAATTTTATTGAATCTATCAGTTCCATCTTCAACAGGAGGCATCTCCGGGTCGCGCTGTAACCATCCTATGTCATCTGCCGAGCCACGGACAGTCCTCCGTGCCCGTTCAAGGAGCCTGATAAAAATCAACTAGATCAATCACCCAAATGCTGAAAACTTAACAAGTAAAAGTTGTGTGTAGAGATTATTGAAATGCTTCAGTTTTACATTTTCATAGTATTAGCGTTTTTAATTTCTCTTTGTATGGGGAAATTGTACCGGTCATACAAAGAATACATACCCTTGAAATATCGAAATTCCATTTAAACCTAACCGATTCGATGTCACTATTGCATTTGTTGCATGCGGCAGAGTCTCTGTAGATTCCTTTGATGGGCTGTTGGCTGTAGACGTAGATGCCTCCGAAGAAGTTGAGCACCTTTCACCAGGAGAAACGCATACACTTACTGGGGAATTCCCGTCAACTCCTGATGTTGATCGTATCAACTCATGGGGGTGGGAAATAGAATTACACGAATCCTTACCACCATATTCTACTGAAGAAAGAAAACATTGGAAGAAGAGAGTCTAAGCGAAAGCCTGGATTATGTTATGGTGACGAGGTCGCTATATAGTGAAAGAAATAAGATCCTAAAGCTATGAAACATCTGCTAAGCCAATATTTTTCCATTATGAAAGCCTAGCAGATGAACGGAGACATTGCACGCTGAGTACGACATCAACATAGAGAAAGAAAGAGTACCTGAATAATCAGAAAAACAGCTCCCCAAGTAAGACGTTGCTTGGTTTATATAAGAAGCAGCTTCATTAAGAGCTGGCAAAGAATTAAAAAGTTGTGGTGCAGCCCCATTGTCCCCAGTTCCACCGGCCTGTACTCAAAGAGAAATTAATGCTGTTATACCTAGCTGATGAATCAATACATGGTTTAATTGTTTCTATTGGTTATAGAAAACATTCTTACCAAGAAAACGGTAAGTTGACTCCAAACAGAATCCCATCAAGGTAAGCATAAAGCCAAGTATAGAACTAAAAATATGAGAAAAGAATACTTACAACTAGAGGCGTGGTAGATTCTCCCTCTCTGGATTGACCAGCTTCTCCCATTCTGATCAATTTCTAACAACATCAATAAACACAGAATCAAACAAAAGCAACAGATGTATTTGCCAGACCAAATGTCTCTTTCTAAAATACAACCGAAATTCTTCCTATATTCCTAAGGAGAATTACAAAGACTAAGCCTCTAATTGCCATCCCAAATGATAAAACGTAGAAATCGGCTTCCATGTTCCAACCGCAAATGTAATTTTTATAAACGGAGAACAACGAAAAGCAAACACCGACTTAAGTTGATTATTATCGAAGGTGTAACTCTTAACATAAAATTACCAAAAATAAATTAAACAAAAAAACGTGAAAGATAGAAATCCAGCGGGAAGAGTCTCGATTCCGGATAAGAAAGCAGGCAGCGACATTAGGAATTGAGAACATGCAAGTGAAAAATAGAAGCTCAAGTTTTCTAACAACGCCAAACCCTAAATTCTTCATCGATAGCAGATAAACAACGAGGTTGATGACCGGATCCAAACTAGAAATCCAAACATCGCCAGCAAGTTTGCGAAGAACCGATTCAGGAAGAAGAATCAACTAAAGTTTCAAAAATCAGAATCGAGGAAGCAAGAGAAGGTACCTGGAGCTTTAGGAATGTTGGATCAAAACGAAACACACGCACGGCGAGCCAATGGTTCGGATCATTTCATAACCCGCGGGGAAAAGAAACCTGGCGAAAAAGAAAAAAATTATAACCGCAGGCAGGCACAAACAATTTGACGAGCGTGTAACGAGACGCAACACGTGTACTTGGGCTCGGAGATCAAGATGAAACGAGTCGACGAATACGTATAAAGATTAGGTTCTGTATATAATATAATTATACAGTTATTTGGGCTGATATAATGGGCCACTACTGGGCCTATTATACGCCTTAAAACAACAAAAAGAGAACGACATCGTATTAAATTCTTGTGCATATTGTGTGTTAAGTAGCACACGAAGTGGAGATTTGAGTTCAGAGACCATCAGGGAGATCGACGGTAGTAGTACCTGCAGGAAAGCAACAAAAAATGGATTCGAGTTTGCTTTCGGATTTTTTTCCAATAGAGGAAGAAGACTAAATAAATACAGAAGCTTACACGAATATTTTGACGGCAAAGATGGAGGAGTATTTGCGAAGAAGACGCTCAACAGTGTACCATTGAGATCGATCTGATCCATCTTGGTAACCAATACGTGGCATGTGGAGTGAAGCTTTTGAGGAGAGGACATTGCCAGAATGAAAAATAAAAAGAAACGTTAAGCTCTTTGGGAACAGTTTCTGGAAGAAAGACATGAAAGAGCTGAAGAAAGCTAATGAAGTTTTTACTTTTTATACCTGATTTCTGAGAAGCAGAGAATGAGGCTTTGGCCAAGCAACGTTCAAGGTCTGGAATTGAAATGCTACTACGAGGAACTTTACGCCTCGGGTTGTAAGATTGTGTAACTGCAAGTGCCACCCAAAGAGGTTCACTTTCTTCTGCGTTTTGTTGGTCATCATTGTCTGCACAACAGGGAACAAAAAAATGAGCAAAGATGAGAAACTCGGTGAAGTTATTAGAAAACCCGAAAGAAAAATAGAAGAAAAAAAGTTGCAGACCATCAATTTTTATGAGATGCAGATCTCCAAGATGAAGGTCTTTAAATTCAGATGCTCGGTGATACGCATCGGGTACAGTGTCAGAAAGTTTTGACAGAGCATCAAACATTCCTCCACGTCCCCAGTTTCCAGAGTCATCAACACAGCTGCCATAAGTCAATATATTTGAAAGTTTCAGAGCTAATTGAGGATTTAGATTTTAAGTAGAACAATTAAGATTAAGTTTACCTGAATATGATTGCTGGCTCATGAGAGACAGATGATGGATGCGTACAGTCTCCATAAACGAAGTGAACAGATCCAGCATCTGAACTAGAGTCAACATCATCGGGGAAAACTGGCTCTTCCACAGACAAAGACTGGTAACCATGTGCTTCCCAAGTAGCTAACTTCTTCTCTTCTGCCTTTTTCCTGGCAGCATCAACTCTCAAAAGTCAGTCCTCAGATACGTTCTTTCTATTTCCCAACTCCATAATTTTGTCATCCTTGCTTGATCGAGATGCTTCCTTCAATTTCTCAACCCATGAAAGGTAAGAAGCATCGTCAAACTCGGAATTTACACTTGCAGATGATGAGTTTCCTCCCAGAGTGTCACTCGAATTAATTTCAAACTTTCTTGCTTCCTTATCCGGTTCAATATTTTGACGAATCGCAACAACTTTCTCAGCAAGAGAACTGATTTCTAACATTTTCAGGTTATCAGATTCATCATCGTGAATCTCCCCAGGATCAAACCTTTGTAAACCAAACACTAGAGACCGCAAGTCACCACGATCTTCTTCTTTCTCTTCCATAGCATCTCCCACAACATTATGACTAAGCTGCAACTTCCTCTCTGCCCTCCTCAAAATAACCTGAATTGGCACGCATTTAGGTTTTGATAATACATTTTTTATGACTTTGTGATTGGAAACACTACGACAGACCTCTTCCACAGTATGTTCAGTCACGAGGTTTATAGACAACACATGACTGATTTGTCCAATCCGATGAGCTCGTTGCAAAGCTTGTTTATCCACCTGCGGGTTCCAATCTTGTTCATAAAATATAACCTGCATATTTAAAAACACTCGAATAAGCACTAGAAACAAATCATACAGTACTTATCTTTCTCTGTCATATATTCCATTTCCGCAAGATGTAACAAGGAAAAAATAAAGCCAGAAATAACGAACAGTGTCAGCAGCAACAAGATTTAAACCGACTCCCCCTGCTCTTGTTGAGATCATGAAAACAAAGGCATTGCTTGCATCAGCTTCAGAATCCAATCCTCTTTCTCTTTTCGTGCTGAAACTATTTATGGCAGCAAAACGTTCTTCCGCCCGGACAGATCCATCAAGACGCTCATAAGAATATCTACGAAGCTCCATAAAATCCTGTACTTGGTATAAGCTACATGTTAGTGAGATCAATACTGCACAGACGTTACAGAAAATAAAACAGCACTATGACGAAACCTGCAAAATGTCAAGAGTAGAAGTCATTTGGGAAAAGAGGAGGACACGATGTCCAATATCATGGAGCCTCTTGAGCAGTTGATCCAAAACTAAAAGCTTACCACTCGCCTGTCAGAGCGCAATTGTTAGTGAGCATAACTTTTCTTCAATGAAAGCATACAGCGAGGATTGTTTGGATAGTTAGTAAACATTTGGAATACCTGAACAAGGTGTTCGCCCTCTTCAAAAGGTTCCGGTTCAATACCCGGAAATAAGTAAGGGTGGCTACATGCTTTTCTAAGCTGTATCACCTGCTCAAGGAAACAGATGGAGAAATAAATTAAAATTGCATTTTATGGAATAAATTGAGTCGCTTGATAATAAACATGAGAAACTAACTCACAATATTTTGCAAAGACGTATGATTGGATGCTCCAGAAGACAGTGCGAGATGCCCTGGAAGCTCTTTTCTCAATATTGAGGTATATATCTTCTTTTGAAGACTGACGAGCGGAACCATTCTATCATGAAAAAAAAAAGACAGAACAATAAGATATAAATAGAGAAACCACAAATACTTTTACTGGAAAGGATAAGCCATACAAAGTACAAGACTTTACACAGTTAGCTCCGTGAGAGGTGGCAGCACCAAATTCCCAGACTCGATTAGCAAAGATTTTGTACGCCGTAGCATAAAGGCACCTAAGAAAAACTTCAAACTCTTATATGTTTCCTTGACATTTGATGCATCAAGACCTGTTTTGACAACAGAGGGAATGCATATGTTAGTTGATCCCTTTTACATCTTCCGAATGAATTATCAACACAAAATTATTAGAGAGCGCAGAGTACTATATGGCTAGAGCAAGCGAACCTGATAAAAACTCCCCAGTCTCTTTGAATGCGAAAAGGAACTTGTCTAGTGTACCAAAAACTAGTGGCATGCAAAAATGCATGAGAGCCCAAAGTTCGGTAAGATTGTTCTGAATAGGTGTACCAGTAATCAAGAGACGCCGTGGAATGAGAAATTGTTCAAGTAAGACATTGTACAGAACCTGTGACAAAACCAACTTTTTTCTTAGATAAGTTCACAGGATCAAAATGTTCCTATAGCCAGGTTGCGTACAACCAAAGTACTAA
>JAHZTW010000003.1:79036179-79149659 GCA_020283515.1 Alliaria petiolata | reverse complement strand
GGGAGAAATTAAAGAAATTAAGGTGTAAAATATATTTACCATTTAACTAATTATGAATGGATTAATATTAACATGAATATAATAAATTTAAATTTGTTATTTTACTAATCAGAAATTTGCAATTTTGACTATCTTCAGAAATTCAAATTTGAAGTCTAAATTTACATATAAAATATTTAAAACTATCAATGGTATCTGCTTCTAATTTAATGTGTATAAAATTGTAGAAAAGAGCGAATATTACATATTTTTAGAGAGAATAGGCAAGAAGTAACCATGGCCTAATGGTTAAAATGGTTGACTTTTAATGATAAGATTGTGGGTTCGAGTCTTGGTAGATGCAAAACAAATTTTTAAAAATTAAACAAAAAACTTTTTAAAAATTAAATATTGAATGACATGTGGCACTCTCTCAGCTGCTGACGTGGCAGAAGCAGGAGAGTGCCATTCTACTTTTATATAGTAGATTTATCTAATTATCTAATATAAAAAAAAAATAACAAATGGTTTCTTATTTCTTCTTTCCTAAAAAAACCAAAATCTTTTCTTTCACATTACATAAATTTTATAACAACTAGATTTTAACTAATTAATTATTAATATTTTGTTCTCTTTCTTTTAAGATCCATTTTATCCTATAATTGATTAATTTTTAAATTTATTTATACTGCATGTTAAAAAGTTCAATAAAAAAATAAAAAAAATATTTGTTTCATATTTTTATATTCATAACAAAATAAAAATATACAATTTATATTTTTGACAAAAAAAAATATTAATAAAACATTACAATATTTAAATGTAACAGTCACAGTTTCTACAGTTTTTGTTACCAATCATACTTTGAAAAATATTTAAAGTAACAGATACAGTTTTTAAAACCAAAATCTTTACAGCCAAAAGTCTACAGTCACAGCCTACAGTCACAGTCGTTACCAATCGGGCCCAAACTTTTCTTTTTCTCAACAAACAAATTTTTGTTAGCTTAAGCCACTAAATAAATAAATAAAAAACCTAAATTCTATTTTTAATACTTCAAAACTCCATAATTATTTTGGAAAAATATTCTCTATAAAGAAATGTTATAAAAAAAACTTAAAACAATCCAATAAAATATTAAAAAATTCATTTGGGGTGGCATAGTGGTAAAACTGATTTGAGGATATTCGTCGTTAACTATATGCTTAAAGCTCGAGTTTTTATATTGAAATTTTGAATTACGTTAGGTCATTTTATATGTTGTAACTTGCAAGTGAGTTTTGACCTACGGAAGAATGACGTAAAAATCTGGTTCTGGAGTTGGTCTTCATTGATTGGAGACTTTAAATTTATCACATACATTTGGTAATTTGTAGCACAATTTGATTATAGTTTTGACCTTAAAAAAAATTGTCAAAGCAGATTTTCCGAGACATAGTTGGCCGGTTGTTGTCTGGTAAACACATCATTTCGGTGCTATCACATTGGGAGAATTTTTATACCAGAGAAAAAATACTCATATGGGGAAATACTAAGATAATTCTATGAAAGTCCATTTGTGGAAATAATCACAAAGCTTCCAAAATATTACAGACAAGTGGTGTGAGTGTGTGACGTCAGCAGATCCGGCATCGACGGCTCAGATGATGAGAGCAGACACAGGGGGGCCCAGGTCAATCACCTTTAATTCCATCGTTGCCATATATGGTCAAATATTAAACAATTTAATCAAACCTATAATCATAATAACTCTCCTTTAATTTAAATATTTTTTTGGTAGCACTAATCTCCCACCATTACTCCTCCATCCACTCTCAGCTCCTCAAGTGCCTTATGGTACGACGGATCCATCTTCTATGTTTTAAGTTTCAACGCATATCACATGTACACTCTGATCACACGATCCATTTTATTGCCGTATACCATAAGTAAAATTTGCACTTATTCAAATTTCTATCAATCTTTAAGTGATTTAAAATGTATTTGTGTTTAGAGAGACAATACACGAGAATATGATTCGACTGGTCATGTAATTACGTGTTCCAACGAAAGACTTGAATCACAGTTTCTGAAATCATTTCTAAACCTTCGTTTGTTTTGAACTAAAAAAAAACACATATTTTGTATCTCATCGTCTGATCGCACCGAAACTTCGCATGCATCCAAGAAATATCACTTTTGGATATAATACAATTCAAGAAACTGTTTTACTCATGCTATATCTTGTACTATTGTTTTACATATTTTGTATTGTTCTTTGGTCATTATCTGATCATCTGATCGCACTGAATCTGGCTTCGCATGTATCCAAGAAATATCACTTTTTGGATATAATATAATTGGAGAAACTGTTTTACTCATGCTATCTTGAATTTTGATATGATATTTATTTATAAACTATTGATTAACGTATACATTTTACAAGATCTGAAATGTTATACACAAAATTATTGGGATGTTTTTTTAGTTATTGCACCTTCCGTCCACAAACATATTTTTTTGTTTGTTATAAATTCGTTACAAAAAAATCAACAGTACACCCGAAAGTTAATGGTTATGCAATACTTTTGTTAATATTTGAATTATCAAGAAGACGCATTAAGCATGACAAAAAGTAATCTAAACGGTACAAAATCGGTAATGGTCTATTTTCAGCGTGAAAATAATACGTCAATTTCTTCTGATGCCGATTTCATTGGGAAAAAAATAATTTGAGAAATATAATTTTTTCTTTGTTTTCTCTTTCACGGCACCACAACGAAAAAAACGATGACTATATTCAAAATATTTTTGGTGATTCATTGTGTTGTCCAGACGTTGGAAAACTATTGTATCGCATCACAGCCTTTCAATATGCTTCTTTTGTATCCACCACCAAACAACTTCCAAATAAGTTATCAAGTCCTTGCTACTTAACCAGCTGATTTTATAATACTAAAAATGAAAACATGTAATTGATACCATGGCAAAATGGCATATATACTTATAATTTATAAAATATGGGCGCCCTATATATGGTTTGACATGGTGTATCGAAGATCATTGTTCCGAAGACTTGTCTCGAAATGTTCTCCAAGCTGAAGACATATGAATGAGGGTTCTATGATTTTAACGTTGAAACCCGGAACCATAATGAGTTTCTTTATTAATTTAATAAGGTTTCAATCTCAAAAGTATTTTATTATAATCGAAAGTGGGTCGATTTAAAGCTTCGTTGAAACAAATATTAGTTGATTTAGCCAATGAGATTAACGCACAAAATAAATCAATATGATAGTGGAGATTTTATACAAGTATTGATTATTATTACTTTTCAAATAACAAAATATCTCTTATTAGTTTATTAATTGATTACAACATAAAATGTCCAAATCTATCATTAGGATCAAGTTGTGGAGTGTCGGTGATCACTTCTCGGTTCTTGTTGTCTGCTTCACTCTTCTATATTGTCAGTACACGTATTTCTCATAATCACTGATTTAATATTATTAGTGAATATTAGCAATAATTCTGTAAGTTTCATGAGCAACAAGCCAACAACTAAAACGATTTCTACTAATTAACGGTACATGTGTCGTGTGACGTAATAATATTCACTTCCAAGTTCTAATCACACTGATATATTTTTAAATTGTATTACCAAAACGAAAAAAGCAATGGCTTAGTATTATGTCTGCCATTTTCGAATTTTATTCATGTCTAAAATTGTTCATGTCCTCCACAAAATCACCCAACATTTTCTACCCCACCATAGTAGCTGAACATGCACACAGCCACGTATCCATTTTATTCTCTGTATATACAAAAAAAAAAAAAAAATCAGGGGGGGAGTTATAAACACTATATATAACATATGATTTGCGTGTATGAAAGAAAACTATAAACTATAATTTTCATATTACAGAAAAAATGATGACCAAAATGTCTTTCCCTCTCCCGCAGAAAATATTTCTTCCACCGCCAAATTCTCCACCGATTCATCATCTCCAAGCTCCGCCACCGCTTGCACCGCCACGAGCCGCCATATCAATATCTATCCCAGAAACCGGTTTAGGACGTACGGGGACCATCCCCGATGAGTCCACGTCATCAGCCTTTCGTGACTACCAATCTTTATTTGTCTCGCAACGTTCTGAGACAGTCGAACCGGTCGTAATTAAAGCAATCGAAGGCTCAATACCGGTTAATTTCCCTTCCGGTACATATTACTTAGCCGGTCCAGGACTTTTTTCGGATGACCATGGGTCAACGGTCCATCCACTTGACGGTCACGGTTATCTCCGTGCGTTTCGCATCGACGGTAACAAACGGAAAGCAACGTTCACGGCGAAGTACGTTCAGACGGAAGCTAAAGAAGAAGAGCACGATCCAGTGACTGACACGTGGCGGTTTACTCACAGAGGACCTTTCTCGGTGTTAAAAGGTGGGAAAAAATTTGGAAACACGAAAGTGATGAAAAACGTGGCAAATACTAGCGTTTTGAAATGGGCTGGGCGGTTGCTTTGTTTATGGGAAGGTGGTGAGCCGTACGAGGTTGAATCTGGATCGTTGGATACCGTCGGGAGATTTAACGTCGCGACCAACGGCTGTGATGATGATGATTCTTCCGACAGAGATTTTGCTGGTCATGATATATGGGACACAGCCGCAGATTTGTTGAAACCCATACTTCAAGGTAATGTTTTATGTTAAAGTAAAGTTAATTAAATTAAAGTATGTAGTCCATTATTCAGACAGCGGTCGTAACATTAATTAAATTAAATCTTTATTTATGTACAGGTGTATTTAAGATGCCACCGAAACGGTTCTTGTCACATTACAAAATCGACGATCGAAGAAATAGACTTTTAACGGTGACTTGCAACGCCGAAGATATGCTTTTACCTCGTAGCAACTTCACATTTTGTGGTAAAATAATCTGTAAATTTATTAAAAAAATTATGCAATTTTTTTTTTATTATTATTGTAATGGAAAATGATTATTTACAGAGTATGATTCGGAATTCAAGTTGATACAAACGAGAGAATTCAAGATCGACGATCATATGATGATCCATGACTGGGCCTTCACAGATACTCACTACATACTCTTTGCAAACAGAGTCAAGCTTAATCCAATTGGTAATAAACTAATCTACTTCTGTTACAAACTTACTAGTCATTTACACGAAGAATATATATACATGCGTTGCAAGGAATCTGATATATGGAAATATATATTCTCAGGTTCCATGGCGGCGATGTGTGGGATGTCACCGATGGTATCAGCGTTATCGTTGAACCCAAGCAACGAGAGTTCCCCGATTTATCTTCTCCCAAGATTTTCCGAGAAATCTATGGGAGGTAGAGACTGGAGAGTACCTGTCCAAGTGTCTTCTCAGTTATGGCTAATTCACTCCGGAAACGCTTATGAGACTAGAGAGGATAACGGCGATTTAAAGATTCAGATACAAGCTTCCGCTTGCTCATATCGTTGGTTTGATTTTCAGAAAATGTTTGGTAAGTTACCAAATATAGGCATTCACTAGTTCAAGATATCAGACGATTTTGAAATAACTTCTTACTCACGTTAGGTTTTTGAAGTGTTCAAAAGAAATAGCTACCGAACATTCTTTTTTCTCTTCTTTTTGACAGGATACGATTGGCAAAGCAGCAAGCTGGATCCTTCTGTGATGAATCGAAACCGCGGCGACAACAAAGTACTCCCTCATCTAGTTAAGGTAATAAGTTTACACGACCTGGTTTTCGCCTCAAGAATTGTTGTTCATAGTGAAACGTCTCAAAATTCCGTGAGCGATTTTTAATATTTTCAAACCAAAAACCTAGTGGATAGATGAACTAAAAAAGTAAATAACGTAGGTGTCTATGACCTTGGACGCAATCGGAAACTGCAAGAGCTGTGACGTAGAGCCTTTAAACGGCTGGAACAAGCCGTCAGATTTTCCGATTATAAACTCATCCTGGTCCGGAGAGAAGAACAAATACATGTACTGTGCAGCCTCTTCAGGAACTCGACGTGAACTTCCTCATTTCCCGTTCGACATGGTCGTTAAGTTCGACTTAGACTCGAATACTGTCCGTACTTGGTCTACCGGAGCCAGGAGATTCGTTGGTGAGCCCATGTTTGTCCCTATAAGCCCCAACGAAGGAGAAGAAGACGATGGTTACATTATCGTCGTCGAGGTACGGTACCTATACGTATATACTTCGCTTTAGTTTTTATAAGATGCATTTGTATTTGATAAAAACTTGTTATCTACTATTTTTTACAGTATGCGGTTTCGGTGGAGAGATGTTACCTTGTGATATTGGATGCTAAGAAGATCGGTGAATCCGATGCGGTCGTGACGAGATTAGCGGTTCCGAGGAATTTGACGTTTCCAATGGGTTTTCACGGTTTATGGGCTAGCGATTAATGATTCATTTGAAATTTACTAGTAAAAATTTGCAATTTTTATGATCCTTTTCTGTTAGGAATTTTGTAAAAAAAAAAAAAATATTGTTGAAATTGTTCCGAGAAAAAGCTACAGCTATTAGACTTTAGTGTAAATTAAAAAAAGTGTAATCAAAGTGTATGTATATAGTGCAAACTGCAAAGATTAATTAATCACACAGTTCACATGTGTTATACCATGCATGTGCTTACATGGACCTTTTGTAAACGAGTAAATGGATTCGTCGTTTTGTACACGTCATCGTATTTTATTGGGCTGGGCCGAGAGATTCCCCAAACGAAATCTGCTGATTCTGTTAAAGCTTTTACAAAATTCCTCTCATTTGACCATAATCCGGTTGCGTTGACCCTACGCTCCAACAATACTAACCATAAAGCCTCTCTGTGCGAAAGAGGGTTTCTGCAAAACCCCTTAATTTTTCAAACGCCGGCGAAGAAGAGCGAAGCAAGTGAGAGAGAAGAGGGAAAATCGAAGGGTAAGAGAAATTCGCAATGTCGGGGTTTCCGCCGTTTGGTCAATCCAATACCAGTGGAGGATTCGCGTTCGGATCTTCCTCCGCTACTGGTTCCTCTTCTACTTCATCTACCGCATCCCCTCTAGCTTTCTCCTTCAACCCATCTTCAAACCCTAGCTCCGCCGGAGCTCCCGGATTTGGATTCGGATCCACCGTATCAGCTCCTGCTTCGTCCGCAACTCCATCATTTGGGTTCGGAAACCCCGCATCCACCGGTTTCGGGTTCGGATCCTCTGCTGCTCCCTCTCCATCATTTGGTGGATTTGGAACAGCCGCGTCTTCATCCGGCTCTGCTCCCTCACTATTTGGATCATCTACCAATGCTTCCGCGGCTGCTCCTGGCTCTTCTCCTTTCGGATTCGTGACTTCATCGGCCTCTCAGCCTGGTACTTTTTCTTCTGCGACTGTTTCAGCAGCATCTCCGTTCGGAACCTCTTCCTCCTCCTCCTCCTCAGCCCCATCTTCATCGCTATTCGGAGCGCCAGCCAGTGGTTCAACACCTCTCTTTGGATCTTCCCCATCCTTATTCGCCGCTCCCTCATCTGCCGCCGGCTCGAATTCCCCTCTCTTCGGGACATCCTCATCGGCCGCTGGTCCAACTGCTCCTCTTTTCGGCGCGCCCTCGTCAGGCACCGGCTCTACACCTTCCGTATTTGGCGCGCCCTCGTCAGGCACCGGCTCTACACCTTCCGTATTTGGCGCGCCCTCGTCAGGCACCGGCTCTACACCTTCCGTATTTGGCGCGTCCTCATCAGCCTCTGGCTCCTCACCGTCCATCTTTGGCGCGTCCTCATCAGCCTCTGGCTCCTCACCGTCCCTCTTTGGAGCCACCGGTTCGTCAGCGTCCCTCTTCGGAGCCACCGGTTCGTCACCGTCCATCTTCGGATCGTCTTCGTCAACTGGTTCAACACCGTCTCTCTTTGCGTCGTCCTCGTCAGGCGCAGCAGCTTCTTCACCATCCCCGTTTGGAGTATCCACCATCACTTCCTCTACTACAACGAATCCCACGCCTGCCTCGGCTTCTCCTTTCTCCGCTTCTACGGGATTCTCTTTCATGAAAAGCACAGGAAGTTCGACCCCTACTATCTCTGATTCTGCTCCTTCACAAACGGTTTCATCTTCCTCCTCGTCTTCTTCTTCATTCTCATTTGGTACACCCGCAAGTTCAGGCTTTCAATCTTCTATGGGGTTTAATCTTTCAACCGCAAGCTCCGCCCCTGCGTCTAGCACATCCCCAGCAGTGTTTTCTATTGCAACCACCACCACTACTTCTTCTTCGACTCCCGCTGCCACTAGTGCACCATCTTCTTCAGCTGCAGCTTCTACAACGGCTTTCCCTTCTTTTGGCGTGGGTTCATCTGCAGCCAACAGCACTCCGGCTACTTCTGCTGCTACAGGATTTGGTTTTAATAGCTCGACTTCTGCCGCTGGAACTACTAGCTCTTTTACTGGTTTTGCTGTACCCCAGACATCAACACCTGCATCATCTTCACAACCAAAAACTACTAGTGCTGCTCTCTCATTCAGTAAGCTGTTCATTATCTTTGTCTCAGGATTTGTTTGTGATTTTGCTAATCCCACTTGCTTCAGTGAATAGGAATAAGAATTTTGGAAGTCGTTGATTAGGATTAGAGAAGCGATGGATGTATTTTCTCCACCTTAAATCTGTATACTCGTTATTATGCTATGGTTTGACTTCTGCATTGGCGAATTGTTTTACGGATCACAAGCTATGCTTTTCTCTGAATGAAGTATTGTTGTTCAGGTATTCCATCTTCTACATCTACGGCTGCTCCAGCTACCAGTTCTGCTATTACAACACAGACATCTCTTGTTGTGGCTTCGAGTAGTGGGTAAGCTCATTTTAGCTGTTTTCCCAAGATATATATAAATATACTATCTTTTTGTTTCCTGGTCTCGGGTTGTTTCTACCGTATTTCACTTCAGACCATTTATGTTTCTACTCTTCTCAATTATTGACCCAACGAATTATGACTTATACAGATATACGTGCTACTACCTTCACGTTTATATTTTTGTAGCTGATGTGTCCGTGTTATGTGTTTCTTGTTTGTAATAGGACAAGCACAACTGTTGCAGCTCCAACGGCTGGTGCTCCCAAGTTGCCATCTGAAATAACTGGCAAAACTGTTGAGGAGGTAGATATTTGCCCTCTTATGATTTTATCTTTTTTGCCGTGATATATTTATATAATAATCAAATGTTTTTCTTTGGCGTTTGAAGATTATCAAGGAGTGGAATACTGAGTTACAAGAGCGTACAGGGAGATTCCGGAAACAGGCAAATGCAATTGCAGACTGGGATAAGCGCATCTTGCAGAACCGTGATGTTCTTTTGAGGCTTGAGGTGGAATTACTTTGTTCTATCATGGAGTCTCTCTTAGAATCTCTTTCTTTTTGAATCTCCAAAGACATTGAATCTCTTTGCTCATTCTTTTCGTGTCTTTGCTCAACAAACAGATTGAAGTTGCAAAAGTGGTTGAAACGCAATCTAGTTTGGAACGACAGTTGGAATTAATCGAGACTCATCAACAAGAGGTATGCAGGAAAACTATTATCATCTTATGTGAATCTGTAAATGAGGAGCCCGGTTGATAATAGTTTTTACAGCCAGGCGTGAATCATTTGTGCTTTATTCTAATTCTGCCTGACTGCATATATGTTTGATTCGAAAATGGGTAAGTCAATGCGGAAGTCACTGTGTTAATCATCTGGAAATCCTGTACTTGTGTTTAAGGTTGACAAGGCTTTGCAAAGCATGGAGGAAGAGGCTGAGCGTATATATAATGACGAGCGGAAATCACTTCTTGACGATGAAGCAGCATCAACAAGAGATGCAATGTGAGAACTCTCAAGTCTTTTTTCCTCAACCATAACCTCTCTGCAGTCATATTATTCTAAATGTTGTGAAGATCAACATCATATTCATTGCCATGTCTATGGTTTTCTTTCATTATTCATCAAACGGGCCTCGCATCCTAGCCTGATCTATGAGCTTTACAAGATAGATTTGTTTTTGTTTCAGGTATGAACAGTCTGAGCTTGTAGAAAGAGAATTGGAGCATATGACTGAACAAATCAGGTCGATAATACAATCCGTAAATGCGAACCAGGTAGGCGATAACTTAAATCATATACTTACTATTGTAACTTTAACTTGTCCTGTGAACATTACATCAATAAACCTTTCGTGTGTGAAATAGGGTGGAGAACTTGAAGCAGTTGATGGGATGAGTCCACTGGATGTAGTTGTCAGGATCTTGAACAATCAACTCAGTTCCTTAATGTGGATCGATGAGAAAGTAAGTTTTTTTAACTTCTTCTTTTTTTTCCTTCTTAATAATGGATTTTCTTCTACGCTTTGTTTCCACTAACTACAGTCGTGTAACTTAATCATTGAACAGGCAGAGGAATTCTCTTCTCGGATTCAAAAGATCGCATCTCAAGGCTCTGGTGCAGACCGTGAATTGATGGCTCCGAAGCACTGGATGTCGTGATAGTTCCTGAATAATTTTCATGAATATCTTCTTTAGTTTTGTGCAAGAGATGTCTGATTTTACACCTTAAAAGATTTGTATCATTTGGATATTTTGATAATTGGTCGTGTTTTGTTGTTAATCCACTTTCATGAAGATTGAAGCTTAATTAATTTTCGTTAGTCACACGCTAGAGAGAGGAATCAATGTACACCGCCTTAAGTGGTTAAAACGACGACGTGGCGTCCATTTTCTTACGATTTTCATATCATCAAATCAAAGACTTTCTCACATGGATTAGAGACGAGTCACACGCGTTTCGAAACAAAACGTCGAAAGAGGAAAATCCCAGTTATTCGCGTGGGACGATTCTCTGCAATTAGATTTGCATTTGTCAAATCGTCAGAGACTATCACACCTTTCTTCGCCCTCACTCTTGGCCGGTTTCGATGGCGGAGGGAAACGCCGCTTCGCGTTACGTGAAATTGAGGAAAGAGCAGGCTCCTGTCGAGGATATCACGCCCGGCGAGCTCAATCAGCCCATAGATGTTCCTCAGGTAGATACTCTCTCATGCATTTATCTAGCGCACGTTTCTAGAGATCTCGGTCCTCCAGTTATTCCTTAGATCTGTATCCTAATCGGAAGTAGTTTTCGATTTTTATGGTTTTGATAATAGAGCTGTCCTTGATTCCGATTGTCGTTTGTGTCGATCTAGAGCGTATCTTGGTCGTGTTTGACTGTGGATGAATGTAACTAGTCCCTGATCAATATTGAATTTCTCTGGTTTCGCAATTTGGCGTGCATTAGAGAGATCCTTGTGATGTGATATGTATAAATACTTGTATCATCAAGTTTTGGTTTCAACACTGACTAGTCTCATCAAGCAAACTCTTAAAAACAAGGGTAAACTCTAGTAATGTTCCTTTGAAGCTAGCTTCCATTTGAGACTGTGTGATGGAAGGAAGAAACCGACACTATCCTTCTTATATATATATATTTTTTATCTCTCTTAGTATGGGAGTCATTGTAGTGTGACATTTTATAGTACTGAGCTGAATATAAGTCATGTATTACAATAATCACTCTGCCGCTTTTCTGGTTGAAATTGTTTACAGTTGAATGTTCGCAAGTGCCACGAATGTATGCAAGTTCTACCTGAAAGCTATGAACCCCCTTCTGATGAAAACTGGACCACCGGCATTTTTGGTTGTGCTGAAGATTCAGAGAGCTGTAAGGCTTCCTCTTTGTTTCTTAACTCTGCAAGGATATGATCCTTAATCACTTGTTCATGTGCATGAATTCTGTATTAAGTTTTGGCAGATTGTCTTAGCCTTTCGTATTCCATTGTAGAGTTTGATATGCTTCTAACTTCCTTGCTTAATGGAAGATAATCACCTAAAGAGGTCACTTTGAATGCTCTCTTGTATGGTTTTTCAGGCAGGACTGGTCTCTTTTGCCCGTGTGTACTGTTTGGGCGTAACATTGAAGCTGTGAGGGAAGAGATTCCTTGGACCCAACCATGTGTCTGCCATGCAGTATGTGTTGAAGGAGGTATGGCACTTGCGGCAGTAACCGCACTCTTCAGTGGCTACATTGATCCTCAAACAACAGTCGTGATATGCGAAGGCCTCTTCTTTGCTTGGTGGATGTGTGGAATCTATTCAGGCTTGTTCCGCCAAGAACTCCAGAAGAAATATCATCTCAAGGTAAGTAAAATCCAACACCAAAAATCATTCTCATATATTTCCAGATATGATCTCTGATTTGATCATTGTGATTTTCTTGCAGAATGCGCCGTGTGATCATTGCATGGTCCACTGTTGCTTGCAATGGTGTGCTTTGTGTCAAGAACACAGGGAGATGAAGAATCATCTGTCTGATGCAGATGCTTCGTCATCAACTACTATGGATCCTCCTCCAGTTCAAGCGATGAACACCGAAGAGAAAAAAGACGATTCATCATCGTCATCATCCTCTTCATCTCCATCATCTGCCAAAAGCCAACACAATGATCTCGAGATGGTCCCTCTATAGGAAAACATTCCTTATCATCTCTGCTGCTTATGCTCTAAGCTGTTTTTGTTTTTGTGCAGAGAAGTTTTCGTACCTGCTGATTCTGTTGCCATTAGGTTTTTACAGATGCAAGTTTGTTATAAGAACAAGTTCATTAGTACTTTTATATTTTACAGAACTTAACTTTTGAAACTATAAAATATTTATTATAAACGAATTAATTAAAGTGAGATTATGCCATCACTCACCAGTGTTTTCTCTTTGCTCGCAAGTCGCAACACAACTTCCCAGCTGCAATTCCTTTATGCTTCGATGTCTCGTAAGCTTTTGCTACACCAATGGTTGTATATCTACCTCTGCCACTCCCATGAAATCATCTGTCGAGAATGTATACAATTATTACAACATTTCTTGCTATACTTCCTTCTTAATTCTTAATTAGTTTTAACAAACAACCTTATAATAATAACCAGAAGATGTTTGACAATATTAAAACACGTATAAACCAATAGATGATACAATAACAATTTTAAGATTAAACAAACCATAAGATAAGATCTCTTTCGTTTACAACTTTTCTACCATTGGAGACAACAAAAAACAAAGCAAAGAAAAATACTATAAGGAATTTTATAGTTGTATGTCTACAAGGGATACTGCTATAATGGTATACGGAATGAGAAGAAGATGATGTCTTCTCTAATTCGATTGTGATATTAAAATTTTGCAACTACTGGATATGCCAAAATACAATGTCATAATTTTTACAGGGGTCAATTTTAATTTATAATAAAATATAAATGAAGTATTATAGAAATTCTTAAATATATTAAAATAATTAAATTTGAAATAGTTAAGATAATATTATAAAGAACGAAAAAACATGATTAAAAAGAAAGTGTATATGAAAACAATGGTTCGATATTTTTATTGAAAATATAAGTGTTGGACTTATGAAAAGTGGGCATTTGTAGATGTATTAAAATAGTGTATATTAACTTCGACTGTTTAAAGTATGACTGAGAAGTTAGATTTTTTGCGCAGAAGACTTCATGAATCTTAATAGTTATAGAAATATCAATATGTTATACATGATATTACCACATTATATTTTAGCTCTTGAAGCTCATTGAAGAGTGTTTGGTTTTCAGTTAGGACATCATAATAGTTTTGGGTAGTATCTCCAAGTTCATGCAATTTCTTCCCTGAAGATAAATATGTTGTTGGTAGACAACACAAAACTTACAAAGTCACAAACATATCATAAAGAGTTATTATATAAAAAAAAAACATCGTATCTGAACCGACTCCCCTAATTGACTAAATTCTTTTGTAAATTGAGTTTGAACTTTTTGTATTTTTTGTTTGATGGACTTGGAAACGGACCTCATATCCTGGAAAATTAGCAGGCTTAGTTAAGTGACTACAAACTAATTACGACCATTGATTCTCTAGCCAAGGGGTATATGACTAAAGCTTTACATGTAGTGCATTGATATGGGCACTAGTAATTCCATAGGAAATCTTTTTCAAATCTGATTTTTCTTTGGCTTGGACTTGGTATTGTTCAAGCTCTAGAGATTCTGATAATGCTCTCGAATATTTAAACGCATCTCCTTTAGCTCTAGAGCAACCAACTCTCTCATTTTCCGTCAGATTTATCTAGCATAGATTGCCACACAGCAGAGAATCGGGTTTCAAGTTCTTGCCACGAACATGAACATTGACAATACTGCAAAAAGAAATCATATATTCAAGTTAAAATAGTTAATTATCAATAGAATTTGACAAAAAAAAAAATTGTACACGTTTAAAAAAAAAACTTCGTGTTATTGGATAAAACTATATAATTCATGTAAAACCCTTTAACAATACAAAATTCTTAACTTCTTAAAATAATCAAGACATTTAGATGTATTATAATGGTTTATAAGAACTTGATTGTTTAAGGTGGGATTAAGAAGTTAAAATGTTTTTAAAATGTGTTTGATGTAATCAAATATCATATTTATAATTAAAAAAATATGTTTTTTTGATATATGTGAAAAAACTCAAAAAATAACGTCATGATTTTTGTAACTAGTTCTGCTAAACCCCGTAATTACCACTTTATGCTATTAATTAAATCCAACAAAAACATGATACAACAAAACTTTGAAAATTTTATATCCATTGGGGAGAGACTCCACAATCCAAACTATCCGACTTCCCATTATAGAATATCAGATATGAATACCTGACAATAACTAAGTAAACAAAAAGTGCTCGTGGCCTAATGGATAAGGCGTTTGACTTCTAATCAAACGATTGTGGGTTCGAGTCCCACCGGGCATGTTGTATTTTTTAAGGCCAAGTCAACTCTTCTCTTCTATAAATCGATTGAACAAAATATCTTCGTGTTTTTTTTTCTTTCCCTTTTTTCTAATTTTTAAATCGAAAAAAACCAGGAAATAATTTGCAGAATACATTTTCGCTGAATAGGGTCGTCTCAAACCCATTTCCTAAAACCCTCGTTCCTATAGAAAGCTATGGCGAGGTTTCCGACATCTCCGTCGCTTAACCTCCTCTTTAGGCTCTTCTCGTCTAACAAACGGTCGTCGTCTCCGGCTGCCGCGCTTCTATCCGGAGATTTCCAGCTGCGCCAATTCTCCGCCGGAAGCGCTGCCCGTGCGGCGAAGGACGAGAAGGAACCATGGTGGAAGGAATCTATGAACAAGGTTCGCAACATCGGGATCTCAGCTCACATAGACTCGGGGAAGACTACTCTGACCGAGCGTGTACTGTTCTACACGGGTCGGATCCATGAGATCCACGAAGTCAGAGGCAGAGACGGCGTCGGCGCTAAAATGGACTCCATGGACTTAGAGCGAGAGAAAGGTATCACCATCCAATCCGCCGCCACCTACTGTACTTGGAAGGATTACAAGGTGATCAGAGAGAGAGAGAGAGAGAGAGAGAGAGAGAGATTCTTCTTGCGATCCTCTGATTGCTGATTTCTCTTTTCAGATTCGCGTGGTTTTGGTGTTTTCAATTTAATCACTCTAGTGTTGATTTTTGGTTTAACAGCATCGTATCCAATTCAATTATGCTTTTTGATTGTTGTCAGGTTAATATTATTGATACTCCTGGTCACGTCGACTTCACCATTGAAGTGGAGAGGGCCTTACGTGTACTAGACGGTGCGATCCTCGTCCTGTGCAGTGTTGGTGGTGTACAGAGTCAGTCTATTACAGTCGATAGGCAAATGAGGAGATACGAAGTCCCCAGAGTCGCGTTTATCAACAAGCTTGATAGAATGGGAGCAGATCCATGGAAAGTCTTGAACCAAGTGTGTAACCACCTGTCATCATCCTTCTATACTTCCCTGTGGAATGAGTTAGCTTTACTGGTTATGTAACTTCTTTTCTTACTTACTAGGCAAGAGCTAAGCTCCGACATCATAGTGCTGCTGTGCAAGTGCCCATTGGCCTGGAAGAAAATTTCAAGGGTCTAATTGACCTTGTACATGTGAAAGCTTATTTCTTCCATGGGTCAAGCGGGTTTGTGTTAAATAACATTTTATTAGAATTCCTTATGTTGTAGTGTGGCACATATGTATATATGTTGTGACATTTTTGATTGTTTATAAATTGCAGTGAGAATGTTGTGGCAGGTGATATTCCTGCTGATATGGAAGATTTGGTTGCAGAGAAGAGGCGAGAATTGATAGAGATAGTCTCTGAAGTTGATGACGTACTCGCTGAGAAATTTCTAAATGATGAGCCTGTATCTGCTGCTGAGCTTGAGGTCTTGTTCTTTGTCCTATGGTGTTTGTTATTTAACTGATTGGCATTGTGTGCATATAATCACGATGACAGTAAAAGCAAATTCTTTTGGTAACTTTTAGTATTTAGTTAAATTCTTTGCATGAAACAGAGGAAGATGGTTCATGGAAAATAGATTGATATTGTTGGGAAATTATTGTATTTAGTTAATTAATTTCGCTTGAACGATATCACTTCTGAGGGAATGTTGAATCATGCGGGTCCTAGCTCTTTTACTTGCCTGAGCCATTGTTCTTATACTTGCCGTTTTGTTACTGTTAACTGTTAAGTGTTTAACTTTTTTTGGCCTGCTGTATATATGTGCAGGAAGGTATTCGCAGAGCTACCATTGCACAAAAGTTTGTTCCTGTATTTATGGGTAGTGCATTCAAAAACAAGGTAATTGCTTCTTAGGATATAAAGATGATACTGTGCAAAATTGGATGGTATTTTTTCTTACGTTCCTCTTTTCCTGTTGTCGTATGTATCGGAAAGTTTTCAACATTTGTCGTGCTCCTTATTTTTTTGTCTGCAGGGAGTACAACCTCTGCTAGATGGTGTTCTTAGTTATCTCCCTTGTCCAACTGAAGTCAATAACTATGCTCTTGACCAGAAGAATGATGAAGAGAGGGTACTCTACTTGCAATATTTTTTATGGGAAAAAAAAAAAACAGATAAAAAAAAAATGAGTTTCAGGTAACCTTGACCGGATCTCCAGATGGACCTCTTGTGGCGCTGGCTTTTAAATTAGAGGAGGGACGTTTTGGACAGCTAACATATCTAAGGTAAATGCTTGATCTTCCTCTTATGTATAGATGGGATGATATTCTGAATAGCTGAATGCTAACTCACGTTCTTTTGCTAATGAAGAGTATACGAAGGTGTGATTAAGAAGGGTGATTTTATCATAAATGTTAATACTGGAAAGAGAATAAAGGTTAGTCCATGGATCTTAGTATAGCTTTGAGATTTTTCAGTGGTATGAAGTGCCGTGCATAACTTCATACCAAAATCACACTTTAATAAGTATTGTTTTCTTATCCCTGCCATGAATACATTTATTTTTTATCTGCTTCTTGTAAACAGAATCATAGATGCAAATTGTCTGAAATTCAAACTACTTTTTCATTTGTTCCTTTTTTTTTTTACCCTTGCAAGTAGCACCTGTGTTGCTTTATTTTACTGATAGGCTATTTAATGTTTCTTGGTGCAGGTTCCACGGTTGGTCCGTATGCATTCTAATGATATGGAGGTAAGACATTTTGCAGTTTCTGTTTCTCCTTAAGATTCCATTTTGGTAGCTCCGTGTAGCAACTCTAGTGCCCTGTCTAGTCGTAGTTTAGAAGTTTTTTTATATTTTCCAGGATATTCAAGAGGCGCACGCTGGAGAAATTGTAGCTGTGTTTGGTGTTGAGTGTGCATCAGGTACAGTAGAAAATTCTTATGTACTTGTTCATATTTAACATAATTTGCTTCTTTGAGGATGAAGTTCTGATACTGTGTTTCTTGTGCGGTCAATTCCTAATCTCATTATATTATCAGGTGACACATTTACGGATGGATCAGTCAAGTACACAATGACATCGATGAGTGTTCCTGAACCTGTTATGTCCTTGGCTGTTCAACCGGTTTCAAAAGATTCTGGCGGACAGGTAAGTTCTGTGAACTTTGTAGGGAAAACAACTTAATTTGTTTCCTTTAATTTCCGGCTTTGATAAATTTGCAATTGAAATCTATTTTCTGGTGTTAGTTCTCGAAAGCATTGAACCGATTCCAAAAAGAGGACCCTACTTTCAGAGTAGGATTGGATCCGGAGAGTGGTCAGGTATTATCTAAAGAACTCCGTTGCTTCTCATCACTTCCTCTCCCTCTCTCTTATTTCAGCCTGTAGTATGCAACATTGATGATTCTTCCATCTATCTTTAATGTGACAGACGATTATTTCTGGTATGGGGGAATTGCATTTAGACATTTATGTTGAACGCATGCGGAGAGAATATAAGGTGCCCAACTCTAAGCCTACACAATGTTCTCACTTTATAGCATTTTGACATTAAAAAATCCCTTATTTTTGCTTGTTTATGGCAATTTCAAACAGGTAGATGCGACTGTGGGCAAACCCCGTGTCAATTTTAGGGAGACTGTTACTCAGCGAGCTGAGTTCGATTATTTACATAAGAAGCAAAGTGGAGGAGCGGGTCAGTACGGTAGGGTTACAGGGTGAGTATCTAAAAACTGATAGACCCTAAATGATGTGGTTGGGGATCCCTTCTAAACCAATCCTAAAAAGGTCTGCTTTAAACTCTTATGATTGTTAGGTACGTGGAACCGCTACCGCCGGACTCTAAAGAGAAGTTTGAATTCGAAAACATGATCGTTGGACAAGCGATTCCGTCTGGTTTTATTCCAGCAATTGAGAAAGGTTTCAAAGAAGCTGCAAACTCGTGAGTGGTCTTTTCTCTTTGACCTTTGGATGCTCCTCCTCTCATGTTGTTACTGATTGTGTATTTTTCTTCAATTCCATTACAGGGGCTCACTAATTGGTCACCCTGTAGAGAATCTCAGAATAGTATTGACAGATGGAGCTTCACATGCCGTAGATTCCAGTGAACTTGCGTTTAAAATGGCTGCAATATACGCGTTCAGGCTTTGTTACACAGCGGCTAGACCGGTGATTCTAGAGCCTGTCATGTTGGTTGAGTTGAAAGTACCGACAGAGTATCAGGGTACTGTTGCTGGTGACATCAACAAGTAAATCACTAAAACCCCCTAACAAACACTTTTTCTCCTTTGTTTTATTATTACCGGTGATAAACAAACCCAAACTTGTCCCATTTTCAGGAGGAAAGGTATAATCGTTGGAAACGATCAAGAGGGTGACGATTCAGTAATCCAAGCTCATGTGAGAGAGAGCCAATAAAAAGCATATTTTCTTACTATTAATAATCCGCTAAACCGTAATTAACATGTAAATATATCTTGTTTTTAACAGGTGCCTTTGAACAACATGTTTGGCTACTCCACCTCTCTCCGCTCCATGACACAGGTACTACCATTAGTCCATCATCATCATCATCCATTATCATGAGCATTATGAGGAAATGTTGTTGTTGTTGTTGGATATAAATACATTTTTATTGTAATTTTGGACAGGGAAAAGGAGAATTCACGATGGAATACAAAGAACACTGTGCTGTGTCTCACGAAGTCCAGACTCAGCTCGTCAACACCTACAACGCCAGCAAAGCAACTGAATAGTTAATCCCTTCATCGATGTTATGGTTTGTCATCTTAATCAGCGATTTTTTTTTTTTTAATTTTATTTACAATCCAACATTATTTTATACGGTTCTCGCAAGGAACAAAATCACTCAGCATAAAAGGCCTGGGGTTTGTCGAAAATCTATTTCGAGATTATTGGGTCATGAGCCCTTCAACCTCTTTTAGATAGGTCACATGTTTGGTATTAAATCCCATTTCTTGATAATTGTATTACACTCCAATTAGTGGATTTTTCTATTATTCACACTGTAACATAGCGTTTCACCTGTTTCTCCAGAGACAAGTGATATTGTAGTATTTTTTTTGAAAAAACCATTCTGTATATTTAATAAGATAGGGTCCAAAATAAGCCAACCAGAAATCGTTAGAGACAATGATTGACATAGAGTCGCATGCACGTCAAATGAGAGAGATAGAAGAAGAAACTGTCTCCAACGAACAAGCTCAGACTTTTCTTTATAACTTCAACTCAAAGCCACTCCTTTTATCTTGAAGAGGAGTTGGTGATGACGACACTTCATCTCCTTGAAATTTCCATCGTGCCCTTTCGTTTAAGTTGTTACTCTTACTAACTATTGATCCTATCTAATTTTGGTTCTCTTTTTCTTAAAACCATCCTTTGATAATTTTACCAAACAAATACATGCCTAAACCAAAATATGGTAAATTCGTTCCAATCTTCCAAAATTTATCTCGTCGAAGTCCCAATCCAAGGGAGTGTTTTGTACTTTTCTTCCCTATTAAATTAATGTGTTCTAAAACTAAACAGTAAACATATAGTATTGTTTTTCTTTATTTCATTTAACTTGTCGAATCAAAATTTGGTATGTTTTGGTTAGTTAATAACTTACTACTGAACTAAACACAATCCATTAATTATTTAATAACCAATCCGTCCAAACCCATTAAACCAAAATATCTCTTCATATATTTATAACAAAGCTTTTCCCTCCACGCCACTTCAATATCCAAAAAAACATCACACCATGCATCATCATCATCATCCATGCATTTGCAAACCCATCACCGTCTTTATCTCCTTCTTCTTCCTTCTCTCTCTCAACCTCCATAGTCCACAAACCATCGAAGCTCGAAACCCATCTCAATTTACGAGCAAGCCGTCTCGCCGTGACGTCACTATACCGGAGATCAAACGTCACCTTCACCGGTTCGGTTATCTCCAACGCAGCAACAACAACAACAAATCAGACAACGTTTTGTTCGAGCAAGCTCTCTCTCGTTACCAGAAAAATCTCGGTCTACCGATAACCGGGAAACCAGATGCTGACACGTTGTCACATATTCGGTTACCAAGATGCGGATTTCCTGATTACGTGGAAGCAGAAGCTAAAACGACGGTGTTTCACACGGGGCAAAAATACGTGTACTTCCCCGGAAGGCCCAGGTGGACAGGAGATGCTCCGCTGCAGCTAACGTACGCCTTCTCACAGGAGAACCAAACCCCTTATCTAACACCATCTGAGATACGGCGCGTGTTCCGACGCGCTTTCGGCAAGTGGGCTTCGGTGATCCCGGTAAGCTTCATCGAAACAGAGGATTACTTCATCGCCGACATCAAAATCGGATTCTTCGCCGGAGATCACGGCGACGGAGAGCCATTCGACGGCGTTTTAGGCGTTTTGGCACACACTTTCTCGCCGGAGAACGGGAGGCTTCATTTGGACAAAGCAGAGACGTGGGCCGTCGATTTCGATGAGGAAAAATCGACTGTGGCCGTTGATTTGGAATCTGTAGCGGTGCACGAGATCGGTCACGTGCTTGGGCTGGGCCATAGCTCGGTGAAAGACGCGGCTATGTATCCAACTTTGAAGCCCAGAAGTAAGAAAATAGATTTGAATGTTGATGACGTCGTTGGAGTACAGTCTTTGTACGGAACTAACCCTAATTTCAACTTAAGCGGTTTACTTGCGTCGGAAACTTCGACCAATTTAGCCGATCGTACGATGATTCGGTCTGAAGGACTTATCTATTCGACTTTGGGTACTGTTCTCGTTTTGGGTTTTCTTAATTTGTAGGTTAGACTATATAAATCTTCTTTTCAACTTTTTTTTCAATCATCGATTAGTTCCAAGAAATCTCAAAATGTATAGAATCAATGAATATACTCTGCTCTGTAAGCGGTCTATTTTTAAAATGTTTATGTTTCTTATAAAATGGACATTATATAGTATGTTTTTAAACAATGAGGCCCATTAGAAATGGGTTACAGTACGGCCCAGTAGATTGACAAAAGGTGATAATGCCGAGCTGAAATTAAATTTAGGTTGGGGTTTTGGTTGAGTTTTACGAAATATATTAACAGAATTTCAGGTCCAAAGCTAAGACAGTTCGTTGGATAATGGCACTTAGACAAAGAAGTCGTAGTAACTCTGGCCTATTTTTCTTTTCTACTTAAATTTCATCTCGATTCGGTTATAGTTTTTGTTTTTTTTAGGTTTGAAAAAAGTAACACCATACACATATTGTCAGCGAAATATAACCGCAAGATGACAAATAAACTTTAAATTTGTCTAGATATATGTAGAGTAGTAAATTATTTGTTTTAAATAAAAAAAAATGAATTGCTCCGACACAATTTCTTTGGATATCTTTCCCCAGTGGTCGCTGTCTCATTCAACAGAAAGTAGGCTCCACGGCCCATAATCATATTAACGGTACGGCCTGGTTAAATCGCTTTCTTCTCTTCTCTAGCATTTTTGGGTTGTTGGTTATAAATTAAAATCCTAAATAATTGGGGAATATTTTAAGAGCACTGCTCTTGTCCCTTAAAATGAAAATGATCACTTTCTTTTCTGTAAAACAATAAAACAATATTCTAGAGTTTTCTTTGTAATTAATTTTCAGTTGGCGGATGTATATGTAAATCACTTTTTTCTCCTATCTAAAATCATTATTCACACCATCTTAAACTTCATTGGTTCCCAACATTTGGGGTGCAGAACCTATTGTTCATCTGACAAATTATTGCTTAACAACTATCTTTTGTTTTGTCACAAAGACACATCTCTTGTACGTTATCTCATTTTGTAACATGTACGCTATTGTTTCTATGTATGCATTTAAGTCGTCTACTCATCAATTTTGATCGCTGAGTAGAGTTGTTTTATAGGTACGTACGAATGAAGATTCTGAATAAACTCTCTTGAACTAAAAACGTTAAACCAATATTTGACACTACAATTTGGGTGTTTCTTGAAAATGTAAAATTAGTTAGATATTCTTTATGTAAAAATAAAAAAAGGTTGTAGTAAAACTAATTAGTTATTTGACACTACAACCTTGTCCGCTCCAAAACTAATGTAAACTGACCGCTCCAAAAGTTCCTCCTCCTGTCACTATGAAGTACGTTATTCGCAAGGAGCAACCAGCAAAAGCAGATGTCCCTGAAGCATCTAAATCCCATCCAGAAAAGGTGATCTCTCAAGACTTCTCAACAGCATACTCTGCTGGCCTTGCTGATGGAGGACTATGTGTTGATCTCCGTTCAAATAAATTCTGCTCTCCAAGCAAGAATTCTGAATCTTCTGGCCGAGAATCTGAAACCGAGGTCGAAAGTCTCTCTGACGATGACCTTGACCCAGACGAAGTAAATGATCTATTTATTCAGGTGCTTTCAAAACGGATGCAAAGGCAGACTAGAAATAAGGCTAGGGCTGGAGGCCCTTTAAACCTCTAAATTTTCCCTTTTATGGATATTTTTTGCTGGAACATTAGAGGTTTCAATGATAAAATAAAGCGTCGCGGATTTAATAAATGGATGAAGAAGTATCGTCCTCTTTTTGGTGGTCTCGTTGAGACCCATGTCAGTCCGGCTAAAGCTCCGTCTATAATTAGCAGAGCGTTTCCTGGATGGCAATATGAATGTAATTACGGATTTTCGGATTTAGGAAAAATTTGGATCATGTGGCACCCTTCTGTCTCCGTAAGAGTTTTTTCCAAGTCTCTTCAGTCAATCTCCTGTCTGGTTCAGCTGCCTTTCGTTGCTGCAGAGCTGGCTGTTACTTTTGTCTACGCTTCAACCTGCAAAGAGGAGCGGAAACTTCTTTGGGCCGAGCTTGAAAACTTGGCGTCTTTACCGCAGTTCAATTCTATTCCATGGACTGTTCTTGGGGATTTTAATCAAACTATGCATGCTTCAGAGCACTCCACTGCCGACCAGTTCACCTCCACTAGTGGTATGCGAGACCTGAATGAATGTGTAGCTTCTGCCTCTCTTTTTGATATGCCGTACAGCGGGAACACCTACACATGGTCCAATAACCGAGACTCTGGAATAGTTGCAAAGAAACTTGACCGAATCATGGTAAACGATCTCTGGTTGCCTGCTTTTCCTAATTCTCTAGGCATATTTGGTGAACCCGGCATATCAGATCATAGCCCTTGCTGCATTTTTCTGGACTCAAAGAAGCCAAAACAGAAAAGGCCTTTTAAGTTCTTCACGCTTCTGAATAACCACCCAGACTTTGCAGTGCTAATTAAAGAGTGTTGGAATTCCCTACCCTTCGCAGGGACAAGAATGCTCTGTGTCTCAAAGAAGTTAAAGGAACTCAAGAGTGTTATCAGATATTTCAGTCGACAAAACTATTCAGACATTGAGAAGCGAGTCTGTGAATCATTCTCCGACCTTCTCACATGCCAACAAAACCTCCTTAGCTGCCCTTCTCCTGACGCTGCTGCAAAGGAGAAAGAAGCTCATGAGAAGTGGTACTTCCTAGCAAAAGCAGAGGAATCTTTCTTGCACCAGAGATCAAGAGTAAGATGGTTAGATGTCGGTGACTCTAACTCTACGTTCTTTCATCGGTCGCTCATTACAAGAATGGCTCAAAATGAGATTCATTTTTTGCTTGATGATAACGATTCGGTCATTGACACTAAAGAAGGTATTATGCAGCACATTGTGGGGTTTTATGAGAACCTTCTAGGTGGCGCGACCCTAGCAACCTCTTCTTCTGTTGAGGAGATAGCTTCGCTGGTGCCATTCCGCTGCTCCGATAGGGCTACCCAGGTCCTCTCAGCGCCATTCTCTCCTCTCGACATCCAAAAAGCCTTCTTCTCTCTTCCAAAGAGCAAGGCTCCTGGGCCTGATGGCTACCCTGCAGAGTTCTTCACCTCACAATGGAGTACAGTAGGGAGAGACATGATTGAAGCAGTCATGGAATTTTTTGAATCGGGTAAGATCTTAAAGCAGTGGAACGCAACGATTCTGACGCTTATCCCGAAGAAAACAAATGCAACAAAGATCACTGAATTCAGACCCATCTCTTGTTGTAATACGGTGTACAAGGTGATCTCAAAACTTCTAGCTAACAGGCTGAAGGAAGTCCTTCCTCTTATCATCTCCAATACCCAATCTGCATTCATTCCAGGCAGGCTATTGGTCGAAAATGTGCTCTTGGCAACTGAGCTTGTTCAAGGTTACAACTGGAAAAGCATCTCCAAGAGATCAATGCTCAAAGTTGACCTCAAGAAAGCTTTTGATTCGGTGGATTGGGAATTTATCGTGAATATACTGAGAGCACTTCAGTTCCCGCAATGCTTCATAACTCTTATTCAGCAATGCCTTACAACCACCAGCTTCTCTGTCTCTATAAATGGAGAATTGTGTGGATACTTCAAGGGTTCCAAGGGCCTAAGACAAGGAGACCCGCTCTCTCCGTATCTGTTCGTCCTAGCAATGGAGATATTCTCGCAAAAACTGAATAGAGAATTCACCACTGGCGCAATTGGGTACCATCCGGCTGCCTCTTCTCCTTCGGTAACACACCTTGCTTTTGCCGACGACATTATGGTCTTCTATGATGGAGAAAAGACCTCTCTTCAAAACATCGCTTCAACTTTGCAAGACTTCTCAGAGTGGTCTGGGCTATCCATGAATCACAGCAAAACAAATTTGTTTATTGCAGGTGTGAACCAGACAGAATCCGAAGACATTGCAAGTCTAGGCTTCTCCCTCGGTGCAATGCCTATAAGATACCTCGGCCTGCCCTTAATGCACAGGAAGCTGAGAATTTGTGACTACAGGCCACTTTTGGAAAAAATCAGCAGCAGATTCACTACTTGGGCATCTCGTTCTCTATCCTTTGCAGGGAGAAAACAGTTGATAGCTTCGGTTATATACAGCACGGTGAACTTCTGGATTTCGGCTTTTATATTGCCGAAGGGTTGTTTAAAAAATGTGGAATCTCTCTGCTCTCGGTTTCTCTGGAGTGGTGACATTACTAAAAAGGCCTCAGCAAAAGTATCATGGGCATCTATTTGCCTTCCGACACAGGAAGGTGGGCTTGGTCTGCGAAGTTTGGAGACGTGGAACAAAACATTATGCCTGCGCCTAGTATGGATGTTGTTTGAAAATCCGAAATCTCTTTGGGTATCTTGGATCAATACTCACAGGATTAAAGATGGGAACTTCTGGAGCATTGATGAAAACAAACACAGTTCTTGGACTTGGAAAGCATTACTCAGCCTTCGGCCTCTTGCGGCTATGTTCTTAAGATGTCGTCTCGGAAATGGAGAGCGAGCTAGTTTCTGGTTCGACCACTGGCTGCCGATGGGACCTCTGATCAACATCTTCGGTGAAAATGGTCATAGAGAACTGGGAGTTCCAATCACCTCGAAGGTGGGATCCTGTTGCTCGGGAATTGGGTGGAGATTGAGACCGGCTAGATCAAGAGCGAGTGAAGAACTCCAAACTCACTTAACGACCATTGCCTTGCCATTATTGTCAACCATTCCAGATTCCTACTTGTGGCTTACCAATGGGGAAGAGCGGAAGTCCTTCTCGACAAAGCACACATGGGATACGTTACGGCCGAGAGGAAATCTCCAGCCTTGGACAAAAAATATTTGGTTCAAAGGTGCCATTCCAAGACATGCTTTCACAATGTGGGTGGCTCACTTGGACCGCCTCCCTACCAGGATTCGATTGGCTTCGTGGGGACTTCAGATAGACAACCGTTGCTGCTTGTGTAACCTCTATGAAGAAAGCAGAGATCACTTGTTGCTAAGATGTGAGACTAGCCAGGTGGTCTGGGAAATGGTAATCAAACGCTTGGGTTATCGTCCGGTTCTGTTCCACACCTGGACGGCTTTCAGTGACTGGTTGGGTATCCGTGACTCGACTTGCCCAAGAACGCTTCGTCGGCTTGCTGCTCATGCCGCCATCAATGCCCTCTGGTTTGAAAGAAACAGCAGACTGCACAACAACGTATCGAGAACCCCCCAAGCAATCTTCAAAGTTCTCGACCGGCTGATTCGTGATGCAATCTTGGCTAAAAGGAAACGAAGTATCTTCAGCAACTTGATGCAATCGTGGCTCAGATTCGAGTAAGAAGCTTCATGCATTTCTCTATCGATTTAAATAGGCTCCCTCCTTGTTTTTTATTCTTTTTTTGGCAAGGAATAGCCTAACGCTTTATCTATTTTGTAAATTGTTTTACAATCTGTCTCATATTTATATGAAATTCAAATACTTATCAAAAAAAAAAAAAGAAGGGGACAAGAGAGATAAAGGAAGAGCATATGGTCTATCATTTTTAACATGTTATTCGTCAGAAGAGGATTATTATCTAAACAAAAAGACGACTTCTTTTCCATCATATATATGTAACTTTTTCCTTCTAAAATTTGACTTCAAAAAAAAAAAAAAAAGTCGAGTGTTGTTGAGAAAAACTCATATAATAATATTCGGTGTCATTATGGGCACATGAGGCCGCACGTGTTCTTGCTGTTTACTTTGGGATCACCGTCCTCTGTCACGTCACGTGATTCAAGAAAACAAAAAAATCAAAAGAATAAACAAAAAAATGTAGTATATAATAATATCAATAATGTCATATATATTCGTAGTTACATGTATAATAATATTTAAAAAATGCGAGTAACGAGCGTTCTTAGTGGTCACTTGCTTACTTCCACTACTAGAGTCACGAGACCACAACATTTCGGGGGCATCAAATCCGCAAGTCAATTTTTGTTGTTGTTGTAAATGTTACAAATATAAATTTTTAATATAGGACCAAAAACAAGAGACTCTGATCGGAAAGGAGGGACTAACGAGCAGATTGTGCGACCGTACGTCGATGTACTTTGTTTGAATTAATTTTATTTATTTCTCTATCTCTTTTATGTATTGGGGAATATAATTCTATTTTATTGCAGCAAGTATCTAATTTTTCTTGGTAAATAATGATATAAAAATAGTAAATTTTAGTAACGTGGGAATGAATGTACCGTGTACCAAAGTGAACCTTCTGAGCCAAGTAGAAGGTGCCAGCTGTAAAAGACACTGTCGGTAGTAAGTGAAAAAATAATTAAATAAATAGTAAAAAACAAATATCTCATATGGGTACCTCTCCTTCCGTGCCATCGTGTTTACTTAATGCTGAATGTGCAGTGGGGTTGGGTCCTTGTGGGAGTCACTTTGTTAGTATCAAATTAAAAAAGCTAATTCAAATATTTTGTTATATATTAAAATTTATCTTAATATGATAAACCCTAGCAAGCGTCACACGACACGGCCCGTTTCTTTCTCCTTCTCTTTATTTAAAACCCATATTTCATTTAGTTTTTTTTTAAAATATGGGAAAATATTACTTTTTCGTGCAAATTACTACATAAATTTTCGTTTTGTAGGGAAACTATAATATTAAGAATAGATATGGACTATTGAGGTTCATTTCCAAAAAAAAAAAAAAAAATCCAAATGATTAATTATTCGCTATAGTCTTTTGTTTTTATTATTCTTCTTATTTTGAAAAATTTATGGCCCCCACATGCAGCCACGTGGCTAAATTACCTTTTCCTTTATTCATTCGTTTATTTATTTTCGTAAAAGATGAAAACAAAATTATCTTTAGAACTTGTGTGTGGATAGGTCAAGAACTAAAATTGTCGGCACGTACCATAAATCATGTGTTATAGGCTTATAGCTATATATATTTGAAAAAAAAAAAACAGATTAAGAGAGAATAGGTAAAATTAGGTTAATCAATAATTTATCCGCCGAATAACTCTTTTACTCGTAAAATAAAATAATTTAGACTAATTGGCCTTCTTACATTATTCGTCTGCAGCATGCTATATTCTATAGAGGAGATAACTTTAATTTTACTTTTCATCTTATAAAATTTCATAATTAAGTATCTATATAGTATAGCGATGTATACGCCTTAGTTAGGTGGACAATTAAGCAGATTATTATTGCACATGAGCGGAGCAAATTGTCAAATTACGAGTAGTGTGGTCGATGCATATATTTTCTAAATTTTCATCTATATATTCTTGATAACAAACGATTTGGTAGCCAAATAGCAAAGTTTCATATACGGATGCGTATTATCAAATTTTTTTTTTTTTGGCAATGCGTATTATCATTCATTTGAAAGAAAAAGGAGCACAGAGAATAGATTGACCCACTACCTAATACGTACATAATATTAGTACAGATGCAATGAAAGAGACGTATATATCATGACTGAGGACTTGTTCTTTTTTTTTGTGTAATTATAAGAAAAAACAAAATATGAATTATAAAGTCAAGTTAGGTTACTCTAGTTCTGGTTTGAAAAAAAGTTGTCTCGCTATCATAAGTTTATGGTTCAAATTCGGAGCTGTTCAAAATAATATATACTTTTTCATAAATTAACAACCAATGTAGTTTTTTTAATGATATTTGAATTTTAGTAATTTTTTCAATTTTTTAAAAATCGAAACATAATTTTGTGTCGATAAATCATAGGAGACTAAATAAAGTATAAAAAGAGTTTTGGAAAATAAATTCATTAATTAAAATCAATGATGATCGTGTGTGATGTTAAAAAATAGCTCTAATTATTTTCATCATCAGGTGTATCTCGAACTTGATTGGCTATATATAACTGGAACCCCACAATTATCAGATTAAAAGAAAACAAAAGAGAATCGAATTGAGTAGAATTATATACCAGTCCACTTGAAACATCCGTCCTCTAATCTCCAAAACGTAACAATGCATTTTCCCTACAGTTGCTGCAACCCCTAATTAATCATCATCATTATAGCCAAATTATGTATCAATGAAATCACGAGACAAAATGTGAAAACATACATTTAAAATAAACTAATCAACTATTGTTTTGTTTTCTTTCAAAACCAACTCATGCTGGTACGAGAGGTAGTGAGAGTTCGCAATGTGACATGTTATAAGGTCGAGTTTTCTTAGTGTAATTTCAATCGTAGTTAATAACCATGATCAACAAATTAGATATCAAGAATACATGATTACATAGCAAACTCTGTAAATCAGTTTAAACTTTGATTCGTAATCTCTCAACCATATAAACTGATAAATGTTGTATTCAGCCGAACAATAATATAAATGATGTTTAAATATAATTTGGTTTTTTTTTCAAATTAAGTGATGTTTTCAAAATGTATGCAAAATCTATTAATTACTTTTTCTTGTTTTGTAACCATTAATATTTTGAAACTTGTTTTGTTATTGGTGGATTTGTGTTTAAATAGACAATGAATTATGTTTAAGTTTTTTAAAAAATAACCTTAAACATCTTTTAAAATGGAGTAGTACTTTTGTGATACTTAATTACCAATAATATAGAATTTACTAAATGTAGACTAAGTTTTGATATCCAAATATAAAGGTTGAGCATTTCAAAATAGCTAATAGAGTAAGTGCATAGTTTCACTCATTTTAGTTTTGTTTTCTATTAGGTGAAAGGTGGATATGATAAATAAATAATTTAAAAAAAAAAAAAAAAAGAATGAGAGAAGTGAATAGGTCGAGTCGGTCAGTCACGGTGCATGGTCACTCTCTCTGCACGTTCTCTTGCCCTCATTTCTGTTCCCTCTCTCTCCTTCTCTCTCTTTATCATCATCGTCTTCCCTATTAAAGACTCTAACCAGTCACAGACTCTAGAGAGTGAGAGAGACAGAGTCAGAGTCTGCAACAGCAAGATCAGAGTGAGAGACAATCCGATCAATCATAGCTGTTACAATGGACGTCTATGGCTTATCTTCACCATCAGACTTACTTCGAATCGACGACCTTCTCGACTTCTCCAACGAAGACATCTTCTCCGCCTCTTCTTCCACTTCCACCGCCGCTACTTCCTCTTCTTCCTTCCCTCCTCCGCAAAACCCTAATTTCCACCACCACCTCCCTTCCTCTGCCGATCATTCCTTCCTCCACGACATTTGCGTCCCCGTATGCTCTCTCCAATCCAACTCCTTCGATTTTTGGGGATTTTGTTTGATTATCATTGGTTTTGATTTTGATTTTGATTTTAACTGCAGAGTGACGACGCTGCTCACCTGGAATGGCTCTCGCAATTCGTCGACGATTCCTTCGCTGATTTTCCGGCGAATCCATTGGGTGGAACCATGGCATGCGTCAAAACTGAAGCCTCGTTTCCCGGGAAACCAAGAAGCAAACGATCGAGAGCTCCGGCTGCTTTCGCCGGAACTTGGGCGCAGATGCCGGAGTCAGACCAGCAGATTCACGTCGCCGGGAAACTGAAGCCTAAGAAAGAACAGTCCGACGGAGGAGGAAGACATCAATCGACGGCGGAGACGGCGGAAGGAGGGATGAGGAGATGCACTCACTGTGCATCGGAGAAGACGCCGCAGTGGAGGACGGGACCACTCGGACCAAAGACGCTATGCAACGCCTGTGGAGTCCGGTTTAAATCCGGTAGACTCGTACCGGAATACAGACCGGCTTCCAGTCCTACTTTCGTTTTGACTCAGCATTCCAACTCTCACCGGAAAGTCATGGAGCTCCGACGGCAGAAAGAGGTTATGAGACAACCATCACAAGTCCAACTTCACCACCACCACCACCACCAGTCGTTTTAGCCCGTCGTCACTTTTTTTTTTGAAGTTTGTTTTTTGTTCTTCTTGGAGGTTGGGTTCGGGAGAGTCACGTGATGGTGACGTGTCGCGATCGTAGCGGCGTTGATCACGTGACCGAGAACGACGGGAGCCTAGTGTTGAAAATCAAACTCAGCTAAAATCAACCTCATTAATTGTTAATTATTAAAAAATTAAAAAACTTTGGTTTGCCTTTTCTCCTACGTTATTATTTCATCCTTGAGTCTTTTTATTTTCTTCAAATTTTCAAATGATTTGATCATTTATTGAAGATGAATTAGAGAACGTTACATTAATTTTCGCTTACAATAAACGGCGTCAGTGTTCAGAGTTAAAGATATTGCCTGGGATCGTGTTTCATCGAATTTTAAGGCTGATCCCTCTTTTTGTTGATGTTGTTTGATTGTTTCTTTAACTTCTCTATGGCATGTTTCGTTTCTAATGGTGATTATGTAGAACATTTACCGAAATTTCAAATAAGAAATTCCGATCCCTTGACTATATAACTCGCCTTCTAGAAATAACATAATTTCGTTCTCTTTTGTTAATTAATTTTTTTTTTTAGTGTGGTCTAATACTTTCTTCTTTAAGCTGAAGGGGTAAAACATTAGAAAAGATGCACATAGCTGTTTTTTTTTTTAAAATTCACTAAAAGTCAACTCCGTTTCTTTAGTTGTTTGTTTAGAATTTGTTGTAATTGATTGATTAATCGATTCTTTTATATACCGCCTGATAGATTGATGAGAGTTTAGGATTAATAGAGTATTGTATTCATTCTCATGATGATAAAAGTTTGGGTATATGTACTTATATATAACTAATGTTTAACCTAGTTACTAACTAATATAATCATATAAAATATATACAAATCTCTAATATATATATATAAGTCAATGTTAATCTGACCTTACCAGTTAGACCCAGAATCTATTGTTCATTTGACAAATTATTGCTTAACATCTATCTTTTGTTTTGTCGCAAAGACACATCTATTGTATGTTATCTCATTTTGTAGTGTGTACGCTGTTTTTTTCTATGTATCCATTTAAGTCGTCTACTCATCAATTTTAATCACTTAGTAGAGTTTTTAAAAATTTGGTACGTAAGAGTGAAGACTCTGAATAAAACTCTCTTGAACTAAAAACGTTAAACCAATATTTTACACTGCCATTCTTGGGTGTTTATTGAGAAAGTAAAATTAATTAGATTATTCCGTATGTAAAGAAAAGTTGTAGTAAAACTAATTTGAAATAAAGAAGGGGACAAGAGGGATAAAGGAAGAGCAGCTGCATATGGTCTTATATCATTTTTAACATGTTATTCGTCAGAAGGGATTATTATCTAAACAAAAAGACTTCTTCTTTTCTTTTCATATATATGTAACTTTTTCATTCTAAAATTGACTTCAAAAAACAGCTGAATTAAACACAAGACAACAAGAGATTACATCTTTGGCATTTGACACCAAGCAAAAAAAAAAGAAATGGGAGTTTTAAGTATGTTTTAGACATTATTATTGTCTGTTGTAATTTTCCTCCAAGAGTAAATCAAATTCGTAACTAGAAAATGGAGCTTGGTGTTCCTCAGACGGAGATACCATAGTTGCTGATCTTGTTCACTTCCTTCGTCAAAGCGTTTCTCTCTTGCTTTACTTCAGAAGCTCGGTTTGATATCTGAGGTTGAACAAGTGAGATAACTCCATTACACAGTATATGTTCTAATTTATTCTAAACTATTTCAGCTCCTATACTCTATTCTAACCTAGAAGAGCAAAGAGATGAGTAATACTTACTTGAGAACGGAATCGAGAAGCTTCTCTCGTGGGCAATTCTTTAAGTACATCTTTCAAACCTGCATATACAAATCAATAGTGGTATAAGTCGATAACCTTTGTCATGGTGAGAGTTTTCTTCTTCTGTTCTATTCAATTTTTTTGGTTGAACAAACTGTGGGAGTTAACATACCTGCTGCTTGCTTTTCAATCTTATAAGCTGAGCGGACCACACCTTGAATCTGTTTGCCTGCTTGTCTGAGTAACAAAATAGAGAGAGTTAACATAACATTTATGTTGGATACATATCCAATATAATGATATTTTGTCTGGATCATATGAACCTGAGTTTCATCCTTCCTCTAATCAACTCATCTTCTGCCACAGTTGCAACTCTCTGAAACAATCAAAGTCGTGATGAATTCTAAAACCATAATCCAATAAGGGCTTTCCAAGTTCCAACAGACTGCTATTACTGAAGAACATTGGCTAATAATTAAAGGCTATATATCTGCCACATTTAACTTATGTACATTGGCAAAAAATAAGAGTTAAGACTCAAGAAAATCCTCCTCTACATTGCTTCACCAGTGAATGAAGCATAACCCGTAAAACCATCCATCCATATGAATCTAAAAAGCAGCATATCCACCTAACACATACTACATAGAGAGTTCTCTGCTTGAAACCTGAACCCCTTTCTCATACTCAACACCTGACATTCTATTTCAAAATAAAGGGAATTTGAAACAAATGGACAAGACGTAACTGCATACATCGGAAGTCTTCTCCAGCAACGTAAACCTCATGTTGAAAAGAACAATTTATGAAAGCAGAGAAAAGGCTTACCTCTAACTTTTGGCTTTCGGCTATAAGACGGTCCATTGATTGTCGTAACTCTTTTACTTTAAGATCTGCTCTAGAAAGCAAAGCCTGAATCCAAAACATAGGGTCAAGACTGTAGAACAACTTTAATCACAGTAAGGACCAGTTTATACATTCAACGATTTCACAAAACAACACTGACCTCTTCGCTTAAGAACATGCGTAAAGTATTGTAATATACAAAGCTTCTCGTCTCTGCAAACAAACATAGCGGTCATCAAAACGGTGCATAGAAAAATATCCTAGGAGATTGAACTCTAGGGAGAGAAGAATATGGAGAAAACATACTTTTCAGAGCAAAAATCCCAACCCCAAAAGCTAAGGTGCCTGATATTAGCGGATGAGATGCAGCAACGTTCACACCGTCTGCATACCATATTGACAAATATATTGAGCCGAAGAGAAACAATGTACAAGGACATAGTGAACACGAGGTAACCACAAGAGTAGAACAGACCTTTAATCTTCCCAAACACCATATGCTCGTAAACGTTATACTCAGAAGCAATGTCTTTGAGAGAATCCTATAATCCCAAGCACTCGATTTAGTCAGTGGATAAACAATCAGTCGAATGACAGAGAGAATAGAATGTGCGAATTTCAGATTCGCTTGGATTCCAACGAAAAAGAGGAGGTCGTCGTTAAGCTTACGATGGTTTGGCTCGTGTGAGCCAAGGAAGTGTCTCGAATTTGAGTCAATCGAGATTTGGAGGCGTCAATGGTAGAATCCAGCGTCTCCACGATCGTGTTCTGGTACACAAGCGCCTGACGCAGGGCATCATCGATCCAGGAAGCCGCATTTTCCACCGTCGTCGTTGCGATCTTAGCACTTGGAATCGAAGACATCAGATGCTGCGCTGAAGAAGATTGTGGAATCTCCGGTGATTGCGCGTCTTCCATCTCTGAGGATGATGATTCTCCCGAAGTTGCCATTAGAAAAGATCTCCGAAACTGTGCGACCTCTTTCGCTCGCTCAGAGTTCTTAGGAAAACCCGGTGGATGAAAGAATGACCCGAATATGAAAATCGGGCCCCGTTTCAAATTGTTTATTAACAACTTAAGCTCCTGAACTTCTCTAAGCGGCCCAACTTAAGCCCATGAACTTCTCTAAAACTCCAGAGATCTTCATATCTCTCACAGGGTTATGTCTTTTATTTCCTCTTTACTCTTTAGTATGGTTATAACATCTTGGTTTATTATTCCTTGATTAATCTCCTCCACTCGTGTTTAGAAGCCTCGACTATGGCATTCTTCGAATTTAGCTCACGTGGAAATGAATACTTGCAGAATCATAACGATCGTGCCCTCAATATGTAAGATGTATCATTTATATAGAGTTTATATCCCTTAAATTTGTCTGAAGTACACTGAAACTTTGAATGTCAAAGAAACTGGAATTTTGGAGATGTCCACAAAATTAAAACATGAGTTGAAACACTGTCTAATACTCTGATCTCTAGCAGTAACTTGGGGTACTTTCTTGCAACTATTAATCCCTTTTTTTGGGGGGGTCAAGCCAAGCCTCCCTCTCTCACTCTCTCATCACTTGACAAAGTAGAGCTTGCCCATGACATGAAGGACAGCGACAAAAGCAATGAAACCAATGCTCATGACAAGGACAACATTAGGGGAGATCTTGAGACCCGGTGCGTCATCAGTGTAGAACTGAAGCATGGATCCGGCTGCACCACCAGAGGCTCCTCCACTAGCCCCGCTGCTAGGCTTTCTCCTACGCATGCTTGCAGATGCAGCTGCGCTTCCTCTCTGTGGACCTCCACTACCCACCATTCTTTCTTCTCTTCTTTACTAACTGAGATATGGTGCACAAAGTTAGGAAATTAGGAACGGCAAACCTTTATATAAGCATGGCATCACTTCCCACTTAGGAATTCGAAAGCAAAAGAGTGATCTTATCAAGAGAAGGAGAAGTATTAAGTGAGCTAGCCAAGGAGAAATCTCAAACACCATTAGTTGAACTTGTGTTTAGTTTTCCATGGTCCTGCCTTATCTAATGCAAAGCAATCTCCCATAAAAGTCTAAAGATGCCGTGTAATTTTCATCTCAACAGCATAAGACATCTAGTTTAACCTGATTCCCCAATAATTAACACAACTGAAACACACAAACTTCCGATCTCCGTCAACTTAACTCGAAACAATATCAGGATTAACCTTTTAACCTCTTAAGAGTTGTAATTACATGGAATTATTCCTGCTATCAAGAGTCAACGCAAACCAAAACAAATACAAGTCTTCCTAGAGAAGAAAGTGAAAGGGAGCTTCCCTTTTGTTATTCTATGCGAAGATGAGCATTTACGAAATTCAGTGATAACGCGCCATTCTCAAACCCACCCAGAATATCGATTTCAACATTTGAATTGTAAAACTATAAGCATTCAAGGCAAAATTTAGATGAGCTCTTGTTCAAAAAAAAAATATTTAGATGAGCAATGCGAAATCCTAAACATATCGAGTCGAATTCCACATCGAAAGCTATATAACGATGAACATGCAAAAATTCGGCCTACTCCGTCCATAGATTTCTCAGATGCTAAGGAAAAAATTAAGCATGCGAAAGAAGAAATCATATCAGATCGGAAATCGTAAATCAACGCGACGCGGATCCAATATCAGGAACTCATAATCAGATCTACTACGATCTCATCTAACTTTATAACAGATCTACAGATTCCTCAATCACAATATCACCGAACCACACAAATATGCCGGAGATTAGATCGTACAGCAACAAATCAAATACCTGGTTTAGCTTAGAAATTCTGATGTCGACGAGAACAATACGAGGACGAAGAGATTTTCTGACCTTTGGTTGTTGACCGGACTCTTAACTTTTTATAAGACGGATTATTCTCGCCACGCACTTTATACCGTATCAGCCAATAAAATAAAGCCACCTCAGCGTTATTATCAGAGATTTTTTACAAGCGCCTTTTTGAAAGAATTGGCAAAGCCTGTATATAACTATAACTAGCTTAAGGCCCAGGCCCAAAACAAACCCAAACTAAAGCCTATCAGCATTACTCGAAACAAAGTTATTGTTGTCGACAAGAAAAAAGAAAATAAGGTTTTGATGAAAATAATAAAGTACGGGGACAAAGTTCGCCGATAATGAATGTAAAGATTGATTGTGTAATCATTTACTTTATTGGTAGGTCATATGAGAAGAAATCCGGAGTGAAATGTGTGATTTTACAGGCAAATTAATGTTGTATTATGACTTTTTGATTCCATAAATCAAAGCCAGATAAACAAAAATATCTGCCAACTAAATGCTGATTTAGGCCCACTCCAACTCCATTATCGATCGAAGATGTTTCTGTAGAATTTTCCAAAAGTCTTTTTTAATTTTGTGTATATTGAAATAAAAAATATATAGTCTCGTTATCAAAATCTGATTTAGTTGTTAGTTGTTGTTACGTTTAGTAACTAATGGAGAGAAACCGAGGAAGAAATATACTACTATGAATGATGAAAGAAGTTTCGTACGTGGAAGTACGTAGATATTAAAAGCAATTCATCTTTTTTTTGTAGATCTCAAACACGAATCTCGAGATGGAGACAGATATGTAAATCAGAGAGTGTGATGATGCATATCTATCGGGCATAAGTTATGGAGCCTGACAATTTGTGTACGGTCTGAGTCGACAAATACTGTAGTACTTTTTTTTACCAATTCGTACATATCGATCGACTCCAAGATCTAAATTTCCTAAATGTTTTCCAAATTCCAATCAATCAGTGTTGTATATATATATATATATGTATTCTCATAAATCTTGTTTTGTTTTCTATTTTTTCATTGTATTTACTAACTGTAGTTGTAGTTTTACTTTACCCTACGTATTTGTATATACGAAATAAATATGATATACGCTCCACCCAAAAATCAACATAAAGAGTATTTAATATGTGTGTTTCACATGAAGATATTGTGGTCCAATTTTTGTTGTTGTCAACAATACACATTATACCAGACTTAAATTTATATCGCTGTCTAGTAACATAAAGACGACACTAACATAAAAAAATAGATCAAATGTTATGGTATACTGTGATTTAAGAAATAGTAACAAATCTAAAAAATGTATACATTATTTTGTTTTAACTTTCACCAATTGTAATTTTACTTTTCATTAAGCAACACGATTGATCGTAGTTTTTTCACTATATAAAAAAAAGTAAATACAACGAAAAATAGCAAACGTTGTTGCTTAGTGTTGTATATATATGTTTTGTTTTCAACAATGTAGTTTTCCTTTTTAAAACTACAAATAGTTAGTAATTTACAGGATAAAATATATATTAAATATTCTGTAATATTCAATTTTAAAATTGTACTGTAAACCATAAAAACTTTTAAAAATTGAAATTTTCTAATGTTTACAACTTCTGTAAAATATTTAGAATACAATAATGTAATAGAAATTGTTTTAATTTGATATGTTTGTGAGTCAAAATTAATAATATATATAATACAATCTAATATAATCTAAAAAATAAATGATATTTTTGTATTAATTAACATTTTTTGAATAGATGAATTTATCTGATTTGAATCTAATTTAACGATGATTTGATGATAAAGTTGACATTAAAAAATATTTTTCAATAATTAATATATAGGGGATGATGATATATCATAGAAGTGAATATAAAGTAAGGAAAAAGTATGATGTTAAATCTAATAAATAAGGTGGGGAAGACACAAATAAATAAGAAAAAAAAAATAATTGAATCAAGGCAATGATGATGTGGTAAATAGTTTTTGACGGGACGATATTTTGTGTAAGGAAAATCAATTCGGGCCCCTTCTTTTTGCATTCATTTATCAAACGTATTCGTGCGGTGGCGGTAGCTTCGTTTCGGCGACCTCAATTTATTACTTGTACTTTATTTTGTCCCTCCACTTTCATCTATTTTTAATTTTTAATTTTATTTTTTTCTTTACCACATGGAAATAAATAGATCATCAGGTTTAATTTCTTTACCATGTATGTTGTACCCTAAGATCAAACTCGTACTTTGTTGTAGTTTGAGTTGCAGTTGTCGAGCATATATATTTGATACCACAATTAGGTTTATCTTATAATGCAGCAGGTGTGTTAATAGAAAACAAAACAAAAGGTTTGTAAATTGTACAAAAGGGTTCTAGCTAATTGCATAACACGAAGAAATATATAATCATAAGACATATACAAAGAAGAAAGAAAGAAAATGTATAATGTGTTATGGGCTGTCTCTCTGATGGAACCTCCACACGTGTGAGTCTCATTGTGGTCTTTGGGAGCTCGCGACGTCGACGTTGACGAATGTCACACGTGTGTCTGTTTAACAGTACACGCGTTTAGACCACTTGTTAAAAAAAACTAACATGAGTGGGTCCCTCCCAACAAAACCCTTCCGGCTCCACCAGAGGGTTTCACCGATGTTGAGTTGACATCTCTCTCCACCGTCTTCTACAGACTGTCGGCGGAGTACTCTCTCCTTTGTTTAATTATATAGTTTTTAGTAAGATTCCTTTAATTTTGTGTTATAATTGTTTCAAGTACTTTGGAGTAGGTTCATTTGAAATTTTAATTGTTAGTATTATGTGTGAATTAAATTTGAGAAAACTAACCAAAAGCTTAGCTGTTGCACTTAGACATTTGTTTTCTTTTTTTTTCAGCTTAAAGAATAATTAATTACTTATTTTAGTAAACTTCTCTTGAGCTTCCATATGATGATTCCAAAAACTCATATCGATTCTCTTTTTGATAAAACACCATTTGTAAAATCATGTAGATTTAGTGACCCTTCTCATCAACCTACATATATATGAATAATTATTTATATAAATAAACTATCAAAAACCATTTGACTATATTGTTTCAGTTAATTAGAATCAGTTTTATTTGAAAAAGTTGAAGTATGTTATTTTTGTTTGGCTCATATGTAATGTCACAAAAATCTACTATATATAGTTTGTATTCCAGTTGAAATCAGATATGAGATGAAGTAATTTGTTAAAATTTGACTCATGTGTGCAATGTCACAAAAATCTACTAACATTTGTTAAAAGTTCATTTGTAGTTCCCTTAACGAAAAATATATACCAAAAAACAATGAGATTTTTTTCTAAACAAATAAAATAAAACGTTATTTTCTCACAGTAGATGGGAATTAAATTGCTTGATCTGGACGAAAGAGATTCAAATCTGGAAATATTGTTACGTTTCAGAAAGAAAAAAACATGAACTTTCGTAGTCGCACGAGCTACGTTTTAATACTATTAAATATTCAGTACACACACACACTATATAGCCTAGTAACTACAAAATTCATAATAAAATTAAATCTAAATATAAAAAAAAAACGAAAAAGAAGAGAAGAGGAAGTTGCCCTACAATCCGAAAGCTACTCTTCTCCATCCTCTCTCACTCACTGTATATAAAAAGCCTCTCAAAACCCCTTTCCCTTTTATTCATTTCAATTTCATTTTTTTTTTTTCAATTTCTTCACCATTCATCCAAAAAAACCATTGTTTTCCCGTAATGGCGTCTTCGAATTCTCTGGCGATTTCTCCGAGGAAGCTCCGATCAGACCTTTATTCATACTCTTACCAAGACGACTCCAACACACCACTCGTAATCTCTGTTCTCTCGTCTCTGATCGAACGGACTCTAGCTCGGAACGAGAGGATCAGCAGGAGCTACGGTGGGTTCGGCAAGACACGTGTCTTCGATTGCCGGGAAATTCCTGATATGACGATCCAATCGTATTTAGAGAGGATTTTCCGGTATACCAAAGCCGGTCCATCGGTTTACGTCGTCGCTTATGTGTACATTGACCGGTTCTGTCAGAATAATCAAGGTTTCAGAATCAGTCTCACTAATGTACATCGTCTCCTCATCACAACCATCATGATCGCTTCCAAATACGTCGAAGACATGTAAGTTAATTACCTAATAAAAAGTTAATTTCTCTGTTTTTTTTGTCTCTGGAATTCAAAATCTTAAGAAAATAAAAGTCGTGTTTTTTTTTTTATTAACTCATTCTCGCTCTCTTTCTTACAGGAATTACAGAAACTCGTACTTTGCGAAAGTAGGGGGATTAGAGACAGAGGATTTGAACAAGCTGGAACTGGAGTTCTTGTTCTTGATGGGATTTAAGTTGCATGTGAATGTGAGTGTGTTCGAGAGTTACTGTTGTCACCTTGAGAGAGAAGTTAGTATCGGAGGAGGCTATCAGATCGAGAAGGCATTACGTTGCGCCGAGGAAATCAAATCCAGACAAATTGTTCAGGATCCTAAACTTCATCATCATCACCATCAATTTTCCCGAATCTTGTTGTAGTCAAGAAGAACTAGCATCTGTTTTTATTATACTTTTGTCGTTTTGCTTTTGAGGGTCTTTGACTTTCTGATTACCTTGTCGGTTGGGTTTTTCTTGAAATGTAAATGTATATAGAGAGAAACTATAGAGACCGATGTTGTATGTATCATCTATGTATCAGCAATGTAGATTCTATGTATCTGTTGAATTTTAAGGAAATGGTTTTCATTTGCAAAAAAAAAACACTTTGTTAATCTGTTCTTTTGTCATCTACTAGTTTTTTCGACATGTGAACTACAAAAAAAAAAAAAAAAAAAAAAAACATTGGGTTAGACACTAAAATCCATTGATTAAGAAATAGGTTGTCAATTAAATCTATGCCCGTGATTGTGAAATCTCAGAAAATCTATGCCATGCATTAGTTTTCTTAAGACTGCTGGTAATCCTACTAGGGTCATATATTTAACTCATAACCAAACAAAATGTTGTGTTTTTTTTTTTTTTTTTTTGGTTATAATGTGACGAATTTAACATTTTAACTAGCAAACGCAGATATTTACATTTTCTACCAACCGTGACTATAACAGTAGATAAATTGTCTTTATTTAGGAGAAAAAGAAAACAGTTCGTGGATTGTCTTTATTTAGGCAAAATAATAGTTCAAATGATTTTATGTTACAATATGAATCTCTTCATCTTTTTATTTTTTTTGTTCAGTCATAACTACTGCCAAGAACACAAATCAACAGAAAAACAGACCAAGATGCATAAGGTATATATAATACAATGATTAATGTGCATTTTAAGCATTTAGCATAACCTCAAGGTCCTCAACCAAGACATATTTTTCTGAGATGGAAAACAAGGTTCTGATTTCCTTATCTTAATTTATTTGTTATTCAATAAGTAATAACCATCCATGGGTGTTGTTTCTTTAGTTATATATATTTTTTAAATCGATTCGTTAGTCGTATATGAGTCGGAGACCATAACTATCCACAAAAATGCAGATAGCAGTTTTTGGATTTTTCGGATCATTCACTGCAGTTTTTGGATTTTTCGGATCATTCACTTTGCACAATCTTCAAGTCTTCATCTACATCGAGTTTGATGGAACTCATTATCTTAAGATTGGAAATTGATGGCAACTATCTATTTCTAGAATTTTAGTGTGGCTCGAGAAAAAACAAGTCTTCAAAACAAAATTGACGACCATAGTTCGAAATCTCATTTATACTATACATAATAAAACCAACCCAAAAAATAATTGAAACTATTGAACCTTTTGAAGTTTATTATTTTTTGGACCATTTTGTGCTTTATAAATGAATAGAGTTAGTTAGAAAATGTTATTTTGAGTGGCTATGATTATTTTGTCTACCTATATATGAAAAGTGGTCGTTAGTTCGAATTATGATCGCAGCCAGGAAACTGACATTAGAAAATTAAAAAACGAGACGGAAGAAATCGGACGGTCCATATACTTTGTATAAACAATAAATCGATAAGGTATTAACCGCATAGATACCTCAAAGATATATATGTTTTTTAAAATTAGCAGGAATAAAAAAAACTCACAAGTCACCAATCCAATATATGAAACCTTTCTAAAATTTTCATAAATCGCTCGAAAGTCTTTCTAAATGTTTCATGAACAATTTTGTGGTAGCATTGAAAATTTATAAAAACAAGTAAAGTGTAATCCTTTAAAAAAAACGAAACATAAAAATAAATTTATGATTCATACTTCAAAGAATCAATTGTAACTCGGTTATATAGAAAAAGTCAGATATGAATTTTGTATTTAAGTAAAATTACTGAAATTCATTACAATCTACTAGTATTATATTTATTCGTAAACAAATCATGCGGATATACATGAATTGTATCCACATTAATCATTTTGGATACATAATGAGGAGAAAGATAAAGTTAGGATTCGGGTGCTGATTAGGTGTCCAATAATTGATTAATCGGTGGCACATAAACATACATTACCAATTGTTTATCTTTCTTTTATTTTAATGATGTGCATCAACCATTTAAAATAAAAATACAAAAGGAGTTCAATGTTTGATACTTTGATTCATTGAATCCCGCCTATGTTTTGTACTTGTGTATGAGCAAATATGGTAAACGGGATTCAAATTTTCAATCGAACAAAAATACATAGTATCCGAATGTATTTTCAGGAACACGCTTGCATAATAATAATATATTTTGATGTTGTATTGAAAAAACATTATACAAAGAATCGTGTAGTGTGGTTCACGAGCATTTACCTAATTCAAGACATCAATCATTTGATCTAATCCTTTGAACTAGATTATTGAAAATAAGATTAGGATGGGTGTGTTGATATGATGCCTAATAATTGCCTCACAAGAGGTAGACAAATTTATATTGTTAATAACTAAATACCCATGACTTTAGTTTTTTCTTTGTCGTACTTAAATCGGTGAAAACATAATTTAAAATCAAGATAACAGCTACGAGAAGATTATTTTGTTAAAACAGAAAAAGTGCATGGGCCTAGTAGCCCGGTTAATTTATACGGGCCGGTCCAGTTATGATATGGTTCGATTGTGTCTAAAAGTATTTGGTCGGATGTGCATCATCAAAATCTAATATATTTTTTTATTCTAGATTTTCTCAATACTAATTACTTTTTTACATTGAAATTATGCAAATCATTTTGAAAATTAATTCATTGGACCACCATGACGTTTTAATAATAAAAATAATAGGTAGATTTGATTTCATTAAATCGTCATAACGAACATGATTCACGCCAAGTTTTACGTTCAACAGCCTGCGATTATTTTCAAACCCCTCTTCACATTGGGTTGATAAATTTTCTATTAAGTTATGCATTGTATCGTTGTGAACCGTGAGATTCAGATTCAACGGTGTGGATGGATTTCCAACGGCCAGGCAAACCACCAATAACGGCTCCATTAACGTACAAATTTCGCCATCAATCACCGTATACGAAAAATCCAATAAAAGTCCAAATCACCTTGATTAAGGGGGAAAAGAAGAATTAATTACGCAATACGACAACGTATTGTTCGACCACATGAAACTGTGGACCTAACCGTTAACCGTCACGTAGGACCCACAAAAAGAAAAGACTTCACGTGTCCTTTTACTTTTTAGACAATCCTTCACGGGACTCGAACGATAAATCTATAAGTAGCACCAGTACTCTCATGCATGACTTATTAGTTACTCATTACTATTATTACAGTGACAATTATTGTCATAGATCGATATTACATGATCATGAACTTACTCTTTGGTCTAACTTTTCTTCTGTTAAACTTGGCTCATTGTTTTAACCCAAAAAACCTCAATATTTCCGCCGCGGCCGGCGTTTCCGGTTGGTCTTTAGCCGGAGCTACGTGGTACGGCAGCCCCACTGGCTACGGAACCGACGGTACATATTTACATGCGCTATGTAATTTACATTACATCTCTACATTTGACAAGCTATTACTTAGCGCTAATTAAACTAATTAACTACGATATAAAATAACGAAGGCGGAGCTTGTGGTTATGGAGATGCTGTGGCACAATCTCCGTTTTCGGCCATGGTATCAGCTGGAGGTGCTTCGTTGTTTAAGTCGGGGAAAGGATGTGGCGCATGTTATCAGGTTCTATACGATCAACTAATTACATTTAAGAATAAAATTGAATTTAAGTTTAGCTAACTAGCTATATACGTCGGTTGATATACATATGTACAGATAAAATGCACTTCGAAACCGGCGTGTTCGAAAAATCCGGTAGTGGTAGTGATTACAGACGAATGTCCCGGATGCGTTACAGAGTCGGTCCATTTCGATTTGAGCGGTACAGCGTTTGGTGCCATGGCGATTTCCGGTCAAGATAGTCAGCTTCGCGGTTCCGGAGTTTTGCAGATTCTTTACAAAAAGTATATATATATATATATGTCACTTTTATAAATGACTACAACTATATTGTTGGTTTATTAATTTTGTTTGATTATTGTTTCCATTGATTTGTTTTGTAGAATTGAGTGCAACTATATTGGCAAAACGGTGACGTTTCAAGTGGAGGAAGGTTCAAACGCTAACTACTTGGCGGCTTTGGTTGAGTATGAAGACGGAGACGGTGAAATCGGCCGAGTAGAACTCAAACAAGCGTTAGATTATGACAAATGGCTTCCTATGAGCCAATTATGGGGTGCCGTGTGGAAGATCGACGTGACGTCACCTTTACGGGCCCCACTGTCGCTAAGGGTGACTTCTCTAGACTCCGGCGAGACCGTTGTGGCTTCCGATGTTATTCCGGCCGGTTGGCAGCCCGGTGCGAAGTACAAGTCGAATGTAAATTTTCAAGTCTAGCTAGAATTTAATAAATTTACCCACGAGACTTCGAGTCACGATTCGAAAAGAAAAAAAATGAATTTATAGTATAAGTCATATATATCAATGATATATATCTACATTAGTTGTTTGCTAACGTTGTATAGGGCTTGTAGTTAGGTTGGTTTTTAACTTAATTTATAAGCCCGTATGGTGAATAAAACTGGTTTGTTTTGTACTCTTTAACGTCCAGTCATTATCATTGGTTAAAATCTCATATGGTGAAACAAAACAAACAACTTTTATGTAATTTATTTACTAATGGATTTTAACCAATGATATTGATATATCTAATTTGGATCCATGATGATTAGATGGAAAACAGTAATTTCATTAGCTTACAAATTTTGTAAGTTCGACTAACTTTCTAGATTACTCCCTATATGTGATGACGTAAACAAGAAAATTACTTGATTTCAAACCATCTCTCTTATTTTCCCATAGAGAATATATGGTCATGTTTTTTTTTTTTTTTTTTTTTTTGGTTACTTTAATTGTCATTGTTTTAAATCCTCGATCTTGCTTTGCAAAGTTTTAAATTCAACAGTCAAAACGAAAAAATTATTTCCTAGCTTTTCACTTTTACTCAATCTGGAGTAACCAATTGAGAAATATGTCAATATAAGTTATTAAGTTTATATAAGAAGTTATATGTAGATATATTTTCTTGTAGTCAAACGGTTTTTGTGGTCAACTATCAATAATTCCAAAATGCATTTCTCTTATGATTAATATTTACTTTTTTTACGTTCTTCATTTTAAATTTGGTTTCCTTCTAGAGAACTGATAACTTTAAATTAATTACTTCCGTATACGTACCAATATTACGATTTCCCAAAACACTGAATGTATTCGTGAGAAGTACCCAAAAAAAAAACCCCACTATAAATATCCACTTCATATGATGAATCGAATTCACTTATAGCTTTCAATATTGTAGAAATTTGTATAACGAAACAAAGTAGTTCATCAATGGCATCATCATCACATAGATGTTTTGCTCTCTTAGCTCTTTTTGCAGTCTCATTGAAGATTTGTTATTGCCAAAATGAAACTATAGATATATCGGGCTGGGGCAACGCCGGTGTTACTTGGTACGGTGAACCTGAGGGCGCCGGTAGCACTGGTACGTATATTACCATTTGTAACAACATATGTATAATTTAATTTGTTCTTCGAGTAATTCGATTTAAATGATGTTTACCGATGTCTATATATAGGAGGAGCATGTGGATATGGTATGGCAGTGGCCAATCCACCGTTATACGCGATGGTTTCAGCCGGAGGCCCTTCACTATTCAACAGTGGTAAAGGATGTGGAACATGTTATCAGGTTCGTATATATATTTATATATAACAACATAAACGATCCAAAATGAGACACTAATGTATATACTTAGAATAAGATCCATGTATTTACATAAATACATTCAATAAAAATGACCTATTTCTTTGTTTATATTAAAACAAAAATGGTATTAATTAATTTTGGGTCGTGGTCGGACTAGATCTCTGGTTTGAAAAGACTATATATATATATACATAGCATGCATGCATGCAAGTATATATGAATGATATCATACGGTTACAAATATATTATTTTTGTCAACCATATTGTAAATATAAATGTCTGTTTGTACGTATTAGATTGTGTGCAGTGGGAATCCAGCGTGTTCAGGGAGACCAATAACGGTGACGATAACGGACGAGTGCCCCGGTGGTCCTTGCGCCTCCGAGCCAACCCACTTTGACCTTAGCGGCAAAGCCATTGGTGCCTTAGCCAAACCTGGCCAAGCCTATCGACTTCGAGCCGCCGGTGTTCTCCGTGTTGGTTACAGACAGTAAGTATAAAATAAGATTAGTTATTATCTCCTAAAATTTTATGATGATGTTTTCTCTTACAATGTCTAATCCACATTCTGGTTTGAAATTGGATTGGACATAAACCAGTATGTTTTCCTTTTGGTTCGTATTCGTTACTAAACCCGGCCGGTTTGATATATTTTACCACCTTTTCAATGTGTTTTACTTTTTGAAACTTATCAAGTTTTCACGATTTTATGTTTTAGAATGATAATTCTGTTCAACTAAACATGTGTCATTGAACTGCGCTATGTTATTCACTATTTATCTCACAAAAAAACCAGTTAAATCTTTAATAATTTTGATTTGTTTTGTTTCGTTACCAGTGCTCCGTGTTTATATAAAGGGACTAATATAGCTTTCCGTATTGATGCCGGAGCAAATCCTTACTACATGTCATTCGTTGTGGAATACCAAAACGGTGACGGAGATTTGGCCTCTATTGAAATTCAACCGGCCGGCGGAAGGTTTATCTCCATGCAAGAAATGAGGTCCGCCGTGTGGAAGGTAAACTCCGGCAGTCCTCTCAGAGGTCCGTTCAACATTAGACTTACTTCTCGCGAGTCTCGTAAAGTAATCGTCGCTCAAGCTGTTATTCCGGCGAATTGGAAGGCCGGCGTGACTTACCGATCAATCGTTAACTTTTAGAGTCTAATTTATTTTTGGTCAGGTCGTAAGTTCGACTCATTTCGTCGTACTCTAGTCAAAATACTATAGAAAAAGCTTGTAATATGACATAATCGATTTAATAATAGAAAAAAATGTTGCCTTATCAATATGAACCCATACACTCACTTAGTTTATTAATGAGGGCTATGCTTTGCAACTAATTTCATCAAGAGAGTTGTTACTACAATAAAGAAAAACCATATAGAAATAAAGAAAAATTGCTACTACGACTACGTCATGTTCTTTCTCTCCTCACGACAAACTCTTATAAACCAAAAAAAGACTCGGAAATCGTACTCTTTAAATATGTCTCGTATATAGACTCTATAGCTAATGAATTAATTATTTGTCTTCAAGATATTTAATCCTTATAGGTTTTAATTTCTTTAGTATCTACAACTATCCTCTATCTATATACAAGAGAAGATGGAGAGAGATAAACTACAATAGCAAATTCTTCAAGTTTGGTGTTTTCATCAAGATCTAAAAACAGTAAAGTTAAATTTAGTTGTACTAATATGTTGTGTTATTGCTTCAAGTTTGGTGTTTCTCTTACAATGTCTAATCCAAATTGTGGTTTGAAATTGGATTGGACATAAACCAGAATTCGTATGTTTTTCTTTTGGTTCGTATTCGTTACTAAACCCGGTTTAATATATTTTACCACCTTTTCAATTCCATGTGTTTTACTATTTGAAACATTCGTCAAGAATTTATGTTTCAACTAAATTCAATTTTTGTCACTATTTGAATTTTCATTTTTAGATATTTGATTAGATTTTGAAAAAAAAACCACACAAATAAATTCGCGAAATTTCATATTAAATCATTAGATTTAGCAGTTTACCACTTACACCCAAAAAGTAAAAACAATGTGAAACAACTTGCAAATGTCAAAAAGAGGGTTTGTAAATTTAGTGGCAATAGAGTTTGATAATTGAGTCAGCGCCTGCAGTGAATAGCCATGGTTGTCTCGGATGAAACTTGCAGTCCAAGACTCCTGCCATCGAAAACAATCAAAACCCATATTATACATTAAGCTCTTGAAGAATCAAAACATACGACGATGACGAACAATATTGTGATTCTTAAAAAAGAATCAAAACGACCATAAAAACTGACCTCCCCCATTTGAAGAAGAAGAATGGCCTCTTAGAACCTCCAATGGCACAAGCAGAGGATTCTCGTTCAGATCGTTATACACCTTTCCATGGAACACATAAGCTGTTGAGTCCTCCGAGCACGAAGCAAACAACGGATACGAACGGTGAAACGCCACATTCGTGATGTCCTTGGGATGATTCTTGAGAGTCTTGTACGGTCTCGAAGACAGATCCATGTCAAACCAACACATCTTCCCTTCTTTGCTTCCTACTATCAGATTATCACCACCGGGATGAATCGCCATTGATGAGATTTCTTTCATTCCAGTCTCAAGCTTTTTGACGGGCTCGTCTATCTTCAACAGATTGAAAACACGCACGTTCTTTCTTGTCGCGATGAAGAAGTATGAACGGCTCGGATGGAAAAGTGCAGTCACTGGAAGTCCACGGATCTTGAATGGCTTTTGTGTAAGCTTTTTTGAGAATTGATGAATTACAACACCTCGGGTTTCGCCGGATGCCATGACTGTCGAGAGATAGTCCCCCTTACGATGCCAGTCCATACTAGATATGTTCTGAAAAATATAAATATATATACCAAACCGGTTAAAGCATATATTTTTTTTGTTTCCCTGTGATAGGTGTTAACAGAGGATATATTTTAGCAAGTGTACCTTAAAATGTCTTATCTTGATCCCTCCATATTTCTCATCTGGAAGCCAGCTTGCAATTGCTGCGACTATGAAATACATCGTGCAAAATATGCAAAAGAGATTTAGTCATTCGGATTTCCATCTCAATTTCTTTCAAAGTGTTTGGTGGCTACTCTGAGAGACACTTACCAGATGCTTTTGGTTCTGGAAGGTTTCCCAAGTGAAGCAGCTCTTTAATATTTTGCTGTTCCTCATCAGTGCCAAGTTCAGTGTTCAGGATAACCAAATCTGGTCCCCTGCAAAAATGAGATGAGATGGTTTCAGAAAAGAAAGTTATAATAAATAAGAAAACAAACTCCCAAGATCCAAACTCACATGGCAACGGCTAAAATTGAAAAGTCGGAAAGAGGATTCCAAGCCACACACTTAACAGCTTCATCAAACTGCCAGATCTTAAGACATCTACCAGTTTCCACTTCCCATATACGAACAGATCCATCAGTTGAACCTTTGAAGAGAGAAAAAAAGAAAAATATACAAGGTTGGCATCTTGGAAAAAGATAAAAAGAGCTCATTAAAATTGAACAAAAACATTAAATGAAATACCTGAGGCTATCCACTGGCCAGAACATTCAGTGGATATGGAAGTAACATTTCCTGTATGGCCTTTATATTCAAGATAAAGGGAGTTTGGATAAGGTCTAAGATCTTTCCTACTAGGCAGCTTAGGCTTCAAAGATTCAGGATCGATGTTTATCTGGAGAAAGGAAACACTGAGATTAAATATTGTAAAAAAAAAAATAAACCAGAAAATGAGATGATCAAATTAGTCCTCACTCTCTTCTTTCGAACTCTTGGACATAGGTATAGATCCAAACAACGGTCAAAAGACTCTTTTAGTGCATTCTCATATGCTGGGATGCTTCTTAGAGATGTAAACCTACGCACATAAATATTTACCATAGGGCTTAAGTTACCAAATTCCAAAAGAAAACTATAACAGAGCGTATATTTTAAGCGGTACAATTACATACCTTTTAGGAATGAATTTTGGACGATCTTCCTCATACATCAAATCGTAAGAGGCTATCTCTTCCTCTGTTGGAATGTATTCCAAAGAAGGATTGTATGATTCCTCGTGCCCTAGAAAACCAAAGTGTACAGATTAAAGACCTTTAAAAATGCAATTCACAGGCAGAAGCAGATAAACAGGTGGTCGGCAAAAAGTTTGCACCTGGCAATTTTAGTTTCGGTGGAGGAATATAAGTTAATTGCTTGCTCTTTTGATCGGAAGTTGAATCATCACCCCATAAAAGGTATACTTTGGGCTCTTCCACAGGCTTATCAAACTTGATCAACCCCTTCCGGATTGCTCTAATGTACTTAACAACCTTTTTAGCCTCCCATTTCGAAGGTATGAACCTTCGCTTGGGTTCTGGTGCACTTGAGAGTGGATGTATTGCATCATCCCATTTGAACCAATCAACATAATCCTGGCACCAAGAGAAGCAATCGAAAAGGTCACATTTTGAAGTGATTGGTATTATATTAGTTGAAAACGGCTACAGAGAAACCAAATTACGTACCGCATATGGATCAAAGTCAGCATGTGGCGCTTCCCCTCTGAGCATTCTACGAACGAGCTTCCACTCCTCTTTAGTCAGCTCCACTTCCTCGTCATTATATTCATCATAAATTTTGCGCCTAAGAAAATCCCCACAAATTGCATCACCATAATGCTACTAAATAACAAACTGCATATACCAATAAACAGAAAAGTCTTCAAACTGACCATTTCTTGGAGTCATCCATATTTGCAAGAAAAGAGTCAAGTTTGTCTTGTTTTTCTTTCTTGGTAATCTTCTTCCCAGTGATGTCATAACCAATATGTTTCAAATCCTTATACCACACCAAGGGAACATCTCCTACTGTATTTCTCGGAGCAACCTACAGATTAAAGATAAATCAATATATAATTTCGTTTGGAAAAGGAGAAAGATACGTTTCAAAATCTATAATGAATAGAAAAAGCATCGACCTCGTCTTCTGAAGAATCGCTCTCTTCGGCGACTTTATCTTGCTCAGAACCATCGTAGCTCCCATCTTCCTCACCATTTTCACTATCCACTTGTTCACTTACATCACCGTCGTCATCATTATCATCTGAGGCCTCATGATCTGTACCAGTATATCCCGGCATAGTTACTCTCTCTTACTTGAAATTTTCTTTCACATATTACAGCTAGAAACCCTATAATAAACTCCCACAAGTATTTTCGATCAAACTATAAAGCCTAAAGAGATTAGCCTATTCAATTTCTAATAAATTTAACACCCATTCCATCAAGAGCATGAACCCCAAAATATCAAGTTGAAGATGAGCTAAACCAGAGGAAAAGCACAAGCAAGCAATTACCATGGACGTCGTCCTCTGATGATTTTCTCTCTCCATCTTCTGTCTCTCTCTGTGAAACATCCTCCTCGGAATCGTAAAAATCGGAGTCGAAATCATCGGAATTCAAAGACCCGGACAAACTCTACAAAACAAAAAACCCAGAAAGATAAACAAATAAACCAAATGCACAATAAACGAAAATAAAAAGGTCCAAGCAATGAAATAAAAGAGAAGGCGCAAGGAAAGGAGAATACATCTCCGTCGTAATCGGAATCAGTTCCGGAATCTAGTAGCGGGTCTTCCTCTTTCAAGCTTTTCACTTCCTTTTCTACGGGTTTCACTTCCTTTGCTGCTGGTTTCTGTTTCTGAGATCTTACAGAGACGCTCTTTCTCTTTGTTTCTCTCATTTTCTCTTCGTTAGCTGCCTCGCTCTTCCTCATCGGAGGCGAGGTTTCGGACTAAACAATGCAGGGTTGCGGAATAAGAAGAAGAGATTTAGGGTTTAGGTATTGCTCCCTTATGGGCCTATATAATGTTAATGGGCCATAAGAGTTAAAGACAAGGAATTTTTTTTTTAAACGAAAGAAGTTCCTTTTCGTCAAACAAATACAATTTTATCACGTTGTTTTATTTTTTTATAATCATTCTATAGATTAGTTTTTTTTTTCATCTGAAAATATATATCGACTAGAATAGGATCCGCATACATGCAAGTTTTTAATAAAATATTTTAAATTCGTAAAATAAATTAAAAAATAAAATTGGATAATGTATAAGAAAAAAATAAAATAAAATTTTATTAATATTTCGAAATATATATGTTTTAATATTCTTATATGAATTATGTTTACTTCTAATGCCAAATAAATATATAGCTATAATTATTTATTCTAAAATTTTAACGAATTATTTATCTTACTTTTATCATAACTAAAAATTATATTAGAATTTGCGTATGCGCAGGTTTATAATAATAAAATTTAAAACACGTTAAAATAATTATTTTAAAAAATATTAAACAAAATCGGATCACTACTGAAAAAATATATGAAAAACACAAAATTTAAATCTAAGAGTTATTTATTTATTTTACTTCTCATTTATTTTTAATTAAAATATTCAAAACACATAAATTTTTTGCGAGTCCTAAACAACATTAACCATACTTCTCATATAGCTCACACACTTTATCAACTATCTTTTTCTGTTCCGTTGCATTAAAAATTTGGGGTATGCAATTCGATCATGTAAATTACTAACTTTAATGCATCCAACTTTATATAATAAGATTCCTATCTACCTTTTTGATTTTTTGATTTTATTTTTAGTATAAGTAATTGATCATACAATTTTTTTAATATAAATAAAAAACAATTAAAAAAAATTATTTTCCTTTTTCTTATTTACTTTTGATTTTTTTTTCTTTTAATATTAGTAATCGATTATACAATTTCCTTAATCTAATGAGAAAACATAAAATAAATTTATTTTCTTTTTCTATTTTAAAATTAATTTTTAGATTTATGTAAACATTACGTAAAAATCTAATTGATTTAATGTTTTAACACGTGTCAAAATCTGATCGATTAACTTGACACGTGTTACGATCATGTTAATAAACAACTTTGACGCATCCTACTGTATATAATAAGATTGAGAATAAAGTTGAGATACAAACAAATCTATAGATTAGTTTAAAATATTTAAAATTATTCTATAAAACTATTATATTTTTAATTTTTGTTATAATAGTTGTTTTTAATACGAGTATGCAATATAAATATCCGACATAGTCTTTTTTTTCTTTTAGAGCAAGATCATTGGTAATATCTTAATGGGTTTCTTAGTATATATTATTATAATAAAAATTATTATAATAATATATATTAAGGGGGAGGTATTCAATTAAAGAATTGGAAGGAATTAAACTTTCTATTGAATTCTATTGTTATTCAATGTTACATTTCACAAAAAATTTTAAATTTATGTGTTATTGGATTAAATATTTGTAGTCATTCCTCTAAATTACTTTAAATTCTAGTGTTGTTCAATTTATTAAATTCTTAATTCCATTAAATGCTAGTGTTATTCAATTTTAGTCTCCTTCCTATGGCATTGTTGTTTTAAAAGAATTTAATAGAATTTGAATGAAAATTTGTAAAGAATCAATTCTTACCATTTTTGTTGTCATTTTGATAGAATTTTTTTAAATTCCCAACAAAAACTTTAAATTACTTCAAAATCAATTATTTTTCAATTCTTGTATATTCTCTTAAAATCAATCATCCAATACCCCCACCTAAGAAACCCACTAAGATAGATCATGGTCTTACATATATATCCGACATAGTCCAAGGTTCATCTAATTATATTGTATATATTTAACCAGCTTAACTGAAAGTCTGAAACACTCCTAGTCTCCTCTCCTACTCTTGAGTTACAATAATTTTATTTAGCAAACTTGAGTTTTGTTTTTTTCACTATTAGACCAACCTCATAATATACCTTTCCGTTTTTCTCTGTCAAATTGGAGAGCCGGTGATACTTAACGCTCCACAGGTAACTTTCAAAAAAAAAAAAAAAAATGTTATGCTTATGTCTATGTATTTAGCTGTAATGTTGTTTTTTATATGCATACCGCTCTCGAATGCCTCTCAACCATGCTGAGACGGTAACTGCGTCAACACATGTTTGCAAGTAAAGTTACTAGCCTTCTTTTGATTCTTTTAGCTTCTGTTTATTTATTGGATGTCTTAAGTTTTGTCTCCATTGTGAATGTGAAAAGATTGTGTGTTGTACATTGCAGTGATTGTTATGAAAAGCTGGTGGGGTTCCTTTTTATACTGGTTCCGGATAACACTGCCCAGTAATCAATTGTTGGTACGGATACGCATGCAGGACACAGCACCACGACGAAGAACATGCTCGTAAACGTAACCATGTTCGTCGTCCTACCAGAGGCAACCATCACTTTTAATCCCGCGCGTTTCATCTTTTCTCTGTATGACCATCACTTTTAATCCGCATTTCATCTTTTGTTTTGAGTCAAGACAAAACTAGATTAAGAAATATTGACTTATGGAAGTTGATATATACTTCCCTTATCACAGATTCACACATTTATTCTCTTTTTCAATATGTTTTCTCCAGTGTGGATGAGCTCAGGAAGCTTCTGTCTGACAAGGATGCGTATCAACAGTTTCTGCACTCGCTTGACCAGGTCACCGTTCAAAACAACGCAAGTTCGTTTGTCTGACAAGGATGAGTTATATTGAGCATACGTTTGTTTTTTTGGTTGAAACAAACGTATGCTCAATATAACTCACTCAAAATATGATTAGTATACCCACTTGGTTTCTGAGCTCCACTATCTGTGGTTCCTCTCTCCCGTGATATTAGCATGGATGTTTTAGATTTCTTGATGAAAATAGTATTTTTGTGGTTAAATAAAGTCTCACGAGAACTCACTAGCTAGATGTAATGTTCCTCTGCGAAGCTCTTCTCTGATCTGATGAACATAAAGGAAAAACACAAGTTTAAATAAATCATCTCAAAAACGTAGATAGTGAAGAAGCTACGTTTCTTAAGATAGACAGATGATTTTTACTTCATGTTTCGGACTTGCGTGAGTCAGTGACCGAGCTAGAGCATCACAGCTCAGCTTCTGACACAACGATGGAGGAAGATCTGGCCTTTTGTCTCATTATGCTCTCGAGAGACAAATGGAGGCAACGGAAGAAGAAAAAGACGATGACAAAGCAAACGTTGGAAGAAGAAGATGAGACAGATCATGAATGTGAAGATTACAAATTGAGTAAGAACAGAGGAGGAAGATGGAGATTCAAGTGCGAGACTTGTGGTAAAGTGTTTAAATCGTATCAAGCATTAGGAGGACACAGAGCAAGCCACAAGAAGAACAAGACTTGCACGACAACTACGTCGACGAAAACAGAGCAGGAGAAAACAGAGTACGAGAAAGGAGTCACGGAGAAGAAAATTCACCAATGTCCGATCTGTTTTAGAGTTTTCACTTCAGGGCAAGCACTTGGAGGTCATAAGAGATCTCACGGAAGCAGTAGCATCGGATCAAGAGGAGGATTGTTGGTAAATCATATTGTTCGAATCGATAAAGAAGAAGAAGTATCAGTGAAACAGAGGATGATAGATCTTAATCTTCCTGCACCCAACGAAGACGATGATAGTGACAAAGACGGCTGGGATATCGAAGCTCTCGATGATCCAAAACCTTGCCCCAGCTCTCTCAAACATTCAAGCAGCTCAAAAACGACCTGTGTCTCAGTCCTCTAGACCTACAGGTACCAATCTTTAGCTGAATCAGTTCGCCTCAACACGTTCTGTCTATTAAGNCCCCAGCTCTCTCAAACATTCAAGCAGCTCAAAAACGACCTGTGTCTCAGTCCTCTAGACCTACAGGTACCAATCTTTAGCTGAATCAGTTCGCCTCAACACATTCTGTCTATTAAGCCTCCTGATATTCACATGGTTACATTCATCGCTCTTTATATCTACAAACTCAAGACCAAGGATTAGCACGGTGAAAGCAGCTAAGACGATGATTTGTGGGGATCCATAGCTGCTCCTCGGCCTGCAACGTCTTCAAGACCGTTGAACTTGAAGAAGACAGTGTGATGATGAACACCACTAGAGGAAGAATATAAACAGCACACAATGTACATGTTTTTAAAGCATCTCCAGGTGACTCATGAGTTCGAACCAAGCAACCAACGAATTGTTTGATTTGTAATATCATTCATTTTAAACCCCAAGAGCGTCTATTTTTACACTACATTGCCAAAAAAAAGAGAGTTTTTCTTATGCGTTCCTGAAAAGTAGAAATGATGCAAAGACATCATCAATTCGGAATGTTATCTTGTTCAATTGGACTAATCTTTCCATCGATCATGTAACTCTTTAAGCTATTAAATGCATTGAAGATCTCAGCCGCCATTAGAGAAGACGAACCTCCTGAATAGAAAACATGAGTTATTATATCGCTTACTTGAATCCAACTACAACCTGGCTTTTTACTGCAAGCCTTTCTCCTTCATCTCACTCAACAACTTTGCTGCTTCGTTCTTCAATCCAGTTTCCATGTAAAGATTAATTAGCTGAACGTAGCTACCTCGTCTTTCCGGTCCCATTCTCAACAAATTCTCAGCAGACAATATCCCAAGCTCCACCTTATGATAAGTTCTTGAAGCAGATTAGAGACAGAGCCATATCCTACAATCTGGTTCAATAGGCATGTCTTTTACAAAACTGTAAGCTTCCTCTAGGTGACCGGCACGTCCTAGAAGATCCACCATATTTGCATACTTATCACACCATCAGGCGATTCTCCTGCCTTCTTCATCTCATAGAACAGACTCAATGCTCTAAGACAATCTCCATGGACTCCATACCCATATATCATCAGGTTCCAAGTGATCAGGCTTTTATGCTGCATCTTCCCGAACATATTCTCTGCCGCACTTTAAATACATATCAATCAAAGCGTTTTGCAGGTGAGTATCAAAAGGAATGTCGAGTCTTAATGTATAACCATGTAGACTTTTATCTTTAAGAAAGCTTGTAGTTTATGAGATTGCTACAAGAGGCACTTGTGATGGATACTGAATCTGGGAAGAGACCGTGATTGAGCATCAGATTGAAAAGTTCTATCGATAGTTCTGGAAGATTATTTCGGCTGTAGCAAGATATCATTGCATTCCAGGCAAAAATGTTGTCCGGTCTCATGGTGGAGAAAAATTTTAGAGCCATTTATGGTAAGCCACATTTCAGGTTTCAAGCTCTCATCATCATCTTTCATGGACATGAAAATTTTCAGTGCCTCTTTGAATTTCCCATTCTTACAATCAAGGAACCCCATGCAATCATACGTCGTGGTGTTGGTGTTGATAAATTCTGACTAGTTATGGTGACTAATTCTTTGACTGCATCCGAAACCTTCTCTTGCAAAAGATAAGCTTGTTTTTTTGCCTCAGCCAACTCAAGCAATAGAATCTAATCGAGATCTGTTTTCTTCATATTTGCAGCAGACTGATGTTCCATTGCGTGCATTATCTGCACACATTATTGAAATCACACCAAAGCCTCGCTAAATCAAGAACCTCATGGCCAAAACAGAGAGCCTCTAATCCAGCACACACATTTATAACACAAGTCATAATATCGAAGTCAGGTTTCAGGCTCTCATCATCATCTTTCATGGACATGAAAACTTTCAGTGCCTCTTTGAATTTCCCATTCTTACAAAGCCCTGAGATCAAGAAACCCCATGCAATCATACGTCCTGGTGTTGGTGTTGATAAATTCTGACTAGTTCTGGTAGAAGAAACAAAATAATGTCCAAGTAAGTTTTTGAATGTATGCTTCAACTCCTTTGAACTGTAGACTTTGGATGAAAGGTTGATAATATATATATAGTATTATCAGTGGTTTGAGAATGTATAAAGAATGTTGGTATTTGAATGTTGATATTGTGTCAAAATTTTTTTGAAAATTAGAAAAAGCTTATATATATGTTCCATATCAACAAAAGCATAAAACTTTAGGCCTCATGGTACATTTTTTATCATGTTCATTACTTGTTTTTGCGGTCTTGATTTGAGGCCATTATACATATTGGATGGAAATGCTTTTTTATTTATTTTGGAAGAGTCCAATTCGACACACAAGAGAGCATTTTATCCAGTTTAGTAACACATAGTATGTCATCGAATTTTCCGACACACACACCTTGTGTGTCATCGAATTTTCCGACACGCACACCTTGTGCCTCGATCGGAGTATGTCATCAAATTTTTCTATTTGAAAAAATGTCTCAGACTTGGTCAGCATCTTAGATTCAATAAGTTTTAGACTGCTTTGAACTGCTGCGGTAGAAGTAGAAGACGATCCCTGCAAATCAGACAGCTCCTTGTGAAAATCCTTGGACATCGACTTCACCAATCCGAGTATCTCATCCAATTCTACTTTGATATTATCTTCAACTGCGGTAGAAGAAGTCGATTCTTGCATTTCCACACGTTTGATTCCACAAACAAGATTAAAAGTTTTTGCACTTTCTGCGTCTTTGATATAGAGTTTTCAATCTAAGATCAACTTCTTTTAGACTGATAGAGTAGAGTAAAGATATTAAAAAATGATTTTTTAATATATATTTGTATATATTAATTTTGATTAAAACAAATAATAATAATAATAATAATAATAATAGTATATTCGTAGTGTTTGGTTAACAAACAAAATTAACAAAATAGAGATCACATATGTTTTCTTCATATTTGTGACAGGCTGATATTTCATTGTGTGCTTTATCTGCACACATTATTTGAAATCACACCAAAGCCTCGCTAAATATTAAGGCTCGCTAAGGGTTGGTCGATAGACATGTTCTTCTTGAGCTGCATATCTAGCATCTTCTTCTTTTGGGAAATAAATTCCTCTAATTCTTTGACTGCATCAGAGAGCTTCTCTTGCAAAAGATAAGCTCGTTTTTTTGCCTCAGCCAACTCAAGCAACAAAATCTCATCGAGATCTGTTTTCTTCAGATTTGTTGCAGGCTGATGTTCCATTGCGTGCTTTATCTGCACACATTATTAAAATTGAAATTATTTGGATCATTCAGAAAATTATGAGCAACTACACAAATGATATCGACAAAAAAAACTTACAAAAATTGACTCCAAAATTCTCACACTCAAGGGTCGTTTATCCCATGTGGACAAGCTTTCAGGAATTGAATCCAAAATTCTATCACTCGAGGATATTCTATCCCCTGTGGACAACATACTGCAGCAAATCAGATCCGCTATGGCGACTGGAACTCGGTTATTTCAATAGGGTGAAAAACTCGAGGAGATCTGTAGGTTCTAAAGGATTGAAGGAGCTCCTCGAGAATCATCAAGCAATAGCCTCTGGCGACAAGCCATCGCTAACTCCTCAAATCCCTCGTCTGCTTCCGAAAGCTTCCCAAGCAAAAGAGCTTCACGTTTCGTCTGCAGACACCCATATTAGGAATTAGCGAGGCCATGATTTTGTCACGAGACAAGAGTATGGGTGTCTCTTTCAATTAGAAAATGTATTTTGAGGAGGCTGCTCAACAAGACTGTTATGGTGTGGGATTATTTTAATAAATATTGAAAAATTGATCCTCTTCATAATCGTTATGACCCATATAAAATGGTGGTGATATTCATAATCAATCAATCGCTTGTATGTAATTTACTTCCATACGTACCAAGATTGACGTACTTTGCCATTTGCCAATGTACAATTTCCCAAAAGAACTGAATGTATTCGTGAGAAGTATTTCCAAAAACCCCGTTATAGATTATCCACATCATATAATGAATCAAAATCACTTTTAGCTTTAAATAATAATAAACGATCACTACAGCAGTGCTATATGCTAATAATTAAGTTCGATATAACCCTTTAGCAAAATAAAATAAAAAGTTCGATACATGGAGCCCAAGTATTTTACAAATATTATGTTTTCTGTACATTTTACGCCTCCTAACAGTTGACTTCGTCAAAAGTATTGCTACTTCAATTCATTCATCGACCAATCTTATTAATCTATGTATAAAAAAGCCATTACCATCTAAGAACCCAATGTTATACGCTGATAATAAGTAACACATATATACTTACATATAATTTATTAATAATGAAATATTAATTTGAAGGCCTAACGAGACAAGTCAACGAGGAAATTAAAGGAGTGATGAGTTTTTCCTTTAAGAGAGAGGGAGAGTGGTGTAAGTGGTTTGGCACCACCATTAAGTCATGCCATTGAAGAAGAATCGCAACTTTACACTTTGCGTAGACGAACTGCTTCCACAAAGATGAATTTAAAAAATATTTCGATATTTTCGTTGGAAAAAAAGTCCAGGTGCGTGTTATATTACCTTACTAAGTGAGCTCTTTGAGTACATTAATTTTTTTTTTTTTGTAACCGACGAGTTGTGGAACGTTGAACTTTTAATTTATCACACTAATTGTTGTTACAAGTAAGACTCCAACTCCTATTTGCACTTATGGATGATTTTGATCTTTGAACGATCAGTTCGATGAATTGAAAAAGATCACATGATCGCTGTGTGGGTCGTTGATCACGTTTAATACAGTGTTACGAGGAGAAAAGTGAGATGGTTAGGTTTGTATTAAACCAAAGGCATCAATTTTAGCGGGTCCAAAGTTAAATGCGTTTGTAGCTTAACTATTTAGCCTTTTTTGGTTAATCGTATTATGCATATACTCTGGCAGAAACAATTTAGCTCACATCTATTGTCTAATTATATCTAACTGTTTTATCTCCAGATTAAGTTTAAGTTTATCTAAATAGACTTTAGTTGGCATTTGTTTTTTTTTTTTTGTTGAACAAGAACGTGTGGGAGTGTTACTGATGAACGAAAATTATGGACTCTTGACTTTTTCTCATTATTTTCTAACTTGGAAGATCCAAAATCAAAGGAGAAATCCTATATTTTTTCACAATCTCTGCATTCCTAATCGTATTAATTCGAGTGATTAGTGGAATTTAACATTTAAGATTATAGTAGAGATTAAGTTAGTATCAGAATCCTGCTGGCTTTAAGTTGCTAAGATCAAAAGGAGAGGCCGAGAGGGCAAGCAGAATCTGAATTGATATTAATTTATTACTTTGATTTTTATCACATTAGAGAGATAATAAAGTTACTGGTGGGTGAGGATAAGTTGTGAAACCGTCGTTTGAAATACTACGTGGCTGTCACAAACTGACGACAGCCATAAAATGTTAACATTCTTCCCCTCATTTTTGGACAACGCTTTGTTCTGGTCCGGACTCGTTACAACAACCAAAAAAAAAGGCTCCCCTGTGCTTTGAAATACCGAAAATACCCTAAGTGGAGCATCAATTAAAATTAATTATTTTTGGCGCATTGAACTTAAAGTTGCGCCGAAAATAGACAACTAGAGCCGTGTTGCGTTGCGTCTGATATTTCGGGGTGTTAAAATAGAAATTTACCTATTTTTAATCCGATTTATGAGAAGGGTATTTTGGGAAATTCAGAGAAGAAATTTTTTTTGCAGAAACGGGCAAAGCTCGCATGTTACTACATTGTCCTTTCTTCACCCTTTCATGGCAAACGCTTTAATTAGATTACTCAGAATAACAAAATTTACTCTTCCTTTTTTCCGTTTCAAGATCGAATTAATTAGAGAAATTTATAAATATAGGGTGAGAGAAGAAGGGGAAGTTAAAAAAAACAAAAAAATTAAATAAAGAAATTTTAAGCTTAATTTTGTTTCTTCTTTCTCTTCGTCTTCTTCTTTAGTTCGTTGGTTGCAGAAGAAGAATGCTTTTGTCACCTACTCTCCTTTTGTAGTTTCTCTACTTCTTCTTCTCTCTTCTTTGAGAGAGAGAATCCTGAAAAACTCTCTCTATCTTTTATCTTTCTCTCTCTCTCTCTCTCTCTCTCTCTCTCTCTCTCTCTTGTGATTTGGTGTTGAAGATGGAGAGATACAAGTGTAGATTTTGCTTCAAGAGCTTCATCAATGGAAGAGCTTTAGGTGGTCACATGAGATCTCACATGCTTAGTCTATCTGCCAAACGCGAGCTCTATGAATTAACTGGCGAAGAAGAAGGAGAAGAAGAGGAAAGGCCGAGTCAACTCAGTAACGACGATACCGAGTCCGATGATTCTTCTTCGTCTGATGAGCAAGAAGAAGATCGTGTAATTTGCGGTGAGTTTGATAACCCGAAGAGGAATCGTCTTCAGATGGTTGATGATGAAGGAATGGAGTTTGATTTCGCCCAAGGCGACGTTGAAAGCGAAACCGAGTCATCGAGGATCAATCCAACTCGGAGACGATCCAAGCGAACTCGGAAACTCGGATCGTTCGATTTCGACTTTAAGACGCTGAAAACGAGCCAACCCGGTGAGTCAGTGACCGAGCCAGAGCATCACAGCTCAGCTTCTGACACAACGACGGAGGAAGATCTGGCCTTTTGTCTCATTATGCTCTCGAGAGACAAATGGAAGCACCAGAAGAAGAACAAGACGATGACAAAGCAAACGGTGGAAGAAGAAGATGAGACAGATCACGAATGTGAAGATTACAAATGGAGCAAGAACAGAGGAGTAAGAGGGAGATTCAAGTGCGAGACTTGTGGTAAAGTGTTCAAATCGTATCAAGCATTAGGAGGACACAGAGCAAGCCACAAGAAGAACAAGACTTGCACAACAACGACGTCGACGAAAACAGAGTACGAGAAAGAAGTCACGGAGAAGAAAATTCACCAATGTCCGATCTGTTTTAGAGTTTTCACTTCAGGACAAGCACTTGGAGGTCATAAGAGATCTCACGGAAGCAGTAACATCGGACCAAGAAGAGGATTGTCTGTAAATCAAATTGTTCGAATCGATAAAGAAGAAGAAGTATCAGTGAAACAGAGGATGATAGATCTTAATCTTCCTGCACCCAACGAAGACGATGATACCTCTGTAGTGTTTGATCAATAGTGAAAACGAAAGGTAACAGACTTTGCGTGATTCTGGTTGTCAAAAATTTTAAATCATTTCGGTTATCATTATTCCTTTTTTTGTTCTATTGATCGAATTCTAAATCAATTTTATGTTTTTTTTATCAACTTATCATTATTATTTTAAATGCAGAGGAGGCTACTTTTACATGTTCTAACGCCAAGTCTTTTACTACTATCCTCACGTCGTGTTGGCCTAAATCAGAAGACCATTGAATTTTCTGTAGTGAAATATAAGAATTGTGAAGTTTCTTTTATAAGGTTTTTCACTTTTTTTTAGGTAATCGAATTATTCATTTCTTTGTTTTTTCTGGCAATTTAGGTATTACTGTACAATCTTAGAAGCTAGAGAACTCAAGAGTGCCCACTTCATATCTATCTCTCTCGCCTACTATTAGAAGAAAAAAAAAAAAGAGTCAAATTTAAAAAGAAGAAATCAACTTTATTTTTGCTCTTAGACTCTATTTCATTTCGACTGTAGAATCAAATTTGGCCTTTCGGTTTAGAGCTACCACCAACTTAGAATTATTCTTCAAGGTGGCGGAGTCAGAACTTTTTTCTACCGGGGACAAAAGAAAAGTATAAAAAAACTACCAAAAAATAGTTACAAATATACTATACATTCACAAATAGTTTGAAATCTTTTTATCACAATTTCATTTGTTACATCTTTAATTTTTTTTTTGATAAAACAAACAAGACAATCAACTAATTACCAATACGATTTTGTATCATTCGTTAATAGAGATTTTTTCAGTAATCGATCCACTAGTTATCTAGTGAAAATAACAAAATAAAAATTAAAGATATTCGAATTCATAGATTATAAATATAAAGCTTATATTTTTCAATGAGATGAACTGTTGAAATCATGTCATATCTAATTTATTAAAAACTTAAAACATAATCTAAAAAAATTAAAATAAATTAAAAAATATAATGAAATTTAAGGTAAATCTGTGAGATGTTTTACTTGTTTTAATTTTTTTGGTGAATAATAAAAAAAATAAAAAAATGCCATAGATAATTAAAGAATTTTTTTTTATCAGCTCATAATTAATTGAAACAGTTAAAATGATGAATTATTACTTTTTGTATGTAGAGTGGGCTTAAATTAAAACTGAGCTCAAAACCAAAATAAAATCAACTACTCAATTTAAATATGTTTTTGTTTTCCATGTTTTTAATATTTTTTATGGGGTCAACAAAATATTTTTATAGGGTCATAAACAATTTTAACTAAAAAAATATACATAAATTTTTTAATTAAGTGGGGTCAGCTGACCCATTCTCCCTTTGCTGCCTCCGGCCCTGATTCTTCACGTATACTTTATTCTTTACTTATGATTGGAATCAAACCCGATGACTAATGTTCATAATCACCACCCAATAGATATCAACAAAGCTGTGATTTATAGTGGTTGTGATAGTTCAACCAGACTTATTACAAAGTTTGGTGGCTACTCACTATGATTTAGTGTTTACAAATTAAAACCATTAATCCATGTTTTGTTTGGTGGCTAATCACTTGGATTTAGTGTTTACAAAGCATCATTAATCCACGACGCACGAACGAAAACGTTGTGATTCAAGGGTACTTTCTCTTTGCTTGGAAAATTTTCAAGAGTATTATTTGAAGTTTTGACTGGTTACGGCGTACGAACGAATAAGACGGAACGTATAAAAAAAATAAGGTAATTTTTTCGTGTCAGTACGACGTAACCATTTGAAGTTTATATTGTTTTTTTTTAATTATTATTGTCTTTTACCATTTTCTTTTTTTTTTTGTTATCGCTGACTGTTTCTTGTTTGTCTCAAACTGCGAGCCCATTTTTAGCATTTGATTTGCTGGTAGATCCTGTGTACTTGACTGACACGAACACTCTTCTCTGATATTCGTCTATCAAAAGGGCTAACACGCGCGCACACACACAAAAAATGGAGAAACTACTATATACACTACAAGTATGTAGAAAATAATTGACTAAGCTAAACAAAATGTATATATATATTTTTTTTTTTTGAAAAGAAAACAAACAAAATGTTTTTTACCAGTATAAGTTTTCTTTTAACTTGTGCGAATGGACAAAATTAAGTTTCAAAATAACGTTTTCGCAGAGTTATTAAATTGGTGTAAATGGATCAATTTTAACTCTGCCATTTCCTACATACACTACTGATTTCTTTTTCGTTTGATCTTGGTATTCCGAATATATATCCGATTTTGATATAATGCATATTGAATTAACAAAAAAAAAAATGATTGATTGATATTTTCTTGTGTTTCTAATTGATAAATGTATTGAGGTCTTCACATATATTAAAAAGATAAATTAAAACTTAACTATAAATGTATCAATTTTTCTGGTATCAAAAAGAAGCAGGTATGATTACAACTTTACAAGTGTTTTTCTAAATTTATTTTCTTATGAGTGTTTATATTCCTCTCCTTGTTAATCAGTTGACAATCATTAAAAGTTATAAAAAAAAAGAAACGGGACAAACCCCAAACAGTTGGAATTTAAGTTAGATTTTAGAAATATATATTAGTTTGGCCTGAACCAATTAGTTCAGATTCGGTTAAGCTTAAGCCATTGGTAAGAAGGGTTAGTTAGTTTCAATTTAGCTGTTTTTTACATCGTTTAGCTGAGAATTAATCGATATATGTATATATTTTTGTTTTTGAAACGAATTATTTAGAAAACTGATTTATTCTCTTCGTCTGCGTCACTACTATGAATTCAATCGTTTATTTTATTTTATTTAACCTTTGACTCTTGGGGGAAAAATGTTGCATGTAAAGTTTGTGGTACAAAGTTGCATATAGCTTTTATGTAAAAGAAGGACGGATTAATCAAATGTATACGAGGATATTGTTGTAGTTGTAGCCCAATACTACACAACTAAAACTTTTAAAGAAACACGGCGGCTATAAAGCCCCCTAAAACTTAGACGTCACCTATAACGACTTTTTGGCACTTCATCGACTATTTTATCAGTGTACACTTGGTTTTGACTTATGATGGACTTACCTATGACGTACTTTGTATTGGGCCGTAAACCAACGATTCTATTTCAATGGGTATGTATGTATGCTACACCTTCATTTTCGTTTTGTCCTCGGTTTCTTTTCTCTCTCGTTTTTATTTTCATTGCTAAGAAACCACAGATGCTTGATTCTGTTGGAATCTTTGAATTCTCTTTGTCTAAGGACTTTATGAGGATCTAGGTCATTGCCATTTTTACCCCTGACTTCTGGTCACTGGTCCGGGTCATTTTGGTCACTTTCATCACTCATCTCACTAACGTCCCGGCAATTTCTTCTCTTCCTTCTGGCTCTCTCTGCACGACGACGGTGTCTCGAGGACGCGATTCACGGTCACATCAAATAGCATGCATTCACAAAAATAAACAAACAAACTAAATTGTGAAAAAATTGTAAATCGAGGAATCAACCTCAAATTCTAGAGTTTATACCTCGAAAAAACATGTAATATTCCAAACATACTATAAAAAGGTCCGGTCAAAAAGATACGAAACCCAAAATTATATATAAAAAAACAAACATAAGACTCAAAGAGAACTTAGAGACCGAATATGCTGAGGATTTTATCCTTTTTTCTTACATCAACAGCAACAATAATCTAACCTTTAATATATTTTTCTTCATCATCTATTTATTGCATGCCACATTCACAACACTTCGTCACGCCAAAGCTAAGCATATCCTCTTTCATATTCTATATTACATAACCACTATTTATATATCTCTATCTATTTAACCTCTTCTTCTTCCTCCAGATCTCATTATATAATACATTTGTTTTTCTTCCCTTTTTTTCAATAAAGAGGAAGGATACAAACATATACATATAAATTATATTTGAATTTAGATTTTGATGAAGTTCGGGAAGAGGATTAAAGAACAGATACAAGAGTCGTTGCCCGAGTGGCGAGACAAGTTTCTCCGCTACAAGGAACTCAAGAATCTGATCTCTTCTCCGGCGCCGGCGGAATCTATTTTCGTCGGTTTGTTGAACGCTGAGATCGACAAGTTTAATGCTTTCTTCATCGAACAAGAAGAAGATTTCATCATCCACCACAAGGTATATATGGTAAAACAGAGATGTCACTCTTGTCGAGTTTAGCGAGTCAACTCTGGTTGTGCTTTAAAGTTTTTTAACCACCAATCACACTAATTTCATCTAACTTTTCCCCCTTTTTAAAAATGTATGAAAAAACATATAATTTCTATTGGTTGTTTTAAATATTATAACTATAAATGTAAGATTTTCAATAGAGTGGGAATTAATTAATTTGATTATATGAAAAATATGGAGGATTCAATTTATTATAATAAGAATCCACTTAGATTTGTATCCAAATTACATATGGCATTTCCTCTATACATATATAACTAAATTAATGTGAATTGGATCTTGAACAATTTTCTATAGAGTGGGGATTTAATTAGTTTTATTATCATATACTATATATATGAAGGACTTGCAATATCGGATTCAGAGATTGGTAGAAAAATGTGAAGACAATGATGAGATGTTTAGAGAGGAGATTGGTGAGATCATAAAAGATATTGTCAATTTCCATGGCGAGATGGTTCTTCTCGTCAATTACAGCAACATTAATTACACCGGTGAGCCTGAGCTTAATCAATCGATGTTTGAAATTAAAAAATTTGAGATCTCGTCGAATGTGTCTGATCGGATAAAGAAAGAAAATGTATACAGGATTAGCCAAGATTTTAAAGAAGTACGACAAGAGAAGAGGAAGGAGATTGCGATCGCCGTTTATACAAAAAGTTATGCGTCAGCCGTTTTTCAAGACGGATCTGGTGTCGAGGCTGGTGAGAGAGTGGGAGACAACGATGAACGCGATGTTCCCGGCGACGGAAGCGGAGGCAGAGGAGGAGGGATACGAGAAGTCTGCGGCGGAGAGTTTGGCGGCGGCGGGAGAAGGGATATTTAGGAACACGGTAGCGGCGTTGTTGACGATGAGGGAGATGAGGAGAAGGAGTTCGACTTACAGCGCTTTCTCGCTTCCGCCGCTTAATATCTCCGATTCCGATATCGTTCTACGATCGCTCCACGTCCCTTCTCCGATACCCATTCCTTATTGACAAAAACCTTTTAGATCAGCGTGTACGGAAAATATGGCATTATTGGAAAACTTTTTTTTGTTGGTTTACGTATTTTTTATGAGCAGGTTCTAATAATATAGCTGAATGAGTTTCCAATTTCTGATATTTCTCAAGAAAACCGGAATGACATTACGCTTCCTCACCTCCCTCTCTCTATTACTTCAGACACAAATAAACCCGGATATTATAGAAAGCCACATAGGGTTCCGACTTAAAAAGGGCGGGAAAAGGTCACGAGAAGCTGATCAAATGATTCTAATTAAGTCGAAGAGGGGTAGCATTAGCAATATAACTAACAAGTAAAAGGTTAATTTCGCATTAATAAGGGTTCAATTAAATATTAAACTTAGGATTAGTTCAAATATAACATGTTACTTGTGAAACAAATAACAAGTAATGTGACTATCTGGTGTTTGCTTGGTTGGTTGGACTGGAAATTGCGTATTGTTGAGCGATGATCAATATGTATTTGTCCAAGCTGCATCACACACCAAACAAACAGTTTATTTCTCCAAAAAAAAAACAAAAGACATATGTAGTTTCTTTTCACATTTTTATGTTTTGAAAACGTGGTTTCACTAATTATATTTAATTCACAACATTAAGCACAATTCTAATAATAAAAATCAAAAATTAACAAGCTATTTTACAATCAATCCAGCACATTTATAAGTTGTTTAGATAAATATTTATTCATCTAATAAATAATAGATTTTTAGCGTTTCAAATTTATTCAATTTTAAGTTTTTCCGTCTTAATGATTCCGATAATTTTTTTTTTTTGTCACGAAATGATTTCGATGGTTTGTTATTCCACTATTCAGTTGACATACAAGTTAAATCCTAGACATTTTTTATTTGGAAAAATATATTTTTGTCACTTACATTTTCTTCAATCAGTTTTTACTTGTTCTGTAACGAACTTTTTCAATTTGACATCAGTTAAAACTTAAAACTTAAAAGCTATAAGAAAAGCCCAAAGGGATCGTGATTTTCCACCTGGTTTTCGCTGGTCAAACTTTTAGAAAAAACGAGTTTGGTCATTCCCGTAAAATGACAATTATACCCCTCTTAAGACGCTGACGTAGTCCTTAGAATGACAATTATACCCCCTCGTTTGACGCTGAAGTAGTGACGCACCTCGAGTCAGAGGAAGGGCATATATCGTCTCCGGTCTTAAAAAAAGACGGCAAAAGTCTCTTCCTCTCTTCGTCTCTCTCTCTCCACTTGAATCTCCGTTCGCGATCGACGACCGCCACCAGGTCCACCACCACCACCCTCTCTCTCTACCGGAGAACGATATTCCGTTTTTCGATAGAATCGGTTAGTTCTCCGCCGATCTTATCAAAATGAGTAACGAGCTTCTCGACATCGATCCTATCGACCTTCAATTCCCTTGTAAGCCTATATATCGGAATTTTCAATGATTTTCGCATGTCTTCCTTCTTCTAGATCTACCTTTTCCGATTAGCTTACTGTGTTTGATTGGTTGATTTTTGTTATTGATGTAGTTGAATTGAAGAAACAGATCTCTTGTTCTCTGTATTTGGCTAACAAGACCGACAACTATGTGGCCTTCAAGGTGAATTACTTAGATAAGCGTTTTGATTTTCTATATATCTCGGAGATTTTTGTGTATCTTAGGTTAACGGATGGTCAATTTCTAGGTTAAAACGACGAATCCAAAGAAGTATTGCGTCAGGCCTAATACTGGAGTTGTTCTTCCGAGATCATCTTCTGAAGTTCTAGGTTTGTCCCTTACTCTTCCCATCGTAATAGATCGTTTTCCTCTGTTATTGCAAAATTGCCAGATGAAGAATTTACCAGTTTTGGGATTAAGAGTTTGACTGATGACGGTTAATGTCTTGAAATTAAGTGACCATGCAAGCACAGAAGGAAGCTCCTGCTGATATGCAGTGCAAGGACAAGTTCATGCTTCAATGTGTAGTGGCCAGTCCCGGAGCCACGGCCAGGGAAGTTACTCCTGAGATGGTATTGATTCTGTTGTAATGGGATTTAAACATCCGTTCTAATCATTTCTGAGAGCCTTTTATATTTTGGCAAATCGGCTCTGGTTACTCAACACACTGTTTTCATTTCTGATGAACACTGCAGTTTAGCAAAGAGGCGGGGCATCGAGTTGAGGAGACTAAACTGAGAGTTGTCTATGTTGATCCACCCCGACCACCATCACCGGTTCGTGAAGGATCCGAAGAGGGCTCTTCACCAAGAGCTTCCGTCTCAGACAATGGGACCGCTTCTGATTTCACGGCTGTAAGTAAAGACCTCAGCTTAAATAGCAAAGAAAATAGAATCTATAAGTAGAATTGGGGGATATGGTAGGCGTTTCCTTTGGTAATTGTGTTGATTCTCTTTGTTTTCTTGTTTAATTTTAGGTTCCAAGATTTAGCGTTGACAGGCTTGAACCTCAGGATAACTCATCTGAGGTAATTTAATAACCTTTCTGATCTCTTATCTGCTGTTATCATGATGGTGAGCTATCTTTGCATTAGAAAGAGTTCAATTGTATGAGTATTATACCATTACGTTACCTACAGTGGTTTACCATCCAAACCTATGGAATTATTTTTTTATAAAGTTTACCATCCAAACCTATGGATTTATGGTCTTCACTGAATTTTAAACATGCATCGGCTTGTGTGACTTCAGGCCAGAGCAGTCATCACAAGGCTCACCGAGGAAAAGAACTCTGCGGTTCAACTGAACAACAAACTTCAACAAGAATTGGTAAGGAACTTTCACCTGAGCCTCTTGTAGTTTTGAGCTATTACTCCCTGCAATTTTGACAAGCTCTTTCATAGCTGGTTTCCCTGGTTTTTGAGAAGCAGCCGTTCTCTTGGTTTCTTTTAGTACTAAGATTTTAGCTCATCATTTGCATTGCCTTTCCTCACTTGATCCTATATCCAAACGGTTAATTGCGTGTGTGTGTGTGTGTGTTTTTTATTGGGTCCTTTACTTATTCCATCATTTGAGATGTGAAATCGCTTAAGAAATACTCCTAGGATATCTACACTGGTTGAAGAATTGAGCATCAAATAGGATATCTACACTGGTTGAAGAATTGAGCATCAAATAGGATATCTACACTAGTTGAAGTCTGTATATTCCACAATCACGAACCTCTCTGATATCAAAAACATGTGAAATTGCAGGAGCAGTTGAAGCGTGAAAGCAAGAGAAGTCAGAGTGGTGGTGGAGGAATCCCGTTCATGTACGTTCTTCTGGTGGGTCTAATCGGTCTAATCTTGGGATACATTATGAAGAGGACATGATCACGTTGAATACATATAATATTCCACAACCCACAAGTCTCAAAAGTGGCTTCGGCAAAACCCAAAAGACATGAAAAGAACAAAAATCCAAAGTTGTGTCAGAAGGACATCTTCTCTCCTGTCTTATCGTCGTCATTGAACTTAGTGCGCGTTAGAGGATTGTATTACGCTTTTCATAAAGACTTAGAATTTTCTTAAGAAAAATAAAACTCCTTTTTCCTCTTTTTTCTTTTTTTCTTCAACATTTGTAATCCAAAAGATTTCTGTTTCTTTGTGTTCCCCTCCACTAGCTTCTTCTCTCGTCTCCGTCATAAGACTCGTCTTTGTTTGCCTTAATTATAGAAATAAATACTTTGATCGAATAATAGTTGAGATATAAAGACTCTAGATCATTTGGAGCTACCTCGTAGGCTCGTACTTCTTCCTTTGTTACTACAATACAAAACCCACCGAGAAATTCAGCTAATCACACACACACACACAGAGACTCCGACATCATCATGATTCAGACGCAGGTTGTGACTTTCAGAAAGAATACTTTTTCCTTTCTCCCTTATCGGGGATTTAATTTCGCGTCACTGAGAAAGCAATGGCGTCTTTTGTTCAAGTCTGTAGGTATAATCCCAATAAGCAGCCTGCACCGGTTTTATCGACTTGTCTCCCCTGTATATGCCCGTGCCGTATATCCACTAGGAAAACCCTAATTCTCCCCCGTTTCTCCGAATATTCGAGCCTGCGACTCGCCCGCGATGCCAAAGCCAATCCATTGTTTCGTTTCCGCCTTGGTCGGATTTCTTTTCAACGGCGTCCCGTTGCTCGAGCTGAATCAGACCAGCTTGGTGATGACAACTCGAAGGTAATAAACTTTATATGCTTCCTTCTCCTCGATTCTGTAACTTTAGAAGAAGCAAGTCGGCATTGAATGAGAGAGAGAAAGAGAGTCAATTTTGAGCTTAATTGAGAAATTGCTTCACAGTGTTTAGGGATGGGGAATATGCTTCATTTTGTTTGATTGATCATTGTCTATGATTCAGCTGATTCGCCAAATGGCCGTCTTTTCTTCTAGGGAGTTGATAGAATCCACGGGTTGCAAAATGTGGAAGATAAGCAGAAGAAAGCAAGCCAGCTTAAGAAAAGAGTCATCTTTGGTATTGGCATTGGATTACCTGTTGGAGGCGTTGTGTTAGCAGGAGGATGGGTTTTCACAGTAGCCTTAGCAGCTTCTGTTTTTATCGGTTCTCGCGAATATTTCGAGCTCGTTAGAAGTAGAGGCATAGCTAAAGGAATGACACCTCCTCCATTATATGTATCTCGAGTTTGCTCGGTTATATGCGCCCTCATGCCCATCCTTACACTGTGAGCTTCACTAAAACACAACGTCAAAGCTTCGTTACCCCATTTTGGACTGAGCAGCTCCCCTTAAACAGACTTTATGGGAATTTCTTTTTTAGGTACTTTGGTAACATTGATATATCGGTGACGTGCGCAGCATTTGTTGTTGCAATGGCATTGTTAGTACAGAGAGGAAACCCGCGTTTTGCTCAGCTGAGCAGTACAATGTTTGGGTTATTCTACTGTGGCTATCTCCCTTGCTTTTGGGTTAAGCTTCGTTGTGGTTTAGCTGCTCCTGCGCTTAACACTGGCAAGCTCTTGCCTTTTCTCAAAAACGAAACCTCTTGGCTTTCTCCTCCTTTTATTATGTCCTTTTGACCATTGTTTTTCTTCTTTCTAATGATAGGAATTGGAAGAAGATGGCCAATTCTTCTTGGTGGTCAAGCTCACTGGACAGTTGGACTTGTGGCAACGTTGATTTCATTCAGCGGTGTAATCGCGACAGACACATTTGCTTTTCTCGGTGGCAAGGTAAAAACGCCTAACGGATAAGCTTTTTTTTTTTATAACGAAAACCACCGCTTTGAAGTTGATTTAACTATAGAGAAAGTGCAGGCTTTTGGTAGGACACCTCTTACTAGTATTAGTCCCAAAAAGACATGGGAAGGGACTTTTGCAGGACTTGTTGGTTGTATAGTCATTACCGTTCTACTCTCTAAATCTCTGTGCTGGCCTCAATCTCTGTTCAGGTACTCAGATTTATCCTTCTATCGAAACTCAGCTTCTTATCATCTTTCTGTTTGTGAATGTGTTTTTTTTCTTCTTTTGTTTTCCTCAGCTCCATAGCTTTTGGGTTTCTTAACTTCTTTGGGTCGGTATTTGGTGATCTTACCGAATCAATGATCAAACGTGATGCCGGCGTCAAAGACTCTGGTGGACATGGTAAAATCGTCCTCTAGCTAACATACCGATACGTAGATCACACCCGGTTCTTTTCTCATTCCCGCCTCCTCTTAAATCACATTTCATGGTGCAGGTGGAATATTGGACAGGGTTGATAGTTACATTTTCACCGGCGCATTAGCTTACTCATTCATCAAGACATCCCTTAGACTTTACGGAGTTTGATGATCAAACACCATAGCTTCAACAGAACTTACAAGCGGTTAAAACCCCGTGATGTAGCTGTGAACAAAAAATGGTGCGTTGTTCAGTGTTACTTCCATTTGAGAGATGCAGAAGACTTGTAGAAGGTGAAAGCAGAGCCTCAGTCGTTATCTTATTGAGACCGGTACCGTTGCTTCCGGTTTGTGTTTGCGGTTTGTGTTTGGTTTATGTTTGACATTTGAGTAGCCACAAAATGGCTGTCTTTAGGCATGTATAATTTGGTATTCATACGAATTTATTACTCCGTATATATATCTATATAATAAAACTCTTTCTAGATAAATTCTGAAGAACTTTTTTTTTAATGAGAAGTAATTTGATAATTATCTAGCTAATAATGTTTGACCTTATTATATTACCTAAAATTATTTCATGATTAGCGCCGAATTGCAATTGTTTTGATGGTGATGGGTCTACCACCACTCCATTGACGTTGCTCAATCCAAATTGCTCACGTATTTATTTTTTTGTTTTATGCAATTACTGGTTCTACCAAAAAAAAAATCAGTTTGGTTTTTGTTGTTTTTTCATTTTATTTTTATTTTTGTTATTAGTAATTTGTCCCCTTTATAATAAAAATGGATAGAAACTAAAAAGAGGTCTCGAGAAAGAAAGCTAAAAAGAGGGCTAAAATTATGTGGGGTTGATAGAGAATGCGTTGTTCCCAAGCAGAGACTTTATAAATCGAGTGAAAAAAGGTAAATTAAATTTGTTTTTAAAGAAACAAAAGAAAAGAGGAAGAAGAAAAGAAGAAATGATTGGGAAGACGAAGACATTGGTGGAGCGAGCATCAGCCTAAGATTTTGTATCTATCAAAGTTTATTCCTTTCTTATGAATTGTCACAAAAAAATGGCAAAACTTTAACCACATACATTTAAATATTTGTAAAACAATTGAAAATAAATTAATAAATCGAAATAAAGTCCTTTACGAATTTAGTTTAGTTGAGGATGAGATTCTTATATATGCCAGATCGGTCCGGTCAGATTTTGGTTTTGTAGGACAGAGAGTGATTAAAATAGGTTTTGATTTTTCAGGTTTAGCTTCGGTCAAGTGGATTAATCCTGCAGTTAACCAGTAGATAAAAAAAATGATTGCCTGTTCAAAAAAATAAAATAATAATTGATAAATTTGGCAGTTCCTAATGCTATGTAATCCTGGTAAGCCGCAGTGGATTATAATACCAGGATCAAATATTTTTGAAAAAGATATTAATTATAATACAATTTATATGCTAAAAACAAGTTTTTTATGATAAAACTATAAATGATTTTTTTTGATGATATTTATTGTAGAACTAGTATTACCAACCAAATAATTTGTTTTTTATAACATACTTATAAAATATGGTGATTATTCATTTTTTATACCATATTAAAAAACTATAATATTATGAGTTGCATAAATATATTTAATTTATTTTAATTTTATATCATATATGTATTTGTTCATAGTTTTACTATTTATGGGTAAATGTGAAAGTATTCATTAGTAAATTTATAAAGTATTGTCAATTATCCCTCTAAAATTGAAAAACAATTTAAATGATGTTTAAATTTTATCATAGGTTTTTTTTGTCAACTAGTCTTGTTATGGTTTCTTCTAAGAAAAAAAAAAGAAATATGTTATAAAAGAAGAAAATGGTTCGTAAGCTTTTTAAAAAATAAGAAAATTTGCAAGAAACAGAATTGTGTATTGAACCACTGACCTTGAATCTAAGATATGCAACACTAACCATTTGCGCTAGAGAACAATTTGACTTAGGCCCTAATACAAAGTATTATATTTTTTCCCTGGCTCAGTTGACCACCCCACTGGCAACGTGGGTCCGCCTTTATACTATCTATAAATTGTAACCTGGTTTTGTAATAGCTTACAAAAAAGGCTTACAAAATTATTTAACTTCGGCAAATTTTGTAAGATTGAGTCGAAGCATACCACGACATTTTGGTTATTTCTAACGTTCTTTAAATTTTTAGAAAACAAAAATCATTTTTTATCAGAAATTTAGATTTTTCATTCATCATTTCATTTGATCCGAAATTATTTTTTGATAATATTATTAATGACGGATTCATAAAACAAAAATCATATACACTTTTTAAAACACGGCGCTTTACAATCAAACACTAGCCCATTAGAACTTTCATCATTTTTTTAATGCAAATTCGAATTTAAGATTGTTTATTACAGTACCTCAATAAATTTTAGAAAGGAAATTTAAAATTAAAAAAAGAAAAAACAATAGATGTAATATTTGTAAGCACGTAGGTGTGCATGAACCAATGTTTCTTAATTAATTCCCAAAGTAAAATTATGAAGCTTTTTTTGGCAGTCATTGAGACAAAAGTGTCTGTTGTCGGTTTGGCTCCATGTTAATTTAACGTTATTATATTTCTAGTTTAAATTCTCATATCTTATTGATGACGTATATGTCTTTTTTAGTTTTAAAGCTGTAAGTAAAGCTGATGCTTTTTATATTGTTAAAAGCTGATTATTTCGAAATTAGGCAACCAAAACAAAAACATTTCATACAAAGTAACATGCAAACCTCGACCCGCTCTACTAGAGGTGTCACAACCAAACTTTTTAATATTAAAAAACTAAATATCCTTTCCTTTTCTTTTTTTTTCGTTTCTGTTTTGCTTTTTCTACAAAAATTAACTAAACATGACTTTCTTCGAAAGGCCCTGTCAGGATTCAATTTTTGTTCGTAAAATTATTTCTCCAATAAAACACGAAAGTATAATATTAACAGAACAAATCTTCTTAACATTGTTTTAATAGTTGATATAAATAGATATATAGGTTAATAAATACATTATTTGTTAATTTTTTAATTCAGAGAATCTGTAAAATTACACGTTTTTAGCTACTATGGGCTATAGCCATGATTAAGAAACATTATTTTTCTACACCTACGTCATAAATCTATATCATATAAAAATGTTCTATAACCAAAACTGAGATTATATAATATCAACTATCAAGTACCAAATACTTAAGGACCATGTGAATTCACGAACAAAAGTCGTATTACAATAATGAACATGTATATATATATATTTTTAAAGCTAAAAGCTTACGAATACATTTAAGGGCTCTACATTTAGTCCTTGCATTAATATAAATAAATTATGTACGCAAATTAAAGTCCTAACCTTTTTGGTGACAGAGAAAAATAAACTTTTTCATGGCCAAAAATTAAAAGAAACCTGTTAGGTACCCGAGACGATTAAACAAACATTCAACCTTGGAAGCTCCAAAAACCAAATGATAAAACCAATTCAATTAGCTCCACTTTTTGGTTGTAAAATTTAATACTCTATAGAAATGTGTTACAACAGTATCTTGCATGTACCGTGAGCATTTCACTAATTCCTTATTATTGTCTTTTGATTTAATACTCTATAGAAATTTAATACCCTTTTTCAATATATATATATATGTAATTATGTATGACCTTAACACTAGAATAGGCTCTTATAACGAAACCAAGATTAAATAATCCAAATTAGACTGTGTTTATACACATAAACTAAAATTGTGTAGACTCTGAAGATCCTAAAAACAAATGTAATCTACCTGATTCGAAGATAAGAGATATATAAGCATAAACTCAAAAAAGAGGAAAATAAAATCTAACAAAAGGAGATTTTGATTATATATCCTTACTTCCTTGAAATGTTAACACACAGTCGAAACTAAGAACACCATTGAACAGCATAACAACAATTAAGAAAAAAAAAAAAAGAAGATTAAGATCATAACAAGAAAAACAGAAAAATTAGCCGAGAATTGGTTTCTTCTAACATTTCCAAGCAGAGACAGTAACAAGTTCTTTCCTTTGCCAACACATGACAAGTGAAGACTGTCTCTTCTCAACGTAAAACCCTCTCACCGGATTCCTCTGCAACAAACACTCCGCCTGAGCCTCCGCCGTCTGACTCAAACTCGCCGGAGAAAACCCACATTGTGTAAACAAGCTCCTCCACGGCGGAGATCTTTCAATCCAGCGGTGTCGTTTCATCAGCAACTTCTCAATCGAAGGTTGCACACAAAACCTCTCGATACTCGAATCGTCTTGGCTTTGATTGGCGTCGAGAGACTCGAGCAGAGCGGCGTGGTAATGAAGCGCGTGGATCACGGCGTTTGGAAACGGCGCGTCGTTACGGTCACATCCTCTGTCCGAGCAAACGACGACGTTCGGAGAGATTTGTTTGAGGAAGCGGAGGATTAACGGAAGGTAACCGGAGACGACGGAGCTTATCGGGAGATTCACCGCGATTGCTTCTTTTTCCGATGAGCGGAGAGAGAGAGGCCTGTAAGCTGGGTTTAGAAGAAGCTCGAGGCTCAATAGCTCGATTTCGAACGGAATCTTGACTTCCCCGGCGAAACTTCTGAGATTTTCCTCTGTGAATCGGAGCTCGAATTCGTCGGAGACTGTTGAAGGAGGTGGAGCAAAGACGGTAATTTTGAGAGACGCTCTGTTTCTTCTTCTTCCCCCGGAAGCGAGTTCTTGCATCAGAGATGACCATTGTCCTCCGTATCCAACATCGAAATCGATAATGTGGATCCGATCAAATCCTAATTCGTCGTTGCAGGACTCGAGAATCGATTGATTCGCTGTGAAATTGACGAATTGGAGAAACGGCGAGGTTTCTGAGAAGGATCTATAGGCGGCGATTCTGAGAATCAGATTCTCCGGCGTGATTAACGGTGGTGAAGCGTCGTGGATGAGTGAAAGGAGAGCTTCGGCGATGTGAGAAGCCGCTCTCTGAAACGGAGGCTTGTTGTTGTAGTTACTGTTGAGATGGTGATTGAGCCGCGCCAATATCCCTTGCGCGAGAACGGTGTGGTCGCCGTTGTTGTTGTTTCCGGTGGTTCCGATCAGCTCCGCCGCGTTGAACAGCTGCTCGATGATGACTGATTGGTCATCTCCGGCCATTCCCGACGGTGGAATCGGAACCGGAACCAGAGCCGCCGCAGACGAAGAAGAAGACGGGATTTGTTGCTGGTGAAACTGAAACGGGAACTGAAACTGTTGCTGACGACGAAGGAGAAACGGGTCATGACCCGGATCCGGATCCGAAAAGGGGAAGACCGGCTGATGAGATCCGGAGTTAAACCGTTTCGCCGGTGGAGACGACGGAGGATTAGAGAACAAACAGGGATTCTGAGTTGGATTGATCAACGCTTCTGGATTCGCAATCTGATGATGATGAGTTTGCTCTTGAAACGGGAAGCTACAGGATAACAGAGGATTGGAATTGTCAGTCGCCGGGACAGACCCGGATCCGAACCCGAAACCCGGGTCAAAAACACCGAATCCTGAACCCGGGTCCATGATTAGCCTCAGGATGCTCTGTTCTTGACCAGGAGAAGAAGCAGAGAGAACCCCGTCGAGATCATCCAAACCCATCTGACTACATTTATCATCACCGGCGGTTGCGGTGGCGGTGACGGCACCACCGCCGTGAGAGGAAGAGAGCGTCGTGGTGGTGGTTGAAGAGTGAGAAGCGAGAGGGCTTGGACTCCTTAAAGCGTCAAGAACAGACGTCGGCTCCGGTACAACATAACCAAGATCTTCTTCAGCTTCTCTTCCGATCCCGGTTTTGTCTTGATGAAACCAGATTTTCTGAGAATCTGAGTAGAAAGAAGAAACACCAAACACCCCCTCCCCTTGAAATCTTTCAAAGGATAAGGGCATGGCCTCAAACACAGTAAACAAAAATAACCTTCAGAAAGAAAGAAAGAAAGAAAAACTTAGAGAGAGAGAGATCTCAGAACAGAAAGACAACAAAAGAAGAAGAGAGAGAGAGAGATGTTGTGTTCAGAGGTTAAATGTACGGAAGAAAGAAACACATGCAAAGCTCAAAACTTGTAATCGGCGCCCCAACTTTTTTCTCTTTTTTTTTTTTATTTTTCTTCCTAAAATCACTTTTCTTTTCTTTTCTTTTTCTCTGATGCTGTTTATATGGATGCGTGCAATATTTAAAAAGTGGTCTTCATCAATGCTAAGCTCTTCATCTCTTTCTCTCTCTCTTGTTACAGTCTCAGACAGACTCTCTCTCTCTCAATCTTTTTTGTTTTGTTGGTAATAAGGAATTTTCCTTTTTCTTTCTTTTTTTGTTGCTAAAGATTTTTTTTCTCCTCCTCTATGTGTGGCTTGTGTGTCTGTAGATGTACTTATCTACATATGTACCGTGTTCTTGTGCCATCATTGTCGAGTCTCTTCGCAAATGCAGCGCGTGACTCTACTCTCCCTAATACATTTGCCTTTTTTTTTTTTAATTTAAATTCTGTCGCCACATTTGTCTTACTCTTTGAGTTTTGGCCATAAGCTTTCAAATTTTATTTTTTAGAATGTTTTGCCTTCTATAGTATTATAAATCACCCCTCCCACTTTCAAGTGGGTTAAATGACTCCAATGTGTGGGCTCGACGAAAAAAACAAAGTTCTATTATACAAAATCTAGTTGCCTTAGTATTTATTACTATAAGGATTATAGGCTCTAATTCTATCATACTTGTAAATTTTTTAACAGCAAATTTGGTATGATTACATGATTTTGTAGATCTCTAGCTAATCGTTTTGCTATATAAAACAAAAATTAATAAACACATTTAACAGTGCAGTTGGGATAAAATAATTAACATGTTTTTGCCATTTTTTTATTGAATCGGTTGATTTTTTCTTTAAAGAATGTAAACAACCCACATGATTTTTCCAACATACAAAATGAAAGGTAAAAAATCGGAAGGGGAAAAATAATAGTAAGATTTAAATGTTTTCCTATTTTTACGTACTTTTATATTCGAATACTTTTTCAAAAAAAAATGATGAAAAAAGAGGCGCGTAAATTAAATCATTGAAACAGTGTTTACAAAAAAAAAAAAAAAAAATCTTACATATGCCGAGGAAGCAGAGCAAAAAGACGAAACTGACGCAGATGGTTCATTACTATTTATTTACCTGAATTTCCAATTTTACCCTTTTAAACTCGAGGAAGGCTATGCAAACACGAGAGGGATATTATGGTAACTTAACGGGAAACAACTCTGGCAGGTGGCTTTGGGCCTTGTTTTCGAAACTGAATCTGACGGACCGGTGCTCTATTTGAGTGTCTCTCTGTGCGGCTTTTTGAAGATTTTTTGAAAACATCGAGACAAGATCTTTCAACGGCTGAGATTCTTTGTCTAGCTTTAGATCCAGTGGCTCTAAATTGTGTTGGAAGTTTTATTTTTTTGTTTTTTTAATAAATCTTAACTACAAAATCTAAGATGGTGGTGGTGTCGATTACTTTAACTCGTGATTTAAAAACTTCAAATCCTTTTTTTTTTTTTTGTAAAGAACTCAAAGTTGGTAATGATAGATAACATGTGTTAGTTAAATAAATAACATATTTTATCGGGACTTTATGTCCCTTCGTTTTCTTCTGACGGATGCATATTTTGGATTATTATTCACTATTGTATTGTAATCATCTTCTTTTTTATTTTTTGGTTAAAGCTTTCGTAATCATCGATTTTATGTTTATGTTTTTGTAGTATCTTTTGTGTTTTTAAGATTTTAAGGAAATACCCATGTTGTGTGAAAAAATGTTATGGTCTTTGTTGAAATATATTGACCAAAGATTTAGCTTTTCCCACTTTCACTTCACTGTCTTGTTTAAATATCGATTTATATGACTTGAAAATGATAATTTTAAACATTAGTTCGGGTCAATGAAAATGACAATGCTATGTTCAAAAACTTCAATCCACTGTTTAAAAGAAAAAATCCATTTAAATATTAAGTCGTTCAATACTATTATATCAATATTGTCTAGCGTTAATAATAGAGCTAACAAATTATATAATCATGAAAGTAGAAAACAAAAACGTAATAAACTATTTTCATTAGGTATAACTTATAAGATATCAAGACACTAAACAAACTGTGTTGGAAACCAAACTTATTTTTCATTATAAAACAATTTTTTTCCTTGCCAACATAAATCAATTTAATCGCACGGTCCCAATATGTTGTTCACAACTTCTAAGAAAATTCGTGGTCATGAAACACCTCGACGATATAACATGGATCACGCTAAGATATTGTTTATTCCATAAAGAACACTATACAACCATAGCACAAAACAAAATATAATAATCAAGTGGTCATATATATAATATACCTGATTAAAAACAATTAAGTAGAGTAAAATGAAAATCAAATAAGGAGATGTGTAGCTGGATTTCCAAGACAAGATTGAAATTTTTGGTTGCTTGTGTATGAATGTAAAGTAGACATGCTTATTATGTTATTATTATGTATCAGTATTGCATTAAGTTAACGATTAATTAAAAAATAAAACAAAAAAAAATCAGATAATTAAAAAACAAATTATTATTGAGTAATGTCATTATGAGAGACATGGTTTATTTCCCAAGACAAACCACAAAGCTCCATGTGAGTTTCCACCACTATTGTAACTCTGTCTTAAAACAAAATGTGAATCGCATTAAATAAGTTTTCGAGCCTTTTTTTTGTTATTTTTAGAATACAAATTACCAACTTGCTTATTCAATCTTTAGAGGTGATGACTAGCTAAAGAAGGGACACCACTAACGTGCCACTTGTGTAGATGATATTCAAATTATAGAATATATTTAAATTAAAATTCTGAATGTATCTTTCCAAACCCAGGCTTCATTCAGACCTTGGGGGGCATTTCACTTGTGTGTATTATTATTATTATACATCACTTCTTAAATATCGATAATGGAATTTAAACTTAGCTTTAGTTTTCGTAATAGAATATGATCCGTTATCAAGAACGCTACCAAAATTTTACTCGCTGGACCTCATATCTCACCACATGGTTTTTGGTGTTCCAAACCACAGTTTCAACAAGTCCCTTTTTTTTTGTTTCTTAATATATATTTTACTTAATCTAATCTCTAATCTATAATCTTGTTTGTTGTTTTCTTCGTTTTAAGTTCCCAGTTAAGGATTTTTGTAATCGAAACTGGTTAACAAGTTGAATGTATGTGAAGTTTAGTAAACAGAGATGAACATGGCATACATATATTTACATCGATGCTGTGTTCGGATTTATATGTTTTATGGCAGAAAATAACAAATACAGAAATACAATAATGGTCTCTTTTGTTAAGACAGCGACCAGCACAACAACGCAAGATAATCATCGATTAATACGTAGCCAAAACTTAATTATTATTGCTAAAATCTAGGGATAGTTGAGATATAAAATTATACGATGCACTATTACACACATTCTCCATCAACTATTTGCCTATTTGGTAATGACGAAGTGTTCCAAATATATAGTTGTCATTTGTCAAATATAGTATTAATGTCCCTGAACATATCTCTATTACTATATATATATATATATATATATATATAAAACCATCTCTGTTCTAAAGATTTTGGAGGTTTTATGAAATATCTTAGAGAAAAACATACTATATACCAAAAAAAATGAATACATCCGAACATTTTGTTAATATAGCAGCCGAAACTATACAGTTTGTTGATCGAATAACTCGATATCTATTTTGGAAGACAAGTAAATGCTGTTTTCCGAATACATATACTTATTTTTTTCTTGAATCATCCAAATGAGCGACTAGCCACACGAATAGAGAGGCGAAGACGCAAAAGGATTTGTATGGGCCTCTTATATTCAATCTGATCAAAACCAACGATGGGCCCAGTTACTACTTAATTTGGGCTAATAAAGCTCAGTAATCCGTATTATCCGATCTTCTTGCCCAAAACAATAATAATCCGTATGATTCGAGTTGGAGAGTTCATCGAGCCACAAATAGTGTGACGCAGACAATCGAGACGTGCCATCCACTAGAAAGAAAAGTCTAAGAAGAAGAACAAATAAATTTGTTATTATATATATAATTAGATTAGGATCCGCGTTTACGAGGATTTGTAATAAATAATTTTAAACGCGTTAAAATAATTTTTTTTTAAAAACAGAAAACAAAATCGAATCACTACTTAAAACAAAATATATATTACACAACAAAACCTTTTTTATTTATTTTAATTCTTATATATTTTCAATTAAAATATTCAAAACACAGACTCTTTTGCGGATCCTAAGCAACATTAAACTCTACTTCTTTTGTAGTTCACACACTTTATCAACTATCTTTTTCTATTCTGCTTCATTAAAGCCTTGGGTATGCAATTCGAGTCAATCGAGTATGTTAACGATCTCTCCATTAACTCTCTCCAAGCAAACAAAGTCTTTTTTCTCTTCATACTCATCTCCCGTATATGATATTTCTACTCTCTATATCATAGTTAATCTTATTAGAAATATCATAGGTAATCTTATTTTTTTTTCTTTTCTTAAATTCTAATAGATCATTTTCATATGTTAACGATCTTTTCATTAACTCTCTTCAAGCAAATAAAGTCTTTTTTAAAACTAATTTTTAGATTTATGTAAATATTATGTTAAAATATAATTGGTTGAAATTTTTTAACACATGTTGAAATCTAATCAATTAACTTGACACATGTCACGATGATGTTAATTAGTAACTTTGAGGCATTCTACTTTATATAATAAGATAACGAATAAAGCAGAATGATTTTTGTTTGGAGAACAAGCTAAGCTGACGTGTCTAGTTGCATTAATAGGTGCGTGTGACCATCGCAGTTAACGTTATCCAATCATAGAAGAAAAAGAGAAAAAGGTTCCGTTTGCGACTTTGTCGACTTTCTTCTTCTCTTCTTCTTCCAGAGTTTTATCCTTATCCAATCCATCTATTCTCTCGCTCTCTCTCTGAGTTTTCAATTGATTTGATTTGTTCGATTTCTCCTGAATTAGAAGGAATTATTTCCTAAAAGCCGCGGATTTTAGACTCGAGCCCGGGGAAAATTGAAAATTTAGGGTTTTGTTATTGGCAATTTCGTTTGGTGAATCTCCTTCTTTTTCGTAGCAGGAGCAAAAAGATGAACAAAGGCAGCAGCTTTAAGCTGGACAACGATTTCGGTTAGTCTTTTCTTTACCGATTCGATCTCGTGATCCACGTGTGTTGTATTATTGGCGTTCATATCTCTGTCTGTGTGTGTGTGTGTTTCTGATTCCTCATGATGGTTGTTTATGTGCAGAAAAGAGGAAAGCTGAAGCTGGAAGGATCAGGGAGAAATACCCTGACAGAATCCCGGTATGCTCTTATGCTTAGTTCTCAATTCCACCAACAAGAACATGGATCTAAGATTTGATCTTTTGCTACAAAATTCGCGGTTTAGTTTGTGTTGTTGATCTCACTGGACCAAATCAGCGGGAATGTTGGGATTCGTGTGTTTGTATGTTGTTCATCTGATGTTCCCTCTTCTTTTCCTTTTGGAGATAAATCGTAATTAGCCACAAAGAATCTTTGTTTGTTTGAGAAAAATATAATTCTGTTTGAAACCTTTGGTTTTACATTTTATATTGCAGGTGATTGTGGAAAAGGCTGAGAAAAGTGAAATCCCAAACATTGACAAGAAAAAGTAATGAACTTTCTCCATCTTTACTTCTTTATGTTGCAGCGTTGAAGATTTTTTGTAGTTTCCAATGGAATTCTTATAAGTATATAATATGCAGATACCTCGTGCCATCAGACTTAACAGTTGGGCAATTTGTGTATGTGATTCGGAAGAGAATCAAACTAAGTGCAGAGAAAGCTATCTTCATATTCGTAGACAATGTCCTTCCTCCTACAGGGGAGATTATGTCAAGCGTCTACGAGGAGAAGAAAGACGAAGATGGCTTCCTTTACATCACTTACAGTGGCGAGAACACATTTGGTGCTTCTTCCATCTGATTCTTTCTAATTGGGAAACGGCTGCTTATTGATGCTTCTCATCTTTCAATTTGTGTGTATATACTTCTCTCAGCATTAATCTTCTCAAAAATTGTGATTACTATCATGTTCTTGCACTTTGTTAATTTTTTATATTATATACTAATATCGAAATAATTTTCTTCCTTCGCATTTTATTATCTTATAAAAGTGTGTAATCAAATCAATCCAATCCAAATCGATTTGATGAGCTACTATATAAACATCTTGAGAAGTGTGAATTTGTGTTTCTGGTTTTATCTTGTATTTGGGGAAAAAAAAATCTATTGATACTGAAAGAGCCTTGATAAAAGAATCTAAAAGGAATAGGGACCAATGCAATGTAAAATAAATATGGTATCAAGCACGTATATAATGGATCCCATCTTGATGCTGAAACTGATACATACCCACCCAGAGAGACACTCTGGCTCAACAATGTCGAAACAAAGTTTGTGGAACCCTTACATAATTACACTAACTAACAAACAAACAAACAAAGACAAAAATCTTGTCCTTTTCTTTTTCAACATTTTTTTTTCTTTCACCAAAATCAGTCTAAATCAATTACATGACCTCAAGTTGCAAAAGCCAACTAGCTGGATAGTTTTGTTTCTTACTCAAATTTTCTTCCCAATCATTCACATCACATGTTTTTTTACCTCATATCTTTGGATATTCCTATTACTAAGTCCACTAACTTCTTCTATATAAACCATGTTCTATCTCTACTTCATCACACTCATCCCAAAACATTCCTCTAAACGTTTCTATGGCTCCTAAGGCTCTTGCAGTTACGGCTCTTCTTCTCACACTTAACCTTCTTTTCTTCAATTTTGTAACCTCCACAAAATGTCCACCAACTACTCCTAAACCCCCAAAAACCCCATCCCCAAAGAAGGAGCCGGCGGTTAAACCCACTTGTCCTACCGACACAATTAAGCTCGGTGTTTGCGCAGACCTCTTGGGCTTAGTTAACGTTGTTGCTGGTTCTCCACCAAAGACTCCTTGTTGTGCACTTCTCAAGGGTCTTGCTAATCTTGAAGCTGCGGTTTGTCTATGCACCGCTCTTAAAGCCAACGTCTTGGGGATTAATCTCAATGTTCCTGTTGATCTGAGCTTGCTATTGAACTATTGTGGCAAGAAACTTCCTTATGGCTTCCAATGTGCTTGAAGATTTGAGATTTTAAAAAGAGAAATGATCTCTTTGGTTTGCTTTGTTCTGTTAGTTTCAATTGTTGTATAATGTTTTTGTGAGAAAAAGGCAAATCTCCAACCTTTGTTATTTCATATATTTGAATGGGTTTGATTTGATGTAAGGCTTTGAACTTGTTAATGAAATCGTTTAATGTAATGTCTCTACATTTCGACCCTATGTAGTAGAATTATTTCTTTTGTAAACTATATTGATCTGGATTGGGCAACCATTCTAGGAATCTTATGTTTAATTAAATGTGTGGTTGATTAAAAAAGAAAATTTCAATTCAATGATTCCTTGGGAGAAATAAACATTTACGATGACTCGAGAGCTCTAGTGTTCCATAAAATTACGTTGAGTCAAAACATAGATTAAAAGACATAAAAAAACATAATTCCACATACACTCTAGTGTTCGTGCTCTTGCTTCAATGCCCTCTCTTTGGTTTCCTTATCATTATTATCCAACCCAGAATAGGCCCATATGGCCCTATAAGTCCAGATCGATTTGGACCACATTAGATACTGAGCGGGAGGGTACAACGCACGATACGTAGAAATTGGTATCCTCCACTCGATTTGCTTTGTCGATGTCGTCGTTGTCGAGTAGCAATTTTCGCTGGCAGGTTTCGAGATCCCGGTGATAATTATTTCAAAGCACACCAACCGCTTGGGGAAGTCGCATTCATCTTAATGGGCCGATTTCTAGTAGGGATCAGTAATCTTGATGGGCCGAATTCTGATAGGCCTGATAACATAGAGTCAATTTATGCTATTAATCATGAAACTCATCATGATTTAATTTGGCGTTATAAAACTTTAGCGTAATTGATAAACATAAATTGTTTAGAGTTTTTTTTTTCTTTCTTAAACGTGGCGATGGCGTAGAAATCAATCAAAGACTCATATAATTTTAAAATTCTGCTTGGGGAGTAAAAAAAAAAAAAACATTGTGCTACATTAAATAATCATACAAGTACAAATAAAAACTAACATAATAAACCCCATTAATTAGCAAGATTTTGATTACAACAACAGAAGGAGACGCATGCATTATATAATATATAAGTTCAAGAAAGAAAAAGAAAAGGAAACCCAACTTTTGGACATCATAAACCCTAAAAACTGGATTTCAATTTCTCGAATACTTGTCGATTATATTTATCTTTAATAAGGAGTCACACCAACGTTAGCGGCAGGAGCGTAGAACCCTTCTTTCATCACCATGTTATCCTCTCCCTCCTATACATCATTTTTTAAAGACATGATCAAAATCAATTGAAATTCTTTATGTACATGCATGTTACGAAAAAAAGGAATTTAATCCATTAAACACACACACACACACACACAAAAAACGAATTTCGTAAAGATATAAATATATATATTTGTAACATTATTTTAAAGATAAAAGGTATGTCGACAGATTAGGGTTTACCTGTTGGGGCATGTTGGTTTTCTTCACGGGTTGATTGTCTGGCACGAGCCCGAAGTGTATGTGGGGGAAGTGGGCCCACTACATTACACATAAACAACATACGTACAAGACACATATCAACTTGTGTTATAACCGGACAAAACTCTTTACTCCTTATCTCAGCTATATATGTTCTTCTATAACCTGACATCTACTATACATACATATATATATACGTACACATGCGAGTATATATAGACATTGAGAAATTAAACCCTAGTTTCGTCCTGCAATCTAAATCAAGTTGTGATGTTAATTTCAATGGCTTAATTTCTATAGTAAAGGAAACAAAAAAAACCCTGAAAATGGATAAAACCAATGCCTTGACTTAAAAATCTTCTAGACATTGAATTTACTATCAAAACTAGCGTTTTCTTGTGTATTGAATAGTATATATATATATAAATATATCTTGCGTATGTGTAATGGGTCTACGAATGAATTTGGACTCTTTTGGTTATTTAAACAATGGATAACGAGTTAATTTATATTTTGGGATGTGAAATTTAAGGTTCTTACATTCTTGGCAGCAGCACTAAAGGCTTCTCTGTGGCTTATATCAGGGTTTCCAGCTTTGATACGTTGGATCTCCTCCCTACAAGAAAGATGTGACAATGAATTAATATTAACTTATTAGTGTTACAAAATAATGAAAATATGATGCCAAAAATTAAATAAGACTCACTTGATGAATCGGTTATATGCGGATGGGACTCTCTGTCTTTTCTCTGGAGCTGGCAATGGCAAAATTCAACGGCAAAGACAAAGCGAAAAAACAAAAACTCAGACAGAAAGAGACAAACACTCATTAAAACTATTTTCATTGTCTTTTCTCTCTCTCTCTCACAAACACTTTCTCTCTCTAACCCATCATCACTTCATCATTTTTTAAAAGACAAACCCATCTTCTAACATCTTACATAGATTCTTTCTCTCTAGATTTCCGGGGGGATCCCTAAATCTATCTCCCTTTTTTCTTTTATCTTCACCTTTTTAATGTTTACAAACGCTAAAAGCGATCCAAGATATATAGACAATCAACACATACAAAAGGTCAATGATCCATGAATATTCATTATACAAAAACTATCTATTAAGTCTCTTTTCTATGTGTATAATACCATGGTGCTAGAGTTTGAACAAGATCCAGTGACGGTTAAATAACAAAAGCTATGCATGTCTTAAGGCGATTCATTAACGCAAACAAATTATAATTTATAAATATAATTAGCAAAGAAGCTAAAAACTAAAGAAAATGAGAAGGAAAAAAGTATCTTACGGCGGTTAACGGGTGGTGCTTTAGGAATCTCATGTTGTTGATGAAGGTCCATGAAAGATGGTATGTCATTCATATTAGGATGTTGATTCATCATCATCATATTCATGTTTGGCGGCGCATCTCTAAGCTCCTCCTGCAATAACATTTAATATCCTCGAGGCTTGAGATATATATTAGAGATCCTATGTATCAAAAGATGTATTTAAACATTGTTAATTACCAGAATGTCCTGAGTATTGAAGTAAGAGTGAGGACCAAGCTGGAGCTGGAGCTGGTTAGAAGCTGGGAGAACAAGCGATCTCATGTTCACCGAGAGGAGATTGGTACAGCAACCACATCGGACGGTTACGGTCTTGAACAAGCTTGTGTAAGGAACACTGACCTACAAACCAGAGAAACATTGAAAAAGAAAAAAAAACCCCAATTATAACTAGGTTCAAGATGAGGATAACAAGACGAGAAAATGAGAAAGTATAGAAGAGTGATTATTATTTACCGCAAGAACGGTTTCACAAAAGTTGCATCGGACATAGCAGAGTTGTTCGGAAGGAGAGAGGGGCTCTGGTGAAAAAACAGCTGAGGAAGGAGAAGACATAGACGACATAGACATTTTTTTTTTAAGAAGAAGAAAAAAAAGGCTTTGAAATTGGAAGCTGATCTTCTTTTTTTGGGAGTGTTTGGGGATTTGATTGATTGATGGGTATTTGACTGATCAGAGGATTCTTGATAAGGAGAAAATAAAAAACCCCACCATGATCTGATCTTCTTGATTGTTGGGTTGCTGTGTATTATATACCACAAAGGAAGATATAGAGAGAGAAAGGGTCAGAGGAGGGAGAAGAGGAAAAGGAGATATTAATGTGAAAGGGTAAAAAACAACAAAGCCTCTAACTCTAGCCCCTAGGTCGTCTTCTAATAATGTTTTGGTTAAATATTCTAAATACATTAAATATTTAATTATTGAAAAAGCTTTGAATTTATTTTATTTTCTATAAAATGTGCTACTAATATATTCGTGTACATTAATATTAAATTCAAAGTTTTTTTCAAAAGAAACAGAATAATTACACACCAATTATAAATTGGGCGTGATCGTTTAACGGCACGCATATCACTTTCACACAACTAATTTTTTTTATCCGCACCGCAACATAATAGAACGTTTTGCGAATGGTGTGATAAAGTGCAGTTAATTTACGTGCATTTCATCGCATTTTTCTTTGTCACCATATTCTACACTTTAAAATGATCTGGGAAGTATTTTTTCGTACCTTAATTATAATCAAAGTGTGATCTTTGATCAGTGGATCTTGACATCATTTGTTATTAGACCATTTCAATCTATATAAGCACTTAATTATGTGATGGGAGTTATTATCAAATCCAAGTTGTCAACATCCGATATTAGAATTTGGTTGACCATACGCATACGGTCTCAAGCTTAGTAGAATACGTATTTATTAATCATACTAATTCCTTGTATCTTTAATATCTCTGATGACCTTGTGGTCACAAGGAGACAAGATTGATGACAATACCGTTTTAAGGATGTGATCGCCTAAAGACGGGCTTTATTCCATCATCATGAATCAGTTTCAAACTTAATTTTGCAATGAAATTTTGGGTTTTCCAAATTAAATTTCGCTATATTACATTTTGGTTTAGTATACTCAAAATTGGCATTTATCTATATAATAGAAAATCAACAACTTTGTTTGATAGTGACAAAAAAAACTCATGACAAAAGTCTATGCTATCTAAACTTTTTATAGCTACTGCCATGTAGACCTGTTCAAAATTTTATTTGTATTCAAACGTTTTGAACTTTGAACAAATTTTTCTTTTTAATATTTTGAGCAAAAAAGAATATACTCTAAAATAAAAATAAAAAATGGTTAGGTCTATTACGGATCATGTATAAATGTATATGTGGGCAACTAATTATGTTTTATAACCAGGGTAAAATTTGTGTAAAAATCTTTAAAATTCGGATGTTCTTGAAACTTAAAAACGTTTCTAATGACTATTGGAAGATTCGTTCTTCTAAAAAGGACGAACCTCTGCAATATGTGAGAAACTTTTCCTAACACCCCTTTGACTTTGATCAATAGCGACGATCGCTAAACTACAACCACTTCATTGTTATTCACAATTTAAATCCAACGAGTAAGATGTATAGTATGAACAATGGACGATTCAGGGCATCATAGAAGATTCACGAGCTTAGGGCTTCGGGTTTGCACGTGAACACATGTAATGTAGTTTGGTGTGTTTGTAAGTAAGTGAAGAAACGACGATGAATACTTGAAAATAAAAGGGGTTTTAAGAGAAAAGTTAATACATTGAAATAGAATTCGCACTTCCCAATGGAGGAAGAGAGAGAGGGGGCGGCAGAGGTGGGGGGAAGAAAGGGACGTGTGCATGGGAGTGATTAAGCGTCGCCTCATTCACCCGTTGTTGTCATTCCTTAATTACCACTGCCATTGCTTTTCTCGTTTCTCTATACAATTCCTTTTTTTTCTATTTTTAATTTCACATTATTAAAATACTAATTTCAGTTTCTGTCCTATCCCTAAACAATGTTATACTAGTGTGTTTTGTATGTATGCATGTAGAGAGAAACATGATGCTCCATTTTTATTGATTGGTTATCATTAGCTTTTTGGTCAATTATATGATTGTTTTTTCCTCATTTGAATAATGAGAATCATCCAAGTCTAGACTTTCCGTGAAAGCGAAAGTAAATTAATTCTATATATGTAGTTAAAACTTTTAAGTAAACCGGCCGTTTATCAATATATTACTATATTTACATATAAGATAATCAAGGTCTGTTTTATATCGTTTATAATCAAGAATTTCAATGATACACCCATATGACAAAGTTTCGTTCCAGATTTCAATGATATTTATTCAAGTTCTCTGCAAAATTAATCAAGAATTATAAAAAGAGAAACAACAAATATATTGTATTGTTTCTCAATGACAGTTTTAAAAGCGGCATGTATATGTACGTATATATAGAAACACCATATTGGTGAAAGCCACGAGCAAAACTCCACACGTAATTAATTTCAAACCTACATATGTTTTCTTATATATTTCATTCTTATTTCAAGTATATATATTTAAGAAAATATCTATGCATCTACTTGCAAAATGATTCTATATATATATATATATTTTTTTTTTTTTTTTCACTGTTTAAAAGTATAATCCTTGTATGTCAATGAAAAAAATCTTATACTATTTACAAGTAATCCGAAGAATTATGTAATTAGATTGTGTATCAATCATGTTAGATCGCGTAACAAACTGGCAAAATATTTATCAATCATGCATTTCATAAATCTGTGTTACTTATATATAACTCACAATTGCAATTTTGACAATTGTAATTGTATATATGTATAAATATGCGGAAACAAGGTTTGTGTTTACATTTTAATTACTACATCTAGTAAGATTTTTTTTATTAGGGAATTAAACAATATGGCAATTGATTAACTAGATGATTGTAAATTAAAAAGGTTTATATTGGTTGAGACCGGCTATCACTTTATACTGATTAAATGTAAACATTTGACCACTACAGTTTTCATATAGTGGATCAAAATCTCGAAATTAATTTGGCTTTCAACTCAAAAAGTTCGGTTACCCAAGAAACACATGATTTTGTAATCTCGACACAACTTTAATTACACATAAAGAATCAAACCCCAAAATATTGCTGGCAGTATTTGGTTGCCCAAAAAGAACATGTAAGTAGTTATATAGGTATGGTCGACCAAAGACGAAAATATAAAGGCGGAAGTTTTGAGTAATTAAGGCGTGTATAGTTATTGGTTGTAATGAAGGAAAAGTTGAAAATTAATGTTAGTCTGATCATACTTTACTATAAACGTATATAATGTTAGGGTTAGCCCACACTTTTGTCGCAATTTGGGCGATGGAAATGCAGAGATAGTACACCCATGTATGATGTATGTGTATAGATATATTTATATACATGTATTAGACTTCATATATATATGTAATATGATATAACATGCATGCATGTGTGTACTGAGATCATAGGTGACATTGACATTTCCCTATTCTTTTCTCATCTGGTTGGGTTAGAAAATCTATTGCCATAAACCCCAATCTATTTGTACATCTAATGAGAAAGTACTTACAATTTAATTGAAGCAATAATTCACAATCTCCACTTCTCATGTACTGATTACACACGATATATATACATATACAAATGCATGTTAATGAGATAATTCTTTGAGGGGTTTTCTTTTCGAAAAAGGTAACTATAGTCTTCCCTATGATGCTATTATTAATTAGTTGTTATTCGTTAATTAAAATGAATTTAATTTTGACGTCGAAAAGAAAAAATGATTTTTGTGATGAAATAGTAACCATTCTAGTTAAGTGCAGACTACTTGCATCAGTTAAATAAATAGTAACAATTCTAGTTAAGTACGCATCTAAGATGGGAGACTCGGTTGACTAATTATAAAACTAAAACAAAAAAATGTGCCTATGCTTGCTACTTGCCAGGGATGAGTTAGAAATGGGCTGTTGCGCAGAAGGGAGAATAATGGCTTTTCAAAGCATAGTATTTAATTTGGTTATAAATATTCCTATATACATACATAAATGTGTGTGAATAAAGCATTTACTTATTCTGTGCTTCAAAAAGGTATCAGATATGAAGGCTATAGGGTTTCTCCAGTTCCATTTTCTATCTTCTTTTTATACAAAACTACGATTCTGAAAATCTTATGTAATTATTATTTCAAAACAAATGGGGTTTTGTAAGATTCCACTTTCTATTTAATTCATATATAATTGGCCTGAGTAAATTATAAAGTAATGAATTCTCGGATATCAAGGATGAGAGCGACAGTGTAGGCCGTGAAACAAAAAATTAGGAGTGAATTCAAACTCTAAAAGTGAGTAAAAAATAACGATGTTTACATGTGAACGACTCATGTATGCATATATTTTTCAGATCGTGTAAACTAAGATCGATGCATGCAATTGATGATTTAATGGCCTTGATCCGTTATACTTAATTAAGCAGTCAAAATATTTTTTTTTTCATTAGATCACATAAATTACCTTTTCTTAGAAAAAAAAGCCCCGACTATAACTCTTTCTTAATTTTTTTTTTTCATTATTCATTCCCAACTACGATAAAATTATTGATCGAACTTAGATCGTCGATATCGTAACAACATTCATGAAAACGATTAGAATACAAACTCCATTGTATAATTGAAGAAAGAATCATTATAATTATCTTTATTTTTAGTTTAAGTGAAAAAAGAGACTTAATCTTGTGCGTGCCCTTTACTACATCGGCTATGTCTCTATGTGTATGTATAAAATGTATTTTAAAATTGCAAACAGTAATTTTACTGCATCGAGTAGAAAAGTTAAATTAAAGAAGAGTACGGAGAGGAGAGCTAGAGAGAGAATAGGTAGTGGTAGGGTCATAGCCTCATAGGGTAGAGTCATGTAGGGGAATAGGCATAGCATGTTTATGGACCGTCCAGGCTCCTCGGCTCCGACCCTATGGTCCGTCTCTTTGTCTTTATGTCGCAGGCTTCTCTCTGCCACGTGTACTTTTTCTCTCCTCACATTTCTTTCTTTAGGGCACAACAACATGCCAAATTGGACAAATTTAAAGCTCTCTCTCTCTATATATATTTTTTTTAATATACCACTCTAATTGAGACATATAATTGATTGTGTTATTAACACTTTAGTTATTGCTTAATCATTGAAGCATAAGTTTTTTTAAAGGACCTAACCGATTTTATGATGCCTTAATTAGTCACATCGATCCTATATATATTTGTGTCGACTAGATGTATTTACATCTCTAATAAGATTCAGGCGGTGAACATTGACATACACAAAGTAATAGGAGTATGAACTAGTATTTCTTTTATTGGATAAATGATAATTGATGAGTGTGCACCTCGTCAACCATTTGAAAATCCTATTAAAGTTTAATTATTACCATTCAATTTTTACTATTTCAACCATATTTATGTGTGTATATTGCATTGACGACATTAATTAACACGTACGGTCATGCGAAAATATTGTGTTTAAAGTTCATTATAATCACATTATTTTTTTAAATCAAATATTATCAATTGCAAATTTTGAACGTAACTGCGAAATGTAAATCTAAAATACAACGCCACGCGGTTGCAATTTTAAAATAATAATTAAAAAATAAATAAATCGAATGTTATAATCTTATTATAAACACGCATGTAACCCATACTGATGCAAACACAATAATTTTGTATTTTAAACAACCATACTCGATACCCGTTAGTTAGAAGAAACATAGGTAAGTTTTATACTAACAAATTTATGAGTCTTATAAGAAACATAATCATTTGTTCGTTTGTATCCCCCATCAGTGAGTTATCGAATATACGTGATGGTTCAATGTTTATTATAGTACCTATATACTATGGATCGACACCATATCATCATCTGTCTCACAAAAATCACAATGATTATTTTTTTTCTTTTCACTTTTAACTAAAAAGAGAAACTGAAACTCTTCTGATCCTTTCGAGTGTTGTATTGTCTTAAAACTCGTAAGAAACGGTCTCCCATTGGGAAGCGTAGAATCTAACAAGCTTTTATTTTGAAAAAGCCTCTGATTCCTAGTCCTATGTCCAGCCAATGTAAAGCAAAAAGCCAAAAGCTAAATTACAATTTCCCTCCAAAACCATAATTAGGAGTATTAGCTAACGAATGATATGTGGGAAGTACCAACTCTTGTAACTTTCCTCGTTTAACCTATACCTTCTACGATACGAGTCTATATGCTATGTCGATTAATTATTCATCTTTATTTAGATCGGATTAAGAGATTTTGCAATGGACTAATAAACCCGATGTAATCAAAATTGTATCTGATTGGTGGTCCACATCTGAGCATATCTTTTTAGGGTTGAAATCCAACCTAATCCTAGCAGAGTTAAATCTACCTAATTTTTGTTTTTGTTTTTGTTTCTTTTTCAAAATCTAAAAGAAAATAACAACCCGGCCTTGGCCTTGACCAAGCTAGGCCAAGTCGTCGATCTATGGACTTTGGCACACCACGCTACCTCTAAACCCAACACTCCTTGAAAGTATATGTAGGACATGGGCAGTGAAATAAACAAGAGGACTGGATCATCATCGGCGAAGTGTGTCCCCACCCAAAAGATAAAGAGAGAGCCCTTTAGATTTTATAACCTGAGCGGATGTAAACGCAAGCTGAAAGATCAATTTATGAGTTGGGTTACTTTTTCGTACTAGTAGTGTTGTGGTCGAGAGGACCAAAACAAAACAAAGGGATAGGGACTAAGAAATATCTAACACAAAACAGAGCAATAGTGTTTATTGGACCACATCGTATGTAGGACCATCCAAGAGGTTGAGCGTGGTTAACAAATAAAATAAAAACAAGTACCTGGCTGATGTCACATGGATTGATCTTTGATGTTGTGAAAAATGTGTTTTTTTTTTAATTTTAAGCTGTTTTATGATTCAAGGTGTAAGTAATATTATATCCTACAAACACATAACCCAACAAAATGGCGAAATACAAAAAAAAGCAAGAAAAGAAGTTGGAAAAATCGATCTAAGGATGCGAAGGCAGGCTCGATTTTATAGTTTAGGTGTATGAACATACTGTTTATTTCGAGAGCCAGTAGATGATTAGAAACAACGTACAAGCAGCAATCACAGCGGAGAGGATAAGTGTGTCCCGAGAACGTCTCCTTCTAATTGAGCCTATAAATGGTGAAGACAAGTTGCTTAAGGATAATTAAAGGTTCATGAAATTAGTTGATAATATCATGTAGAGTTTGAATAGACTCGATAATATCATGTAGAGTTTGAATTAGAGAGATACCAAGTAAGCCACGAATCACTGGGAATTTGTCTCCGAGATTTTTTACTTTCCCTTGAACATCTGAAAACAGAGATCGCTGAGAGCCAAGAACTGCTCTTGTTGCTTGAGCTTGACCTATAACTTCATCAATCTGCAGCCAAATGATTCTAAAACTATTAGTAAATTCTCCGCAGCATCATCATTAAATGGTTTACTTTATAAAGAGGGCTATTAACAGAATATAACACTCAGATTACAAAAAAGCCATGATTGCAGAAAGTATCTTACATGGGATATGCTTCCATGGATCGAAGCTCTCTCCCTTAGCACTTGCACACCTGGTGACATACTACCAGAAGCCTGCAAAAGCGAAGACAGAACCCGACTTCCCATCAAAAGGTGACCATAGAAGAATGTACATTTCCTAATCCCATCTTAATAAGACTCATTTTAAAAACTAAGAGGCTATATGATTCTTACCTTGTATTCACTTATGTCATCCCTGACAGAACTCAAAAGCTCAGCGTGTTCTCTCATCGAGGTTATATTTCCTTTTATTCTTCGAAACTCCTATAAAGTTACATGGAAATACATTATAGGCGAGAAGATAGGTCCTATAATACGTATAACTTTATATTACTACAGATGTATAAGTACCGCTAAACAAAAGCCACACTAGTGCAAAGGGTATTTCCATTTACCAAAAAATGGGACTGCAATTACTCATCTAGTACTGAGTCACGGATGCATGATGCGAAAACAATGTGTTACACTATCATGTATTTGTAATCGGTAACTAGGTTACTTTGCATTTATACTCCAATAATATTGAGATGAAAAATAATTGGACCAATCGCATTAAAATCATACTTGTCAAATTTAGAAAGTTGGAAATCCTCGGTATATTGGAATTACTCCAAACTTTCACTCAAGACATCCTCGTTATAGCATATGAAAATAGCAGAAAAACTAGAAAACAAGTTAGAGAGGAAAGAGTCAAATATGGTGCAAGAAAACCTGAGTATATTCATGAAGTATATCCCTGTGCCTTGCAAGCTTTTGCGTAACCGATGTTGTGGGTGCAGCAGATGCAGCGCATCTGCTCATGGAATCATTAATGTCCAACAACTTCTCGAGCAACGATTGAATCTCCATCTCCATGGACTTCCATGATCTTCCCGATCCAACTGTTGGAGACCCAGCGTCGACATACCCTGGGACCAAAATATATAAAGCTAGTAAAGAAAGGAACCAAAACTCTGCATTTCAAGACTTTATAATGGTTCTTTAAAGACTATAGAACAGTATGTGATTGATACAACAATGCGATTCTTGACAGCTGAAAGCTAAAGCAAAACAGTAAGCTTTACACACAAAATTCTTCTTACAGATTCAACTACACATGGAAAAGGCACAGCAAATCTGAGAGCAGTACTGCGATTTGCAGCTTTACTCCACCAGAATTTTGACAAATTCGCTCATGAGGGATTTATCTAGCATCGCACGGGAAAGTCACCATAGGGTTCAAAATTAGATAACCACCACACACATGAATCAAGCATCGTGGAACCAGAACAGGGACTGAGAGCGTTCAAAATTCAATCCAATGAAGAGATGATATCGAAAATCTAATGACTCGATCCATGCCACATTACAAAATACTAACCCCTACACTCAAAGAGTAGACATAACAGCAACATATCTACCACCAAGCAAGGAAAACAATAAACACACAGAGCATGATCAAGCTGAAACGAAGAAGAACGAACCTCCTTGAGTAAACCTGGCGCCGAGCTTAGCGTATGAAGAGAGCTTAACGTCGAGATCGCCTTCGATTTTACGAGCGTCCCTACGGAGCTCCTCCCAACCCGATTCCTGCAGATCCAGACTAGATTCTGTCATTTCCGATCTTCACCAATTCAGATCAGCAACCTTCTCCGCTCACGGATTATTCTCCAGCTCCGACGTGAGCCAATGCCGGAGCTCTGGGTACAGCGAACGATCTGATTATAACGGAAACTGATGGAACCAATTAAGCAGCGACGACGATGGGATCGCTCTTCCCTCCTCCGCTTCTTCGGGCCGAAACCAACAGTTCAAGTTCAAGAGACCATTCATTCATCTGAGTGGATAATTGCTCTCCTTTGATACAATGGGCTTTATTAGGCCCATTTACAGTACAGACAAACAGTGGACGCGCGTTAGCTTGGCTCTTGCCTAAATACGGTAGTAGTATTGTGTACGGAAACAAGAAGTTTTTTTTTTTTTTTTTTGCTAACAGGAAACACGAAGAAGATTATGAGTTCGGACGTAGAGGAGAAAGATTCCATACCAGTGAAGTGTTGGAACAAACTTCTCTCCAATTCCCTTTATCGAAACGTCCAAACAAATTTTTTTTATACGATCTTAGTTTTTTTTTTACTGTAGATTCAAACTCATAACCAAGTGCGACGTTGAAATTATTAAATAGTCATGGACTCATGTGCATTCGATATATGATCGCATAAAACGATTATTTTCTCCTGGTCACCTCCATTATGATTTATGAACGTTTAAACAATTAAACGTCGTCTTTAATTTAGTAAAGATGCGGATTACATATACATGATTAAATATGTAACGTCGTCTTTAATTTAGTAAAGATGCGGATTACATATACATGATTAAATATACATATTTCTTCAAGCCTTGTCGGGTTTTTGTTTGTTTGTTTGTTCAACTAGCCTTGTCGGGTTTAAAAGACAAATTTGGCTAAAAGAAAAAGCTCAACACAAGATCTTTTTCTTAAGTTATTTGTCCTGAAGATATGAATATACATTATCAACCACTACTAACGTACGCAAGTAACGCAGCTAGAGGACACACCGTACACATTTTGTTTCGTATTATAACTTTTTTTATATGTATATTTTTAACAAAATCATCACAGACAGGTAGATGATCACTAACCTGATTAAAAAAAGCACAGTAGATGATCACTAACATAAAAATAAATTTAACATTTTAAAATGAAATGGTGGGGTTTTGATCTCGTGGGAGTGTTACTGAATAGGTTCAAAAAAAAATCCCACGTGGCCAGCACGCGTGTGGTGGCATTAATTGTCTTCATCTTCAAACAAGCTAAACAAAACATTTTCAGATAATAAAATAAATGTTTAGGCCTATGTCCGATAGTTTTTTTTCCTGAAGATTCAGAATCAACCACTAATCATTTCTGCACAAGTGAATAACGAAAAATAAAACAGCATTCACAAAGTATAGTAAGCCTAACCGCATTCTCCATGGCTTGATGATACTTGAGCTGGAATTAAATTTGCTTATATTATAAGTGTAGGCTAACGGTTAATCGGACGTGTTATACATTTAATGTAGATTCTTCGGTTTTGACTTCTAGTCTTCTAGAGAAGGAAAAAAACAAATGTGGCAGTTTTAATTTTAATATAATCCAACGGTTAATAAGCTTCATCTTCATCTAACCGTTCATTTAACTAGACTCCAAAAGCTCCTTTGTTTATCTATCTCTATTTAAAATCCTCTGCCTTTCACTCCCTTCTTCTCTTGATCACCACTTCTTGAACGTTTTACACAATCAACAACTCTTTTTCTCAAAAGTTTCTCTCTTTATCCGTTCACATCATCCTTGCCGTCGATTTATCCCGTCGGTGATTCTCTGCCGTCAAGATTCTGAAAGTTTTTTTTTGCTTTTTCCCCTGAATTTTGTTTTTTTGATATACAGAGTAAATCAAGAAAAAGTGTGAAAGAGATTGAATTTTTAGTTCATTTCCTTCAGATGAACCAATCTTCATTTGACTCATTACTCTCTGTGTCATCTCACTCTCTTAACCTCCGATTTGTCTCAGATTTCTCAAAGATTGTAGCTTTGTGACAAATTCTGTTGTTCAAATTAGCTATAGTCAAGAAGAAACGAAGATGAGGAAGCTCAAAGGGATTATGATAGGAAGACGGATTCTACGAGTCTCTAGATGGATCTTCCGAAATGCCCGGATCCGTCGTTCCGTGTACAACCGATTACACCCGACCCGACCCGCTTGCAAGTTGAGACTACTACCAATAGCGAGACTCAAAAACTGGGGCCAGCGTCTCACGCAAAGTTTCATATTATTCGGGTCTACGAGAGGATCCGAATATAAACCTGACCCGGTTCCAAGGGGGCACTTAGCGGTCTACGTGGGTCAAAAGGACGGCGATTTTCACAGAGTTTTGGTACCCATCGTTTACTTTAACCATCCTCTGTTCGGTGAGCTGCTCAGAGAATCGGAGAAAGAGTACGGATTCTGCCACGAAGGAGGGATCACTATCCCTTGTCTTTACTCGGACTTCGAACAGGTCAAAACCCGAATCGCATCCGGGTCGGGTTCTCGGATATTTCCATGGAGGAGTCGCCGTCCCCTTTGCCGCCGCAATTGAAGACAGATATGAAAGAAAAAAAAAAGTTATAGGATCTTCAACTTTTTTAGTAGATATCGTTCCGTTTATTTACCATTTTTCTGTCTAGTTACTTTTTGTCACTTCACTCTTTTTTGTGATAGTGAATTTATACAGTAAGGTGATAATGTAAATAATTGTGATGAATTTTTAATATTTATTGATAATGATGTGATTAGCGTCGGGACCTTCAGTGGTTAGTTTGTCTTTGGACATTGATATAAAAATCAAGGGATTTAATGATGAAACCCAAACGAAAAATGTAACACGATTCTATTCTCTCTACAGTTTACTCAAGATTTTAGCTATCAATCGCAAAGATTTGTTTGTTGCTTGCTTATTCCCATAGTTAACATTATATATACTTCGAATACTATTTAAGAAGGGCTAAGGTTAGACGACAAAGAATTGGTTTTTGTAGTTGCCTTGTCTGAGATTTGGATACAAAACACTCTGATGTGAAAGATGTTCAAATCTTAAATGAGTGTATGGAAAAATAAGAGATTAATACATACTGTATATATCAGACAAATAAATTTTTTCATTTATATATTTTCTTTTGGTTACATTTTTGTTTATGTTCACACAAGCATATCAAACAAATCTAGATGTGTGTTCCAACGGTAGACGAATTTGTTGGATTTTATCCCCAAACAAAAACAAAATTTAAATATAAATTATGACATTATATTGTTCCTAAATAGTACCATTAAGATCCAATATAAGAGAGGTCATAATCTCTCTTTAGTCCGTTTCAATTTCTTAACGAAGCTCAATGTGGAAGAGTGCTTTAATTTGTCATTGCAGTTCGAAGTTCAATAGTCTTTTTCTTCCGTCTGACTTACCGAAAATTCTCCATTATGGACAACCATATAATGATTTCATAAATACAAGATTATAGATCTCATTATAACTTTTGGTATGACTATTTGATTCCATGTGATCTTTTCATTCTCATTGGTCTCAATGTAACTTTTGGATCCCAGAACACGCTTCTCTCTTATTGGCTCACAGTGAAGAATCGCTCTTTCATGTCGAATAAACTTCAAAGTGAACCATGACTTACTTATATAACAATACAATCGACAGACCTATGCGGACATATATGATTGCTATTCAAGCATTACTAACATTTCAAAACTGGGAGACATAAAAAAATAGACAATAAATAAAAACAGAAGAATCAAAGACGGAAGAAGAGCAGCTAACTTTGATGTATTAACAGCCATAAAGCTCTTTTTTAACCATAACAATTAACAAGACCAGCTCAATGAAAATTTTCAGTGAGCAACACGTTACGTACAAACATGCCACTTGAAATTTAAAGTAAAATCATTTAGATTTCCAATGGCGATCAATTCCAACTAGTGAATTCCGGTTGTTTGTTAAATCTCAACTTTGTGAACATCTGATATGTTTCAATTCCCAATCTAAATTGCAAAATGGAAAAAATGAATGTGAGCATGTTGGGGGTGTCTAGATCACACACAAATCAGAAACAATTGAAATCAAAACTGTGTGTATAGTCTTGTAGAGAGAAACTTACTTTTTGAGAAGTCACGAGCTGTGAGCGTATATGGAATGTGAAGGACTAAGCTGCAAATGCATTCTCTTCAACTAATGTTCAGATTAAGCTGCAAATGCATTCTCTTCAACTAAGAACCTTGATTAGTGATTGTCGAATTGTGTTTCAATATTGTTGTATCCTGTGTATTCTTCCATGTCCTCCACACAAGCTTCTGCGATCTGTAAAGCACGCTCCACCATGAAGCTACCTTCTGTATCTGTAAGATGCAAAACTCAAGAAGTGATCAAGAAGCCAACAAGTGATCTACCAAAGTCTCCTCTAGTCATCATTACTAGAGAGACACACATACCGATGTAAATCGCCTTCCCTCCAAGACCACCAAACTCACGAGGAATCTGAACATTCACAGAGAGCTGGATCCTGAAATCAAAATTGATGTTAAACCGTAGAGTAAAGCCCGAGTAGAAAGTAGAACGAAGCGGATTTTACCCAATCTGAGTCTTGCCAATACCCGGTACCCCACCTGGAGAGTATAAGCAAAGATTAAAGCACTTGTTGCTGCCAAATTGGTGGATCAGAGAAAGAAAAAACAAAAAAGTGAAGATGACTCACCAATCTCTGTAACATCCCTACAGCTTATTCCACCGCCCAAGATGCTATCAAGATCAGAACAAGATGTAGTAATGCGCGGCAAAGATTCCTCCTCGTGAAGCATATCCCAAGCATTCTTTGCTCCTTGTTTACTCCAAAACAGAATCCTTCAGTGAATCAAATAAGAAGGAAAACCCAACAGAGAGCTCCAAGGAGTTCATCAAGTTACCATTTATGAGAGAAGTGCTTCCATTGCCAGAAATTTGATTTGCCAGCTTCAATATGTCAAATGCTTCCGCCTCAGTGATATTCACATCTGTTCACAACATCAAGGATGACGAAACACACAGAGAGAGAATTATACAAGAAATAAGCTTTCCCATTGTACTTAAACTAGATCACAGATAGCTTAATCAAAAGGAGGTAAACGTTAAACGCTAACCCATGAGTAATCGATTGTGGTTTACACTAGAAAGTCAGAGCGAGAGAAACAGCATTTCGGAGACATGAAACGATTCAAAGATCTCTTTCAATTCCAGTGTGACCCCAAAAAAAACTCGATACTATCAACAGATTACAATCTCCGGTGTAAGAGTAGGGTAAAGAAGAAATTAACCTCGAGCGAGATCAGTGGATGATACAGAAAAAAATCGAAGACGATAACGGCAGCCCAAAGTAAGTTTTGCCGCCATTTAGGCCCGGGGCATTCGATCCTAGCCGAATGCAACCGAACCGAAATTATCGGTTTACGGTTTCAGTTCGGTTTACTTCAGGCCCGTAGCTTCTGCTTCCTTTGAATCTGTTTTCGTAAAGCCCATTTCTCTTCTTTCTTAACTTTTGAACATCTTTCATTCCTTAACCATTTTTTAATCATGTGATAAATTTGTTTCAGAAATACAGAATACAACATATTTAGCACAAAAACGAAATTACATGGAGCTACTCTATAATTATACAAGAATTTCCAATTTTACATTGTAAAAAACAATATTTATTCTTTGTAGTAGACCAATCAATTGCGTCGTATATACACAACTTTGCATCATATACCATATAATAGATATATTATTCAGAGACCAGAGGTAAACGGTACGTTGGATGGAATCCAAGAGCTACCGGCAATGAAACTACCAACGGTAAACTTGGAAGCTTCTGATGCAGAAGAAAGGACCCGAAACCCAGGCCATGTGACCCGACCCGAAGTCGAAGCACCTGGACCCGTGTTCTGAAACTCAGCATAAAACAAAGTCCTTAGAGCGAAATTACCATTCCACTCAAGCCATCCACGCGGATCAATCAGACTATCGAAAGAAGTTTTCATAAATACCGTCCTAGAATATTGTCTCCAGGGTCGACCCAAATAAGTTTTGGTAGATCCCAAAACGGGTCGAAGATCCGAAGCTGCGGTGACCCGAGAGTTGTGGATAATAATACCCGTGTTTTGATTCGGGTCGGATCTTCCTTGAGCAGTGATTGTGTTGGTGCGACTACGTGGACGGCGTGCGAAGATGTTACAATTTTGGAGAACGGCAGCTGCATTTCCGAAGATGAAATCGACGGTTCCATAAACATCACAGTCACGGTAAAATTGGCGGTTGGAGTGAACATAGAGTGTGTCTTGATAACCTTCAAAACTACATTGATAGAAAACGGATAGATCCGACCCGGATCTTAAAGCTACTGCTTGCTCGTTGTTTGCACCCGCCGTGTTTCTAAACGTTATTCCACTTGCTATAAACCCGTCTCCCACCGCCGCTGTAATTATTTGAGAAAAGGTATAATAAAAAGATGATGATTAGTTACTTTTTAATGATGTCATCCGTTGAATTATCACGTAGTAATGTGTATGGAAGGAATGATGGTAAAATTGTACAACATCATAAATATAGTTACGGAGAAAAAGGGAGAATTATTATTTTTTGGGTTTAGTTATCAGATTTGTGAAATGACAAACTGTTTTTACTTTCATCAAAATAAATTTGCGAAATAACCTAAATCAAGCATCAAAGGCAGATTCTATTGGCTTTTATCAAATTTTACGATTCGTATAAATTATTATGCCCATATAGTTTTTAATATCACGCTAATGATACTGTAAATTATCGTGTAATAATAGAGGTTTGCGTATATTTCTAAATATCAAACGAAGCATAAAAAAACTGAGTTGACTAATACTTTCCATAAAACTGTATGGAAATTAATTTAATTTTGCAAAAAAAGATATCAGCGTCTTTGTCAAAAAAAAGAAAAACAAAATATCAACGACAACTAACAAATCTAAAATATTGCATCTATACAACCTATAAGATGCGGAGCGTGGTTCTTATATTAGCCCTTTCGAATTCGCTATCTAGTTTGATGTGTTCATGCACGTAAAAATTCGCAAATTAAAACATATATATTATATAAATAAAAATAATAATCATACGTACCGACAGTAGCTGAATTAAACGTGGTCGTTCCTCCTCCAACACTTCTGCTTCCGGTAATAATTGTTTTCCCTTTACCATCTCCTCTCAACATAACATTCTTTTTTCGAATCTCAAGATTCTCAGTGTAAACGCCTTGCTTCACATATATTACGAACCTACCACTCCCTGAAGCAGCGTTAATTGCTTCTTTGATCGTCCTGAAATTACCAGACCCGTCTTTAGCCACCACCGCGTTATCTCTTGGTGTTGAACTCTGCAAAAGCTTCCGGTCACCGGGTTTGACCCACGAAGGAAACCCATCTTTCTCGGGTGGGGTATAGTTGAAAGGAACTTTGTTAATGGCGAGTGTATTGCATATAAGACTTGAGACGTTGTTTGTCATCAAAGGAAGAACGATATCAGTAACACCGAGCTCTAAGAACCCGGCTCGACAAGTGTCGAGATTAGTTAGAGCCGTGCTGAGCCATGTTTGTGCATCGGTTTTCGAGCACTTCACATTTGGGTCCATCGTCTCGTTGATTTTAGAGACGGTGAAGTCGTAGAGCTTAATACAATCTTCCCAAGCAGCTTTTTCGCGTGTGTCGCGGCACTTTGGTCCTAGTGTGGACGCGTGGGTTTTGGCGAGGATGGCTCGGTCCAAAGCGAGTTTCATTGAGATTTTGAGAAACTCGGATTCAGATTTTATGGGTTTTTGGTTTGAGTTGTGGGTTAAGAAATACTCGCAGGGTTTAGGATTTGGAGTTTGGCTACACCACGCTTTCACATCTTTCGAGTTGTAACCCGAAACTGACGATGCCACGAAAATGCATAAGAACACAAAGGTAATAATATAAACTCGAAAAGCCATTATAAGTTGAGAAACGAGAAGTTTGTGTGTGAAACCCAAAAAACAAATAATGCGAGAAGTTTGTGTTTGAAGGTATTGGATGATGAGATTGATGTCTTGAATGGATGTGTTTATATAGAGTGCGTGACTTATGCCTTTTTAATTAATAATTTAAATATATTATTTATGTCATTTCATAATAGTTGAAGCAAAAAAAAAAGGTATATATGTCTATACCAACCAATGGATTGGTAACCATCATGCCGTCATATATTCTCTATGTTGAAATAATTTTCTTGTTTGGGCTATCTTTTTTTGACGTGTACATTATTAAGTAAGCTGTAATTTGAGTAGTGGTTATTTTCAATCAGGGAAAAAAAAATGCCACAATCGAATTTATATACGAGATCTGATATAGAAACGACTTAATTAAATACGATAGCTTGAAAAAAATAGGTTTATTAATTAGCAGAAGTCGAAATTAGCAGTACTTTATAGTTTTTTCAGCTATTAGTTTATCAAATTTTAGATGTTAAACTTGATAATATTATTGGCATATACGCGTCTAGGGGAGGTAACTGATCAATCGGATGTCCAAAAGTCTCTTAAATGAAAGAAGAATAGAAATTCAAAGTCATGCCTCTATAAATTAGTTTGATTTATTTATGTAGTTGTAACAACAATAATAAAAATTATTATATGCAGGCAAGCAGAGACAGTGTAATCGCTATCCACAAGACTAATCAACCATCGACGTTTCGTCAATTTCGAAATATTCACTAGTTTGTTTCATAAATATATATACCACTCGTTTGCCCTAGCGCACTGTATACGACTACCAGCCATTTGTATAATTCTTTTGAACTATCAAAGCAAATTAAGTTTTTTTTTTAAAGGTATAAAGCAAATTAGGTTATTAGGTTATAAAGTATTCTATTTTACATATAACGGCAAAAATAAAATGTATAAGTATTATGAATTTGGCAAACTTTTTTGTGCGTGTGTACATAATCAAACAAGATTATCTCGTAAGGCTTTTCTAGCTAAAGTATTGGTGTATAAACTGGTAAAAAAAAATTAGCGGAAAAAGTAAACACTTGGCAATGCTGAAATACTTAAAATTGTAAAAGATAACAACAGAAAATAGCGCAATACAAAAATAGATGAAAATATTGCTTTGGTATTACTATTAAAATAGTAATTTTACCTCTATGTTGAGAAATTAGTTACCAACAAAAATTATTAATATTTGTTTTATACACCAAATTCAAAAGAAAAAAATAAGAAGCAAATTGTGTAGACTTTAGGCCTATAATTTTTCTGTCCGAAACCAACTTTTGATAATACATGTTAAAATGGAAATTATATTTTCACAGCAAAGATCCAAATTCGGATGCAAGCAAAAAAACATATTACTTGTTAATGAAGTGAACTATTCGCTCTAGGTTACTCGTTTATCATGAAGTTACAATAAAATCGACCGGAATACATTTGCATATTAGCTATTAAGTCGCAACGTCAACATTTACACACAAAAAAAAACTATTAGATCAACATATCTAACGAATCCTTTTATACAATTTCTAAGGAATCCTTTTATACAAATCATATTAGATAAACTGTTGGGTTAAAGTTCATGTTCAGATTGATTGAAATGAATTTCTAATTTGTAGAATTTATGAAATTTCCGGACTGGTGGAACAACGTTTATATGACTTTTGTCAACTGCGCTTGATTAATTGACTTGATAATATTGAGATATATATGTAGATCTAAAACATATAATAAGTACTATGTTTTGTTTATGTAAGACTTGGCAAATTGAGGGACATAAGACTATAGCGATGGTAGGTTGGTCATCTAATATTAAAAAGCAAAAGATATTAGTGATCTTATCCATCTAAAATCCGATTATTAAGTGGTTGAAGAATTGGGTACATGCAACGCACAGCTATATATGTTTCTACTACTAGAAAGTTGTCCGTCAACATTATAATGAAATGAATGACTTTTACAAAAAAAAAAAAAAACATTATAATGAATGAGAATTGAAAACGTAATACAGCTTGCGTTTTTTTAAATCAGGTTTGATGAGTTTTAGAAATGTAAAGACTAACAACTTAACAATAATGAGAAAGCCAATACAATCGTCGTCGGAACCTTTGGCCTTAGCCTTGCATAATTATTAAGCCGCAACGCGACAACCAAATATTTAACCCAAAAAAAAATTTGTGACGAGAAAATATACATTTAAAAAATCTCTTTACACATTATTAGACCTTTTTGTTCCATTCCTTTGTGCTCACTTAAGTAGACCTTTTTGGTTTCTAATTAATATTAGAATCCAAAAAAAAAACAAATTGTTTTGTGCAAAAATTAGACTTTTGTTGAAGGGTTTACTTTATTGGTAGTGTAGTATCATTCAAGCTCTGGATTCTTGAAACGTCGCCGTTCAACACAAGCCTGCGCTACACGTAACGTCGACGGAAGAAACGAGGTTACAAAAAACTAGCAGAAAACGTAGACATGTCTCAATCTATGGGTATAGATTACCAACATTATCATCTGGTCTAAGTTGACTTTTTAAGCACGACCCAACAAAAAAGTTCCGAATTATGTTATATTGGTAACGAAGTTTATTTATGTTTCTATTTTTTTTTCTCATCTGACGATGAAGTAACGATGTGATTTGACTCTGGACGTTAATTAGTCTTTTCATGGATTATCCATAGAGATATATTTCGTCTTTAGAATACATATATTTTTTAAGAATCAATGTATGAAGAGGTAATCACCAAATTGAGTACTATCACAATCTACTAGTTTGACAAAATTACATCATGAATATACTTACAAAATATTTAAAGCAACCATCGTTTTGACGACATTTCTCACTTCCATAGGGACACCTTTTTTTAACATTATCAGGGGGACACATTAATATACTCTCAAATCTCACCTTCGTAATGACAAATTATTGCATAATTATATTTAGGGTGGACAAAAGAAAATTTAGGTTGATAAAATGGAAAACATGGTCTATAATACTGAAACATTAATACCTGAATGAACTGAATTTTTGAAAATTCGATCTAAGCTGATTTTGATCTAATTTGTGCATGACCAGTAATGTTAATTAAGATACATTTTAAGCAATCAACACCTATTTTAATATGCATAGGCTACAGTACGCATATATGTTCCATACATCTAATCTATAGTATATACCTTATCATGATATCTAATAGTAGTTACATATCTAAATGTATATGAACACATTAATTAGTTTTTAAAATTCTCACGCAAAAGAAATGAAGCACAAGCAGCTGTAGCAATAATAGACTTATTTAAGATCGTTAAAACCTCGTTATCGAAAGGACGTACGAATCACGAATATTAAATTGAAATTTATCATTTCAACTATTAAAGTGGAAGATTCGTTTTTCCACAATAATAAGTTTAGTATAAGGTACTGATTTCTTATAATTCAAGTTTCCGTTTGAGGCCCGCAAAGACTTTGTTTGGCTGTCTACGTTTTGTCCTCGATCGTAATCATTTCAGATTGTGTCGTTGTTCCTCTTAATTACAATTTGTTTCTTAAAAACAAATAGAACTTTTCGTAAATATAGGTAAGTTTGTGCCGTGGTGGCTCGGTTTAATGAATCTTCTAAATGAATTGATCAGTTATAAATGTTGGATATGGTGATAAGTGTGGATCTTAGATGACAACTTATATTTCTGATTAGTTCGTTATTGGTCACAACAAACATTTTAGATGACAAAAATATGAATCATTATTGTGAGAATAATATGGTGATTAGTTCGTTATTGGTCACAACAAACATTTTAGATACAAAAATATGAATCTTTATTGTGAGAATAATATGGTGATTAGTTCGTTATTGGTCACAACAAACATTTTAGATGACAAAAATATCGATCTTTTACAGGTTTTTGGGTCTAAACTTATGCGGTTATGAACAAAACTCCAGTATATTTGTAATTATATTCTAGATAATTTTTTCGTATGTCTTTTCCTATGTAAATTTTGCTAAAAATTTCATTTAACAATTAGTCGGTATTTTTTTATAAAAAACTTAATTAGTCGGTATATTGCAAAATTCTAAAAGTGCTCTGATCCAAACATAAAAAGAGGCGTTATAGACTTTACTGCTTTAGCTCGACATGAAGAGACTAATATCTTAGAAACACATTCAGAGAAAGAACACATGGATCGACCATTTTGAATTTGATAGCTTATCGTAAATCTCAAGTAATCATTTGCACTTTTAAGCTGATTCTACTTTAATTCTTATTTACGAAAATGAAAACTGTTTCAATTTTCAGAAAACATCCAAAATCCAGAGAAAATCAAGATAATTGATTTTTTGATAGTTTTCAATTTTTTAAGAGATGTAATTAAAAAGACACTTTGTTTAAATTTTGTCAGCAAAATAATACACTAGTTAATACTCCGAAAACGAAGGCATGTAATATATATTTTGACCGATTGCTTACAGGTAATACATATATGATATATATATATATATAAATTTTGTTAGCATGCATGAGAGAATACATACATGATCTTATTATATAAATTAGGATGCGTCAAAGTTACTTTTTAACATGATCGTGTCACGTGTCAAGTTAATTAATTAGATTTTGACACGTGTTAAAAAAATTCAAGTATATATTTCAATTTAATAAAAGGAAAATCTTATTATATAAAGTAGGATGCGTCAAAGTTACTTTTTAACATGATCGTGACACGTGTCAAGTTAATTAATTAGATTTTGACACGTGTTAAAAAAATTCAAGTATATATTTCAATTTAAGAAAAGGAAAATAAAATAAAAGAATTTATTTCAATTTAAGAAAAGGAAAATAAAAACAAAAAATAATTTTGATTAATTATGATATATTTCAATTAAAAA
>JAHZTW010000003.1:78699503-78735573 GCA_020283515.1 Alliaria petiolata | reverse complement strand
AACAGAAACAAAGCCAATATCCAGAATAACTCATGATAAATAAAACCCCCAAAACCCAGTCCTAATCCACTCTTTCTTCACTGCCTTCAAGTCCGCCTTCAAGACTAAACGTCTCGGATAATTTCCTTACCTGCACACTCAACACAAAAGAGAGGCGTAAGCATTACCAGAAATGCTTAGCGAGTACGGTCATCCCGTACCACCGCCAATAACAGAAACGCAATCATACACAGTTAAACAATTCGCATTGACACTTAGCAAGCAAGCACAGAAAACAGATATGATCATCTACCCTAACTCGCAGACCATGAATTATGGACTCGGTTCAGCTCTAGCGTGAATCACACATCACCTAAGCACGAGACTCGATCCGGCTATCCAAACGAGCTAGTTAGACATCATGTATTCTCACGGTTCATACTTAACCAATCACAATCACAGAACATTGCCTTGCTAAGCCGAAACCACTAACTTACACAAGCAATCAATGAAACCAGATAACCTAGCATTCCTACGGTTCTAGCTACCAGCTACAGTCACGCACTCACCTTAGACACAAAGGCAAACGTTCAGTCGGATGCAATTCGGTGATTACTCGAACAGATTCAGTGCTAGTCGTACACATCCGCGTCCTTCCGGCTATCGCTACGGCTACACTCGCGAGATCCAATCTCCTCTCGGCTATCTTTCCAACCGCTCACTTTTCCTCGAACTAGAATCTGAATCCCCTCAGAAACAGCACAAAATATACAGATTAGTCGAATGACATTCGACAGAAACTCAACAAAACTCGTGATATCCCATCACTTACCAAAATCTCTCGGACAGATTCTCCTTTTCTCGGATATCTCTCGGACTAGTCAAACAACTCTCGGACAGATTCTCCTTTTCTCGGATATCTCTCGGACCAGTCAAACAACTCTCGGACAACTCTCAGATTTCTTGGCTATCTCACGCCTACAACCAGATATCTCGATTATCTCTCGGTGATAACCGATCAGAATACAAAGCTCTCGGTAATAGTCGGCTTACCTCTCGAACACAGTCGGATATCGCTCGAATGCAGCCGCACGGTCTCGGCTACGGTCGGATACCGCTCGGATGCAGCCGCACGCTCTCGGCTACAGTCAACAATCCTTCGAACACGTCCGATCTCCTCTCGGCTACGGTCACAAGTGCTCGAACAGAATATCCACCTCTCGGCCAAAATCGCCTCTCACGAACTTCTCTCGGATATTTTCTGACTAAAAGACGCGGTCACAGCTGAAATCCACTTATATAGGGCGGAAACCCTAGCCAAACCGTCTAACCCAGTCTTTGCCGACGCGGTTAGGTTTTCTTTCGTACATAGCCGGTCCAATTTAAGTTCTTATCGAACATGTCCCACATCGCTCGGCCATTAGCGGAACAAATCCCTTTCCGCCTCGGATTAATCCACTTTTGCCGACTCAGTCCACGGCCCATGGCCCATCTCAACACTTAGTCAAATTCCTCGGACTTATTCACAGTTTTCACTCGGCTCGCCCATTTTCACTCGGCCATAGCCACGGTACCGTCCAACTCTCACGGACACAATCACTGTACAGACACTAATCACAGACACGGACTAACCTCACACGAAATAGAACATATACACAATGGTCATCCCATGACCCGCACGACCATACTCAGGATTTCTGGTCGCGGATGCTACAGGACTCATCTAAATGGGAAGTATGGAGGTGTTTTGCTAGTGGCAGCCGAACAGGATGGTAACTTTCAGATATTTTCTTTGGCTTTTGCAGTTGTGGATTCTGAGTGTAATGCTTCATGGAATTGGTTTTTCACCAAATTGAGTAGATGTTTCTCAGATCAGTATCCGCTTGTCATAGTTTTTGATCGGCACGACTCCATCGCTGACGCATGTAGGAATGTGATACCATGGGCAACACGGACATATGTTACTATCATCTTCAGCAAAACATAGTGACAAACTTTCACGGGAAGCAACTCATGTACTTGGTGAAAGGGGCTGCATACGTGCATACGTCTTACGATTATAACCGATACATGGATGCAATCCGAGATGTAAACCCCGTACTTGCTCACTATTTGCAGGATGCGGACCCAAGGTTATGGTCACGAGTTCATTTCCCTGGAGACAGGTACAACATAAAGACTAGCAACATCGCAGAATCGATCAATGCGGCTGTTAAGCAAGCCAAAGGATTTCCCATCACATTTTTGCTGGAGTTTATTAGAGAGAAGCTCGGGAGATGGTATAATAAAAGGTGTGAAGATGCTCTAAGTCTCACAACGAGCCGTACCCGGGGGGGGGGGTCGAATATCTATTGGTAATTCGAGATCATTATGCTGAAAATTTGAAAGTAGAACGCATAGATGGCTGGCGTTTCTTTGTTAAGGGTGGAGCACGAGATTGTATTGTTGATTTGGAACAGCGGAAGTGTTCGTGTGGTGTGTATGATGTTGAGAAAATCCCTTGCTCACATGTCATTGCAGCCGCAGTAGAGGCCAACGTGCAACTGTCATCAATTGTGTGTCCATCTTACTCGAAGGAGACATTAAATGCTGCGTACTCCCATCCCATTAACCCCCCGATTTCTGATGTGGTGTTCCTTCTTCTTAGACCGTTGTTTCATTAACCGATCATCCACATCCTTCTGCGATGGTTTGCCCCTCCCTACATAGACGACACTAGGTTGTACATCTTGGGCACAGTTTACACTCTCACATGGAGCTGGTTGTTTTTTCTAAAATAATGCATGATAGATGTCAATGACAAGAACAAACAACTGGAAATTAACGGCTTTATTAATTGGAAATTGTTCAAGTAAACATTCACTCGGAAATAAAAGGGTACACACAATCCAGATCATCTTAAAATACAACATGATTCATCACAAGCAGTTTACTTTTCAGAATTCTTTGCCCTCATTCTTGCCCTAGTAACCCTAGTAACGACTGAAGTCAAAGAAGACCTAGCAGGCTTATTTGTCTGAAAGGTCTTTTTAGTTATATTGGGAGAGGGATCAGAACTAACCCGACCAGCGGACTTGACCTGCTCCTCATTCCTTGCCTCCTTAATCTTGGCAATAGTTTGGTCCACATCGGCAACCTTCTTAGTCAAGATGTCAAGCTTTGTATCGCACGCCGCAAACCCATCCTTCATATCCCCAACCAATCTCGTGAAACATGTCGAGACATGTTGTTTCATCGTCTCGACTAGGTTCTTCAAAACATCATCGTCTATAGAAGGAGAAGGGGCTGGACAAGTCTTCTTCCGGCTTTCACCGTCAGAATGAACGCCTCTTTTTTGGCCATTTGTGTCCTCTACCTTCACGACGTTTGACTCCTTAACACCTTTGGACCGCCAATCACTGGACTTCAAGTTCCATTTACCCTCACCCAACTCCCCAAATATGACTTTGATAATGTTCTCGATCTGAGGATCAACTACCTCATCAACCCAAATAGGGAACATCTCTTCCCGTTCCTTCATAGTAAAGTTATTGAAGCTAACCTGCAAACTCATTCAGTGAAAATCTCAAGGGGTTTGCATCTATCAGACTCCATATCTCATACTTTTTATTGCAAACTAGCTGAAAACCGACTATATACTGAACCACCCTCGATGCCCAGCCAAATTTCAATTTGTAGAACTTCAGAAAAATACCCAGTTGCAAGTACAAAAGCCCTTCCCATTCATCCTCTTCTAGTACTTCTTCCAATGCCAAAATCAACTTACTATCGTTGCTGTAGTAGCTTATACTTTTGCCAAACTGTGGCTCCTCGCCCTTTGCGTATAATCTCCTTGGAAACATGGCCTTCTCCATCTTGCAAAACCCACAAGTCTAGTTCAGAAAAAAACTCGAGAAGTCTACTCGAGAGAATTCTAATCGAGAGAAGTCTAATCGAGAGAAGTCTAATCGAGAGAAGTATATCGAGAGAAGTCTAATCGAGAGAAGTCTACTCGAAAAGTTTACTTTTGAATTTTACTACATAAAGAAGTCTACTTCATACATAATTCTATTTCATAAAGAAGTCTACTTTACAAGCCACTTAATCTAACCAAAGGAGCCGTATAATTACCTTCTAGAACACTAAAATCACTGAAATCCGGAGGAGACAACCAATGGCGTCGCATAGATCTGTAAATCCAACCAGAAATTTCAAAATTTGCGGCGATGATAACAAAATATCAAAATTTGAATCTAACATATGCCTGACAAAGAGAAAGGAGGATAGAATTACCACCGGGGGCGACAGTGAAGAAACATTCAGCAGAGGCGAGGCGACGAGCAAAAAAGCGGCAGTGATGAGAAGAGATAAACGAATTCGATTAAGGTATATATACAGATGAAAAAGTGAGATAAGTGAGACAAGTGAGAGAGCAGAACAAAGATTACCACTGTATGGCGACAACGACGGCGACGGCGACGACGAGAGTGGCGACGGCGACGACGAGAGTGGCGACGGCGACAGAAATGACGAAGATCTCCCACTTCAGAGAAACTAGGATTTTGTCCGATAAAAAGTAAATGCACCAATGGTAAAATGAAATATATAGCACGATTAATCATGGGTTAGTAAAATTGCTCGGTTCAACCGAAGTGTTTTTCGGTTTAGTGAGAAGTCTACTCCTTATATAAGTCTAGCCGATAGAAGTCTACGCGAGAAGTCTACTTTAGAAGTCTACTAGAGAAGTCTACGTTTAATATATGTGTACACGAGAGAAGTCTACTCGAGAAGTCTACTTGAGAAGTCTACTTAACCGGTGTAATTAATTAATCCCGCCCAATTTGTTAAAAATTTTCTATTTCCCGCTATGGTTTTCTATGAAGTGAACTGGAGAAGTCTACTTACGCTAAACCTATAAAATATTTTCGATTATAATTTATATCAAAACATTAATTCATTTTAACATATTCACAAATTACAGTTAAAATAACAAAGATATCAATGCTATATCATCTACCGAACCAAAAACTATGAATTCATATAAAAAAATTCTTACCCTAAAAATTACACCCTTATACCCTATACTTTAAACCTCAACCCTAACCCTTTTAAAGTAGCGGATATACTCATGAAATTTATAAATTGATTTAATTCATGAAATTTTATTTTATATAGATGCCAATTGTGTATGTTTAATTTTATTCATAATATTTTTTATCAAATTATTTTTTATAATTTTTATTATTAAAATTTAAGATTTAGTGATTTAGTAGACTTCTCTAGATGTATTGGTTTCTAACCTAATTTGGTTATGTTGATTTACATTGATCCATTTTTTGAAATTTTATTTTTAATAGATGGAAATGTATATGTTTTGGTTATTTATCTAAGTTTTTTATAAAACTAATTTTTTATAATCTGTTTTAATTAATTCTCAGAAAATTATTTGATAGAAGTTTACTCGAAAAGTCTACTGTCGAAGTCTACTCTGCAGTATAAGTCTCATGTCGAGAAGTCTACTTTGGAAGTCTACTCGAGAAGTCTACTTACCCTAAACCCTAAATAAAATATTTTCGATTAAAACTTATATCAAAACATCAATTTACTTAACATATTCACAAATTACAGTTAAAATAATAAAGATACCAACATTAAATCATTAACAAACCATAAATTATGAATTCATATAAATTTTGTTCTTACCCTAACAATTATGCCCTTATACCCTATACTTTAAACCTTAACACTAGCCTTTTTAAACTGAATACTCATGAAACTTATAAATTGATTCATATTCATGAAATTGTATTTTATATAGATGCCAATTGTCTATGTTTTAATTGTGTTCATAATTTTCTGACCAAATTATTTCTTATAATTTTTATTATTAAAATTTGAAATTTAGTGATTTAGTAGACTTCTCTAGTAGACTTCTCTAAATGTATTGATTTGTAACCTAATTTGTCTATGTTGATTTAAATTAATACATTTTGATTGAAATTTTATTTTTAATAGATGGAAAATGTATATGTTTTGATAATTTATCAAAGTTTTTTATAAAATTAATTTTTTATAATTTTGTAATTATTTTTTAGGAAATTATTTGAGAGAAGTCTACTCTGCAGTATAAGTCATAGGTGAGAAGTCTACTTTGGAAGTCTACTCGAGAAGTCTACTTTAGAAGTCAAGAAGTCTACTCGAGAAGTCTACTCTCTCGTAGTAGACTTCTCTAGGGTAAAATCGTTATTATCGCGGACATTTTTTGTTTGCTGATAAGGGTGAGGGTAGTAATTTCACTACCCATGTGGGTTACTTTTGCCAAACATGCAAGAGGGGGCCTAGTTTTGGAGAAAAAATAAAGTTTTAGGTCATTTGTAGCAATTCCCCCTTACAATATAATAACAATATTATTTTATTATTAAACTTTCTAATCTAAAATAACAAGATCTATTGTCACACAAATTTAAAGAGTTTATGAAGTTTAATACATTAAAAGATAAATATAAATATCTACTTAGTCTTATAATTATAAAGTTTATATATAAATTACAAACTTTGTATAAATTTTAACCAACACAATAATTTTTTTATCAAAAAATATAAAATTTAATCATCTATAATTGAACTGCTTAAAATATCAATAAGGATCAGCCTATAGAAAATATACATAGTTTTTAAAATATATTTCTAATTTAATATTTTTTTAGTTTTCAACATTTCAAATTAGGGAAAAAATTGATTACAAGTGTGTTATAGACTTAAAAGAGGAGAGGGGAGAGGGGGGAGGGACGAAAACATGCATTTCACATTTTTTTTATTGTTAGAAATCAGTTTTCAAGTGAATGGAATTCCTCTACCAATGACAAAATTGTCAAAAACAATTCTAACCATTAAAAGTATATGGATAAAAACAAGCAGAGCTTTTAAAAGTTCGAATAACAAGAATGCATGTTATGAGAGGCAAAATCTGTTATCCCAAAAACTCTAACATGTAACACAATCTTCGAGTAAAAAATTTACCAAAGGCAAGTAAGAATTTCATATGGCACTGAAGTTCAAGCTACCAACACCTGTCTTCCGGGATCCCGAACATATCACCGGAAAGGCCAGCATCGACCCAAACTTAAAGTTTCTGAGATGATACAATCTTCAAGACGCAAGTATAGAAGATTTTCCATATTTCATTCAAGGTGTTATCGAAGGTCAAGGATCCAACGCCTATCACAACCATCATCCATCAACACCACACGCCCACCACCACCAAACCGAAGCAAAGGGAGCTCAAACCGCAACATCACATCTCTTTTCGAGCTAAGTTTTTGATTTTTTTTTGTTCAATAAAATTGATTCTAAGCATGGACATAAGGAGAATGAATAAGCCCTAGTCTTAATCACCACCATACACTCCCCCACCCAAACCAAAACCCATAGCCACTTTCAAGAAAGTCTTCACAAGCTTGTACATGAATTTACCTATCTTTTATCACCTCAACTCATTTTAAACAAACGGGGGACAGTGTTATTTAAATCTTGAGGGGGGGGGGGGGTTTCTTATATTACTAATACTATTTTATTTCATGAGTCTTTTGCATGCATTTTGATAGGGTCCAAGTTTTACCCAAATAAATCAACACTGCAAGTGCACAACAATGCAGTTAAGTATAAGGGGTTATCGAATCCCAAAGGAAGTAGATGCTACACTATGGTTTCTAAGTTCAAATTATGCTAGATCAATCAAATAAGTAAATTACTAAGTAAATCAGTAAACAGAATTAAAAGTGCATTTAAGTTCAGGAGACTAAGGCGCTAGGCAATGGTAATTATCAGGTTGAATCAGAGAATGCAGAAGTTATATTGTCAGGAAATTATTAAGAACCGTCTAGAACTCGAAACACTAATTTAAAACCAATCAACTCTCGTTGCAGAAGTTATCTATGCATAAATTCCAGAATTCCAAATCTCTTTGCAAATTTAAACAATTAGGGCAAACATTAAAAACAGGTTCGATTGTTCACAAAATACCTAAACCAAATCTCTTTGCGAATATATATTTTGCTCATCTATGATTAGGTTAAGTTATCAATAATGCACTCATATCTATTGATAAGAGAACTTTTCGATGGTTTTCTAATCAAATCCTAAAGTCTCTTTTGTTGTTGTAATACTTCAGGAGTCAATCCAAATTGGAATGGTGAAAGTTACCAAGAATACAAGAGTTTAAGTAAAGCTAAGCAGAATTCGGGTTAATTGGTGAACAATCCTATGAAAATTACTTGCAGTGATTATACAGGCACGAAAACTATTTTAAAATCCCTACTGAAGGGTTATACAACTACTAGATGACTTCTAAACGATTAAACAATCGATCTACTAATTTTATAAATTCAAAATCTAAAACCGGATAAACTAGACAATTTTTAGGTAAGTGACAAGATTTTCGAAAACTATTTCTAAAAATCCAACGACTACTAACTCAATACCAGACAATAAAATAAGACTCTAGGCAATTTCTAAAATACTTAAACTAGCAAAAACATAACTTTACAAATTTAGAAAATAATTAGCCTTGAACAAGAGGAAAATGGTTTTAAGTTTTCGAAAGTTTAAAACAGATTCAAGGTTGGGATTCATTCTTAGGGAGGTTGAAGATTCAAACTTGGGGTTTTGAAAACATAATTTTAAACACTCTAAGCCTTAAGAAGCCATGACTAGATTTACCCATGATGTATGGTGTAAATGTAACGACCCAAACCCATCAAATAAGGGAAAGGCCTAATTGTTTAGTAAAACCCAAGTGAGCCCAACCCTAGAGACACCTTCATCTTCTTCTTCGTTTAAAAGCTGCGGAAAGAAAGCCGTCGAGCCGGAAGCATCATCAACGACACCGAACACCTGGCGGAATTCCGAGAGCGCCGCCGCCACCGTTTCTAACCAAGCCGCACCGTCCTCTGCTCGCCGCGAGACTCGTGAACCCGTGGACGTGAGGAGAAGCGGTCGTGAGATCATCCCGACACGTCGCATCCTCGACTTTGCCGCCACGTCTCACCACCACCGATATGCTCCAAGTCGTTACCATCGTCTGTGAGTCTCGTCTAGGTAAGCGTCAACCGTCATCTCATCTAGGTTCCCGAGAGTAACCATGGTTGAAACCTCCATTGACGTAGTTGCTTAAGCTCCAAGCTTCATCCTCTCCGCTTAGTGTTGTTGTTGGTGTTGCCACATCACTTTCCCGTGTAAGCATATCCGTACCCTTTCATCGCATCCGTTACGTATTCCCGAGAGTTCATGTTCACGTAACATGATATATGGGCTGTCTTCTGTTGCTTGCGTTCTAAGTTACCTCTGGCCATCGTAATTATTTCAGATCCGTTTGATTATTGCAAGTCTCTGTTCAAGCCTGTTCCATTCTCGTTTCGTTTTCGGCAAGGCTAAGGTGAGGGTGGGATCCGTGGATTCTTAGCATTTCTAATTAATTAATACTCGTAAATGCTAGGTCTAGTAAGTTGTTTGTTGATTTCGGTGATGTGAGAAATTGATTTTTGATGTGTATTGGATGAGAATATGTTAAGTTAGTATAATATGTTTGGTAGAAAGTATGTGATGTTCGGTGAAGTCGGATTTAGAACGAGGACATGGCGATCCCGTTAAAGTTTGATGATTCGGTGCAGTAGGACTGAGGACGAGGACATGGCGATCCCGTCGAAGCCCGTAAACTGGCTGACGAGCCAAAGGTGGTGGAAGACCTTTCGAGGTGCCCGACCAGCCCAGTGTCATGAGATATGCGTGTGGAATTGAGTTATGTGTTGAGTCGTGATGTGAATAATATATTATTGATGCGTCTTGATTGTTGCTTGTACCAGAGTTAGTGTTTGCGTGTATTGTTAAATAGTGGTGTTGTGAATCATGTGGTCGGACATGATCTACCTCACTCAGTAATTCGTTGCTCATCCCCCTTTTCCTCTTTTCAGGTGAGAAAGTTGTCGAGGAGTAGTTCGAGGCGTGAATCGTTCGGGTGCTGGATTTCGGGAAGGGTTATTTTATACGTTATTTTTCGGATTTTCGTTTACGACAAGTTTAATTTATTTTTAAAAATTTTTTAAGTTGAATGGGATTTTTTTTGGTTAAGATGGTTTATGTTGGTTGCGTTTAATACATTTGATTTAATTAATAAAAGATGGATTTTAGAAAAGAAATATTTATTTTTGCAAGTTTAAAAGTCGTGTTTAAATTCGTAACTTGCCGTCTCGGTCAAGTTAAGAAACATATATTACATATTGGTATCAGAGAGAAAGGTGCTAATCCGGTTCTGACCCGGAGAGCCGATCCTCGTAAGTTGGTTGGTTTAAAAAAAAAAAAAAATTTCAAATACTATTTTTAGTTGATCGGTTTTCAAAAAAAAAAAAAAGTTCGTTTTCAAGATTACTTTTGGGTTGGGTTTTTCATTTAAAAAAAAAAGTGGCTTAGACGATTCCCCTCTTGGACGTGTAAGTTGGAGTTTTGTTCCTTTTGTTTAAGTCCTGAACCGCTTTTCTTCTTCTTGTTAGCATGGTTCGAGGTGGAATGGGAAGAGGCAGAGGTCGCGGAGGTCGTGGAGGTCGGGGTCGTGGTGACCAAGGTAGCGAGCAGACTCAGTCAGTTACTGCAGAGAGTACCCATAGTGGTGGGCAAGCACCAGCTGAGGGAGTGGACCCAGCAGTGATAACAGCAGCAGTTGTGGAAGGGCTCAGACAGCTGTTTGGGCAGCAATTTCCGCCTAATCAAATGGCTGGGCAGATGCCATGTGTAGCCGCGGCTCAGGCACCGCCACCGCCCCCACCTAATCAAATTTTGCTTCTTTCCGTTGTCCGATGGAGTATCAGATGGAGTTAGCCACGAGTTTTCTGCTGGATGAGGCTCATAATTGGTGGGAAGGGGTTATGAGAGGAGCCCCGATGGGTTATGTGGTTCCATGGAGCACTTTTCGAGATGAGTTTAACAGGAAGTATTTTCCGCAAGAGGCTATGGACAAGCTAGAAATGGAATTCATGACTTTGTCCCAAGGAAACCGGTCAGTAAGGGAGTATACACGAGAGTTTAGCAGGCTTAAGATGTTCACAGAGAGGGAAATGAATGAGCAATCCCAGATCAAGCGGTTCATGATGGGTTTGAGGTTGGACATCCGCAAAATCTGTCAGATTCGGGACTATGATAACCTTGTCGTTCTAGTTGAAAGAGTTTCCATGACGGAGCAGATGATTGAGGATGAGAATAAATTGGTGAAAAATATTCCTCAGAAGACTAACAGGGGAGTGGATTTTCCAAGACATCAACCAGATAACCGAGTTGCCGCGTTTGGTAGAGACAGAGGGTTATCGTGCACTAGATGTGGGAGGATTCATATCGGGCCTTGTATGGTGTTATCTGGATTGTGTTTTAAATGCGGACAACCCGGTCATACCAAGGCGACATGCACCAAGTTTATGGGTAATTGCAATCTGTGCGGAAAGATAGGCCACCGTGCTAGGGACTGCAGAGTGAGGCCACATGGCCAGGCCCAAGGAAATCAGAATCGAGGACAGTTGCCTCCACCTCCGAAAAGGCAGACAATAGCTCCACGTGTGTATGCTGGAGGATCTCATGATGGCGTAGATCTGATTGCGGGTAAGTTTCAGTTATTACCGTCTTTTTGAATTGAATACCTTGCTTGAAAAAAAAATGATGAGGGGTCAGTCTTTTCGTGATTTTATGAGTCGCTTAGCAAGTATAAAAACCGTGTAGGGTCGGTTTCCGTTGGGGAAGTGGCTCCTTATACATTGTTCGATAACGGAGCTACACATAGTTTTGGCAAAGTGTTTTCACTTCAAGGGAGAAGTCCTCAACAAGGCGTTAAATGTTGAGACTGCGGGAGTAGAGCCAATGAAGTCTTCCACAACCTTCAAGGACGTTTCTATAATTATAGAAGGAGTAGAGCTACACGATCTGGTGGAAATGAGGCTGAAGCGTTACGACGTGATCTTAGGAATGGACTGGCTAACGCAACATCAAGCATAGCTGGATTGCCCGAAGACGCGAGTTACATTTGACAGACCGGAAGGGAGGATAGTTTACCAAGGGATCAAGGTTCACAGCGGAGTCCCCATCATCTCCATGATCCATGCACAGGAGTTGATAAGCAAGGGAAACGAGGCTTACTTGGCTACAATCTCCATGGTAGGAGGAAAGGCGGAGAAAGAATTGGATTCTATACCAGTGGTGTCGGGATACGCGGACGTTTTTGAACCACTAAAAGGACCGCCACCGTCACGAGGAGATGCATTTACCATAGAATTAGAACCCGAGACAACACCTGTGTCTAGAGCGCTATTTCGCCTGGCACCCGCCGAAATGGCGGAGTTGAAAAAGCAGTTGGAGGATTTAACGGATAAAGGATTTATTCGTCCGAGCAGTTCACCGTGGGGTGCACCAGTTCTGTTTGTGAAAAAGAAGGATGGGAGTTTCCGTCTTTGTATCGATTACCGCGGTCTGAACAAAGTGACCATTAAGAATAAGTATCCACTACCACGAATTGATGAGTTGTTAGATCAGTTGCAAGGAGCATCGTGGTTCTCGAAGATCGATTTAGCGTCGGGGTACCTTCCGATTTTGATAGTTGAGGAGAATGTTCGGAAAACGGCTTTTCGAACACAGTATGGACACTACGCGTTTGTGGTAATGCCGTTTGGTTGGACTAACGCGCCGGCAACTTTTATGAAGTTGATGAATAATGTGTTTAGAGAGTACTTGGATAAGTGCGTGATTGTTTTCATCGACGACATTTTGATCTACTCGAAAAGTAAGGGGGAGCATGATTGGCATCTACGAGTGATACTGAATAAGTTGAGAGAGCAGAAGTTGTATGGGAAGTTGAGCAAATGCAGTTTCTGGCAAAGAAAGATCGGATTTCTAGGACATGTTATTTCAGAGGCCGGAGTGGCGGTAGATCCCGAAAAGATCGCCTCGATCTCAGATTGGCTGACGCCTAAGAGTGCCACCGAGGTCCGAAGTTTTCTTGGATTGGCGGGTTATTATCGAAAGTTTGTAAAAGGGTTTGCCAGCGTTGCAAAACCGATGATGCGTCTGACTGGTAAGGACGTAAAGTTTGAGTGGTCAGAGTCATGTTCGAAGAGTTTTGAAAAGTTAAAAGAACATTTGATGCAAACGCCTATTTTAGTGTTACCAAAGATGGGAGTACCGTATGTGGTTTACACGGATGCATCAGGATCAGGACTAGGAAATGGGTATCTCAGTGTCAGACATGTCAGCTGGTGAAAGCAGAACACAGAGTTCCCAGTGGATTGTTACAAAATTTGCCGCTACCTGAATGGAAATGGGATATGGTAACAATGGACTTCGTTACAGGGCTACCAACGACTAGCGGTAATAAAAATGAGATCTGGGTGATCGTAGATCGACTCACCAAGTCAGCTCATTTTGTAGCGATTAAGAAAACGGATGGAGCGGATCAACTGGCTCAAAAATACTTGGACGTAATTGTAAGATTACATGGAGTGCCAGTGAGCATCGTGTCTGACAGAGACTCTAAATTCACATAAATATTCTGGCAGGCATTTCAGAAGGCATTGGGGACAAAGGTACACCTAAATACAGCTTATCATCCACAGACAAATGGACAGTCAGAAAGGACAATTCAAACATTAGAGGATATGTTGAGAGCCTGTGTACTAGACTGGGAAGGAAAGTGGGGAAAGTATTTACCTTTAGTTGAGTTCGCCTATAACAACAGTTATCACTCGAGCATTGAAATGTCCCCTTATGAGGCTCTGTACGGGAGACCGTGTCACACACCCCTCTGTTGGACAGAAGTGGGAGAGCGCCGAGACTTAGAACCAGAAATTGTTCAAGAGACAGTCGAGCAAGTGGAATTACTCCGGAGCAGACTTAAAGAAGCGCATGACCGTCAGAAAAGTTATGCAGATAAGCGCAGAAAAGATCTGGAATTTTCAGTTGGCGATGAAGTGTATTTGAAAATGAGAACGTTTAGAGGGAATGACAAGACTCGAAAACTGAAAAAAACTTAAGCCGAGATATATGGGACCGTATGTTATAACGGAAAGAATTGGTGCAGTGGCTTATAAGTTAGAGTTACCGCAGGAGCTGTCAGACTTTCACAAGGTGTTTCATTTTTCAGTGCTGAGAAAGGTTGTCAGAGAGCCAGAGATAATTCTTTCGCACCCGTGATATATCATGGTTTTTACCCATTTTTAGACCATGATATATGTGTTTTTATAGAGTCTTTTGGCTATTTTCGAGTCTATATAGAGTCTATGCAGGTTCAGGTACAATTGGAGATAAATTGGAGATTTGGATACATTTTGGAGCTTAATGGAATGAAGTCACGAATTGTAACACGATGAGTGTCGATCGGCACCAGGTTTTCCAATTTCCAGAATCGAGAAGTTTCCATATTTTGAAGAAAAGAAAATCTCCAAGACTTTTCCTAATCCTCCAGGGAATTGAAGATGCGAACCTAGGCCTATAAATATAGTTTTTCAGCCATTGTTTAGGCATANGGAATTGAAGATGCGAACCTAGGCCTATAAATATAGTTTTTCAGCCATTGTTTAGGCATACAACACACACAATATTTTAGAGAGAGATTTTTAGAGAGATTTTAGAGAGAAGAATTTGTCTCTTTCAGAGCAAATTTGGAACTCCTTTATTTCCATTGATTTCTTTTATGCATTCTTCTTTATTCATGATGTTTGTTTTATTCATCATGTCTGAGTAGTTTGCTTGTTAGGTTTAGGGTTTTTCAAAGGTGATTAATGAATTGTTAGGTAGAATTAAAATTGTTAGGATAAAATCATTAGAGTTCTTCATCCAGATTTGTGTTTAATGCTGATTTTAGCTTCATGACCTAGAATCTGATCTTAGGTTAATTAATAGATGCGAGAGTATTATTAATTGGCTAAATTAATTTTAGATGAGCAAAATACCTATTCGCAAAGAGATTTGGTTTAGGATTTTGTGAACAATTGAACCTGAAATTAATGCTTGTCTGAATTGTTTGAATTTGCAAAGAGATTTGGAATTCTAGGGTTTAGACATAGATAATCTTCGCAGCGAGAGTTGGTTGATTTTACATTAGTGTTTCAAGTTTAAGAACGGTTCTTAATAATTCCTAACATCTTGTCTAGACCTACAATTTAGATCACCTGAGAATTTCCCTGATCCTAGCGTTTCGTCTCCTGAATTTACATCATTTTTAATTGCTTTCTGTTTTTTAATTCCATCTTATTTCTTAGCTTAATTCGAAATTAGAAAACTACTGTGAGACTATCCCTTCTCTGTGGATTCGATCCCTAAGTACTACAACTGATCTCTTAATTTGAGAGAGTTGCTTTAGGGTAAATTTGACCCATATCAAATTTTGGCGCCGTTGCCGGGGAAGGAGATTAGTTACCTACAGAGTTCTAATATTAGAACTTTGTCTAGGTTTTATTTATTTATTTATTTTTTTTTTGCTTACTAATTTTAGTTTCTTATTCTTGTTGTCAGGTGCATGCTTAATCGCATTACCAGAAGCAATAAGGACAAAGAACTAATCGCACTCAACCAGGAACTAGGTCGTCTCGAATGCAAGAACCGAGCATCTACACGAGTGTCGATCGACACCAATAGCATCGATCGACACCCTGCGCAGGATACGATGGCTGATCTTATGGTTCTAATCCGAGACGCTGAAGGCAACTTGGTTGATGCAGAAGTCAACAGAAGGAACGCCCAAGGACAGAGACTTGATGAGGTTGGCACCCTCATCGTCGAACAAGAGGTACTCGTTGGTGTCGATCGACACAGCCTTGGTGTCGATCGACACCAAGCACACACAGATGCTGGACGTGGAAGAACACTGGGTGAATACAACCGACCAGACCAGTTCTATGCTAATAGAGCTGCAATCCGTCCTCCTGCATTCCAGAGGAATGATTTCGAGCTGAAACCTGCTTACTACACATTGGTTTCTCAGCATCCATTTCATGGTCTCCCTAATGAGCATCCAATGGACCACATAGAGAGGTTTGAAGATTTGGCATCAAGCATCAAGGCCAATGGAGTCACATATGATTATCTCTTCTGCAAGCTTTTTCCCTACTCGCTTGCTGGAGATGCAACATACTGGCTGAAGCAATTGGATCCAAGATCCTTGACCACTTGGGAAGACACAAAGAATGCATTCTTATGCAATTTCTTTGATGATGCTAGATCTGAGGAGCTGAGGATGAAGATCACTACATTCTCTCAAGGACCAATTGAAGCATTCAAGGCTGCTTGGGTGAGATTCAAGGCTTACCAGAGAGACTGTCCACACCACGGTTTCAGTGAACCACATCTACTGGGAATTTTCTACAGAGGGATTGATTGGAGGTATCAGATGGCACTGGACGCTGCCAGCAATGGAAACTTCAACACTAGATATCCAGAAGATGCATATGTGCTGATTGAGAACTTGGTTTCTAGCAATAGTACCAAGAATGCAGATTTGGATAGGAAGAAGAAGGCTGTAAACATGGATGGACGTCAGATTGCTGAGGTGAATGCTAAGCTAGACTCAATGCATAACTTTCTAATAGGAAAGAAGCAAGTCCAATATGCAGCTGAAGTGGAGACCTTTGAGCCAGAAGAACAAGAAGTTAATTTCATCAATGGTGCTGGTTTTCAAGGTCAAAGATTTGGCAATGAGCAAAGCTATGGGTCCTCTTACCAGAGGCCTTTTCAGAGCAACAACTTCAACATAACTTTTGGTTCTTCTTCTTCCTACCCGAAGCCACCTGCGCAAGACAACAAAATGGAAGCTATGTTTGAGCAAATCTTGGAAGGACAGCAGAAGATGACTGTGGACTTCAATGGGAAGATTGATTCACTGTATCAAGACCTGAATGGAAAGATTGAGAGCATAAACTCTCACATGAAGAAGCTGGATGTTCAAGTTGCTCAAACCGCAGAAGCTGTTCGTAGGCAAGAAGGATTTCTTCCTGGAAAGACGGACACGAATCCGAGACACCATGTGAATACCATCACGATTCAGGGTGAAAGAAGCTTTCCACTAGTGCAGAAAATGGGTCTTAGTACTGAAGAATTAGAGGAGCTTGAAGATGTAGAAGTTGCTGCGGAGCCAGTGTCGATCGACACTAATCTGTGTCGATCGACACCCCTGAAAATTCACGACAAATCGAGAAAACTCGACACGACGAGCTCGACACCAGCTGGGTGTCGATCGACACCTTGTCCAGACATCGCCAAACATGCCTGAAGCTTCAACAAATGTAGAGGAAAGAGTGTACAAGCCGAAAATACCCTATCCCCTGCCTCCCAGAAGATCTAAACAGGAGAGAGAGGAAGCTAGATGCAAGGAGATGATGAGTAAGCTGATAGTTGAGCTACCCTTAGTTGATGCGGTCCAACTTTCACCTGCATTAAGAAGATATGTCAAGAGAATGGTAGTCAATGGTATAAGCCCTGAGGAAGGTGCATTGCTTACCAGAGACATGAATGCAATTCTCTTGAACATAGTTCCAAGGAAGAAGAAGAAGGTGTGGGTTTCTGAACAAGTCAGCGTTGTGATTCAGAAAAGGATTCCAGAGAAGTTACCCGATCCAGGGAACTTTGTGCTATATTTCTCAATCTCAACAGGAAGGTTTCGTCGTTCTCTCTGCGATCTAGGTTCAAGTATCAACTTGAAACCATACTCAGTTGTTGTTAGACTTGGAAAGATTGGTTTCAAGCCAACCAGAATCTCACTTGTCCTAGCAGATCGATCTAAGAGAATTCCAGAAGGTGTTCTAGAAGATGTTCCTTTGAAGATTGAAAGCTGCATGATTCCTACAGATTTTGTGGTTTTGAAGTATGATGAAGAACCTGCAGACCCTCTTATTCTGGGAAGATCATTCTTGGAAGATCATTCTTGGCTTCAGCTGGTGCCATCATTGATGTGAGAAGAGGGAAAATGGAGCTTGATTTGGGTGACGTTGTCATGAACTTTGACATGGACAAGTTAAGAGGACCATCCACCATTGATGGCAAGCTTTTTCAGTAGATATGTCCGTGGATGAAGGTCCAATCATGGAAAATTCAGAAGACATTACTGCTGGGTATGTCATGTCAAGGAGCTTGATACTGAAAAGCAAGAGGACAAGCTGGTTATTCAAGAGGCATTGGCTAAGAATTCTAAGGAAATTGTGGAGCTTGAAGACTGGGGTGGAAATGATCTTCAGTACTATGAGCAGAGAAGATGTTCAAATCAATGACAAGATGATGAAGGAAGACGTTTTCATCATGGAAACAAGGATTGCAGAGCTGAAGTGTAGAAAAAGTGCAGAGACTCGAGCTGCAAACTTGGCGTCGATCGACACACTTCGCGGTTCACACCAGAAGTCACTTCCAATGCTGCAAGTCTGTCATCTTTGGTCAAACAGAAGCCTCCACATCCTTCTGCCCAGAAACCTCGAAGTAAGCAAAGGTACGCACACCCTGGACTCAATTCCAAACCTCCTGATCATCTCAATAAGAATTTAAAAAGTTCAAAAGCTGTTGCACACTTATGCAAGCCACGAGATTCTCGTAGAAGGCTTGGTGTTTCTTTTGATGATGCTGCAGGAAAAAGGAGTATCCCACCCGAACTCAAGTCCCGCCCTGCTGCTGTTCTTCATTTCCTTGGTCGCTTTCATGCACCTAATACCTATACACCGCCTTGGATGAGAAGACATTCGTCTGGGAAGCATTCAATGCCACCCTCTGATCCACCAGATGTCTAAAACTCAACACAGTCAAGCTAATGACTGAAAACGAGCGCTGAGTGGGAGGCAACCCACTGTTAGGTACGTTTTTCTTTTTATTTTGTTTTAGTTTTACTAAGTTCTAGTTTTAGTCAGTTGAAAAAGGGCGACATTGGATTGTACTTAGACCAGTGTCAATCGACACCACGCACAGACGAAGGTAAGTCTTCTATCTGGTCTCTTATGTTGTTTCTAATCCTTCTTTTAGTCAACTTTGGGCTTGATAACACTGGGGACAGTGTTGTTTAAGTCTGGGGGTGGTGATTACTGACTTTGTGTTTTGTTTTGAGAGTCAGTCAAAAACTTTGTTTTATTGAGTCAAAATCAGTGAAATTTTTAGTTTTTCTTAGAACTAACCACATAATGTTGACACTTGAAGGACCATTGCTTTAGTAATTGATTACAGGTCTTACTAAGTAGAAAGCTGCAAGTGGATCAATCTAACAGAGAGAGTTCAGATCCCCTTATAAGAACTAGGTATGCACAGAACTTGATTCCTCTTTCAGCTATGAACAAGAGAAGCTAGTTGTTGTCCCTCCTTGATCTTCCCTTGAGAAAAGAAAAAGAGTCTAAGTCTGGGAATAGTGCAATGAACCTCATGAGCCTGTCTCCTCACAAGGAACAATATTAGTGAGTGCTCTTGAACCTGTCTCCTCACAAGGAACAATATTAGTGAGTGCTCTTGAACCTGTCTCCTCACAAGGAACACAAGTAGAGAATAGCACTATTTCCCGAGACTTCAAAAGAATGAGAAGAGTCAATGAAAAGATCTTAGAACACCCTGAAAATGCGCAGCAGTTGACAAAGGGAAGAGAAAATAGGAGAGCTGTACAAAGAGAATCTTGTTCAGGCACTAAGGAAGGGAAAAAATCAGAAAAGTTTTGTGGCAATACCACTGTTAGAGTTCGAAATTTTACCAAGGAAAGGATCTGGATTCAAACTGGGAGATTGCTAAGCTTGTGGTAATTACACTGAACATTACCTAAGGTTGGCTCTACAGCATGTGGATTTAAGTGTGTTAACGAGTTGTGGCGTTCTGAAGGTTAGCTGGATATTTCTGTTTTCAAACCTCGACTCTATACTTGGTTTCTGTTTTGCTTGAGGGCAAGCAAAAGCTAAGTCTGGGGGAGTTGATATATCATGGTTTTTACCCATTTTTAGACCATGATATAAGTATTTTTATAGAGTCTTTTGTCTATTTTCGAGTCTATATAGAGTCTATGCAGGTTCATGTACAATTGGAGATAAATGGGAGATTTCTATACATTTTGGAGCTTAATGGAATGAAGTCACGAATTGTAACACGATGAGTGTCGATCGACACCAGGTTTTCCAATTTCCAGAATCGAGAAGTTTCCATATTTTGAAGAAAAGGAAATCTCCAAGACTTTTCCTAATCCTCCAAGGAATTGAAGATGCGAACCTAGGCCTATAAATATAGTTTTTCAGCCATTGTTTAGGCATACAACACACACAATATTTTAGAGAGAGATTTTTAGAGAGATTTTAGAGAGAAGAATTTGTCTCTTTCAGAGCAAATTTGGAACTCCTTTATTTCCATTGATTTCTTTTATGCATTCTTCTTTATTCATGATGTTTGTTTTATTCATCATGTCTGAGTAGTTTGCTTGTTAGGTTTAGGGTTTTTCAAAGGTGATTAATGAATTGTTAGGTCGAATTAAATTGTTAGGATAAAATCATTAGAGTTCTTCATCTGGATTTGTGTTTAATGCTTATTCTAGCTTCATGACCTAGAATCTGATCTTAGGTTAATTAATAGATGCGAGAGTATTATTAATTGCCTGAACTAATGTTAGATGAGCAAAATACCTATTCGCAAAGAGATTTGGTTTAGGATTTTGTGAACAATTGAACCTGATATTAATGCTTGTCTGAATTGTTTGAATTTGCAAAGAGATTTGGAATTCTAGGGTTTAGACATAGATAATCTTCGCAGCGAGAGTTGGTTGATTTTACATTAGTGTTTCGAGTTCAAGAACAGTTCTTAATAATTCCTAACATCCTGTCTAGACCTACAATTTAGATCACCTGAGAATTTCCCTGAACCTAGCGTTTCGTCTCCTGAATTTACATCGTTTTTAATTGCTTTCTGTCTTTTAATTCCATCTTATTTCTTAGCTTAATTCGAAATTAGAAAACTACTGTGTGACTATCCCTTCTCTGTGGATTCGATCCCTAAGTACTACAACTGATCTCTTAATTTGAGAGAGTTGCTTTAGGGTAAATTTGACCCATATCAACCCGCCTGCAGATTTAACAGGGAGTTTGTCAGTATTAAGCCGTCCGGTAGAAATTTTAGATCGACAAGAAACCGAGGTTCAGGGAAAGAAAGTTAAGTCAGTAAAAGTCCGTTGGGAAAGAGATGGTATTCGTGAGGAGACTTGGGAGCCAGAATTTGAAATGTTAGATAACTATCCCGGACTCTTTAAGGACAAGAGCGGTCTTACGGGAAACGGATCGAATTCAGGGACGAATTCTTCTAAAGCGGGGGAGAATTGTAACGACCCAAACCCATCAAATAAGGGAAAGGCCCAATTGTTTAGTAAAGCCCAAGTGAGCCCAACCCTAGAGACACCTTCATCTTCTTCTTCGTTTTAAAGCTGCGGAAAGAAAGCCGTCAAGCCGCAAGCATCATCAACGACACCGAACCCCTGTCAGAATTCCGAGAGCGCCGCCGCCACCATTTCTAACCAAGCCGCACCGTCCTCTACTTGCCGGGAGACTCGTGAACCCGTGGACGTGAGGAGAAGCGGTCGTGAGATCATCCCGACACATCGCGTCCTCGACTCCGCCGCCACATCTCACCACCGCCGATCTGCTCCAAGTCGTCACCATCGTCTGTGAGTCTCGTCTAGGTAAGCGTCAACCGTCATCTCCTCCGTTACGTCTTTTCTCGAGAGTAACCATGGTTGAAACCTCCATTGATGTAGTTGCTTAAGCTCCAAGCTTCATCCTCTCTGCTTAGCGTTGTTGTTGGTGTTGCCACGTCACTTTCCCGTGTAAGCAGATCCGTACCCTTTCATCGCATCCGTTACGTATTCCCGAAAGTTCATGTTCACATAACATGATATATGGGCTGTCTTCTGTTGCTTGCGTTCTAAGTTACCTCTGGCCATCGTAATTATTTCAGATCCGTTTGATTATTGCAAGTCTCTATTCAAGCCTGTTCCATTCCTGTTTCGTTTTCTGCAAGGCTAAGGTGAGGGTGAGATCCGTGGATTCTTAGCATTTCTAATTAATTAATACTCGTAAATGTTAGGTCTAGTAAATTGTTTGTTGATTTCGGTGATGTAAAAAATTGATTTTTGATGTGTATTGGATGAGAATATGTTAAGTTAGTATAATATGTTTGGTAGAAAGTATGTGATGTTTGGTGAAGTCAGACTGAGAACGAGGACATGGCGATCCCGTTGAAGCCCATAAACCGGCTGATGAGCCAAAGGTGGTGGAAGACCTTTCGAGGTGCCCGACCAGCCCAGTGTCATGAGATATGCGTGTGGAATTGAGTTATGTGTTGAGTCGTGATGTGAATAATATATTATTGATGTGTCTTGATTGTTTCTTGTTCTAGAGTTAGTGTTTGCGTGTATTGTTAAATAGTGTTGTTGTGAATCATGTGGGCGGACATGATCTACCTCACTGTGTAATTCGTTGCTCATCCCCCCCTTTTCCCCTTTTCAGGTGAGAAAGTTGTCGAGGAGTAGTTCGAGGCGTGAATCGTTCGGGTGCTGGATTTCGGGAATGGTTATTTTATACGTTATTTTTCGGATTTTCGTTTAAGACAAGTTTAATTTATTTTAAAAAATTATTTAAGTTGAATGGGATTTTTTTTGGTTAAGACGGTTTATGTTGGTTGCATTTAATACGTTTGATTTAATTAATAAAGGATGGATTTTAGAAAAGAGATATTTATTTTTGTAAGTTTAAAAGTCGTGTTTAAATTCGTAACTTGCCGTCTCGGTCAAGTTAAGAGACGGATATTANGACCTTTCGAGGTGCCCGACCAGCCCAGTGTCATGAGATATGCGTGTGGAATTGAGTTATGTGTTGAGTCGTGATGTGAATAATATATTATTGATGTGTCTTGATTGTTTCTTGTTCTAGAGTTAGTGTTTGCGTGTATTGTTAAATAGTGTTGTTGTGAATCATGTGGGCGGACATGATCTACCTCACTGTGTAATTCGTTGCTCATCCCCCCCTTTTCCCCTTTTCAGGTGAGAAAGTTGTCGAGGAGTAGTTCGAGGCGTGAATCGTTCGGGTGCTGGATTTCGGGAATGGTTATTTTATACGTTATTTTTCGGATTTTCGTTTAAGACAAGTTTAATTTATTTTAAAAAATTATTTAAGTTGAATGGGATTTTTTTTGGTTAAGACGGTTTATGTTGGTTGCATTTAATACGTTTGATTTAATTAATAAAGGATGGATTTTAGAAAAGAGATATTTATTTTTGTAAGTTTAAAAGTCGTGTTTAAATTCGTAACTTGCCGTCTCGGTCAAGTTAAGAGACGGATATTACAGTAAATCCTTTCTTCACCCTTTCCTCCTAACCCATGATGTGTGGTGGAAAGATAGGGTGAAGAACATGAAGCTTGGATCTTAAAAGATGGTTTAACTGGCTCCCTAAGCATCCATGGCGTTTGGGAAAGGATGAGCTGGTCTCTTGGATTTGGTTTTAAGGGATTTCCTAAGTCTTGTTAGGATAAGGAAATTCCTAAGATTAAAAAGATCTCATTTGAGAATTTCTAGACTTTAAAACCCCCAAATCCAAGAAGAGAATTAGATGAAGAACAAGAAAAGACCCAAAATTTTAGTCTTCAACCCCCTTAATCATCCCAACCTCAAACCTTAGTGGTTTACTCACAAATAATGTTCTTACCTCTCTTAAACATAAGTTTAGAGTTTTTGAACAGGCTCGGTTTTTGCAAGAAGTAAGATTAGACTTAAGAAAAACAAAAATACTTGATTTAAAATGAAGATAAAGGTTTTTCACACAAGAACACACAAGAACAAGCAAGAACAAGCGTCCTTCTCTCTCTCTCTCTCACGCTAGATATTATGAAAAGTGATTGTGATAAGATATGGCACATAAAAGTCCTCTTCCCTTAGCAGTCATAAAGAAAAGTATATGAAATTGTCACCCACTCCCTAAAACAAGGTTTCGTGTCTTCTAGGAGACTTTGAGACCAAAGTGCCCCCCTCATTAGAAGACAATCACATGAGTTAGGAGGGGGTTGGTACTCCTGGCTCGGAAGATCGAGACGGATTGGTCGATCCTCTGCTCGATCTAATGCTTGGTTCGGGTTGGCTACTCGATCGTCTAGTCGATCACTCCTGGATCGACTCATTCTGCTCGATCTGCCTCTTGATCTTGGCTGAATCGACTTGGCTTGGTCGATCTTGGGGTCGTTCTGAAGGTGAAACGGGCTGGGAGGTCAATCTTGGAGTCGTTCTGAAGGTGAAACGGGCTGGGAGGTCGATCTTGGAGTCGATCTCTACTTCTTCTCTTTTGTCAAAGTTTTCCCTTGATTCCCGCCAACTCCTAGGCTCTTCTTTCATCTTCTTCTCAATGCTCAGCATCCATCACAGCTCCAAGTACTCTAAACAGCCTGAAAAAGATGCAAATATGCAAGAAACCATGCAAATGCTAATGCAAAGTGTTCTAGGACTTAGAATGAGATAAATGATGCAAACTAGCCTATTATGAATGATGAATACATGAAAACCTATTCTAAATGTATGCTAAATATGCGAAATATATGAGTATATCAGCTCCCCCAAACTTGCCTTTTGCTTGCCCTCAAGCAAACAAAATTCAAGCTAGGAAGGGATGATTAAAAACAAACGGGGGCTCAAATCCAAAAGTGTTTTTCAAATGTATCAATTCAGCAGTCCTAGTTCTCAATTCTAGGATGCAGTACACAAGAATTTACTCAAAAGGACTTAGCCATAATCATCACATATCAAATTTCAAATCATGACTTGTTTATTCCAAGCAATCCAAGAATTCTAACCTTTAACATTCATTAAGAGCTCAAACCGTGAATCACGCTTGTACATTTAAAACCGAATACATTTGGCAAGGGATAAGGCTATGAGATAAAAATGATCTCATTCAAATGGTTACTCCAAGTGTTCGTTTCTCTCAAAAAGGTTTGAACTTATGCATAATGCTAAAGGTAAAAGGCAATGCATGCAGACATGACTAGACTCACATCCAAAAGTGTTTTTCAAATGTATCAATTCAACGGTCCTAGTTCTCAATTCTAGGATGCAGTACACAAGCATTTACTCAAAAGGACTTAGCCATAATCATCACATATCGAATTTCAAAACATGACTTGTTTATTCCAAGCAATCCAAGAATCATAACCTTTAACATTCATTTAGAGCTCAAACCGTGAATCACACTTGTGCTTTTAAAACCGAATACATTTGGCAAGGGACAAGGTTATGAGATAAAAATGATCTCATTCATGTAGGTACTCCAAGCATTGGTTTCTCTCAAAAAGGTTTGAACTTATGCATAATGCTAAAGGTAAAAGGCAATGCAAGCATACATGACTAGACTCACATCTACCCAAATATACTAACAATGATCCTAATCCCTCTCTCATTCATTTTTTTTCTTTTCCAAGCTCAGTCACCTTCTAGAGACTACCCAAATCAACAAGGCAAGACACGCCAAGTATAAACCTATAAGAACTCCATCAATCATATTTATTTTTAGGGAAACTTCTTCAACTTTGCTTATGGCTAGCGGTATGGTCACACAAATATTATGATACAAACACAGATACTAGCCCCCATCCCACTGCCATTGTTCCTGTCATGAAGCAAGCACCAAGAACACGTTCTGGAACTAGAGACTTGGCCGAGAGCTTCAATGAAGCCGTGGAAACACTTCTCACCAACAAAGAGCTTCAAGACATCACATCCCAGCTCCATCAACTAAGTATATCCAGAGAAGCAGCCATAGCAACCGCAGAGCTTGAGGATCACGGTCTCATTCACATTGAAGATCCAAGCTACAAGCCTCCAGAGGACGTCATAATCATCAGCAACGGTCCAAGCATACAAACTATAGGTTATACAAAGGAATGGCCGGTTATATCTGAGAAGAGAGGAGTTTCCTTATTCAGCATCAAGCGCCTCAATTAAACCAAACCAAGAGCAGCAATTCATCTAAACCGTATTAGACCAAGGTAAGACATTTTAATACATTTCCATATGATTATTTGGGCTAATAAAACTTTGGTTTATGTCTTTCTTATATCATTTAGTCGTTTTATTTCATTTCATAGAGTAAGGCATTTGTTAGCCATCCATTTACATTTTATTCTTAGAGTAAGGCATATGTTTAGCCGATTATTTCTTTAGTATAGTTTTTATGTAATTTGCTTCAAGTCCCCTAGAAGGGCATAGCTGTTTGGACTCTTATAAAGTCCCCTCTCACAGCCTTGTATTTTTTACCCTAGATCAATAAAGAACCGAACTTCTTGCAAAAGAAACCCTAGCCGTCGGCTAAACCCTCTCATTCTCTCTTGTGCGATTCAATAGAGCTTGTGAGTTTGTCTTATCAAAGTTAATCCATAAACTTTGTGGCGACCCTCGATCCATCCTTGTTACTTTACCGTGAATCCATCCTTTGATCTAATCAGAAAGCGTTGAACAACCATCTGCTTAGATCCCACACTCGTTCCACTTCATTCCATAACCCCTCCATCGATTGTAGCTGATAGAGTTGAACAACCAGCGGCTCAATCCCATCCTCCATACGAGATCCTCATCCCTGGATCTTGTGTCATCTGGTATCAGAGCCGAAAGGCTTCTACATCAGGTGTACTCTTATCCTTTTACATCTGTTCCTTTGCTTTACTTTGTTTCCGCATCTGTTCCTTGTATCCGTGTTTCATTGTTCTTAGTTTTCTGCATCTTGTTTATCATTCATAAACCGAAAAGAACCATAAAAATATCTGTTAGATTTCATATCTGTTTCTGTTGCATCCTTTCTTTCAAAAAAAAAAATATATAAAAAGTCCTTTGGAACCGTTTGCTTGTTTAGTTTGTTGCGTTTCATTTAGCCGAGCATCCTGTTCATCTCGTGTTCATTGTTTATTCTGCATTGGATTCATCTTAAGTCAGAAAAAGCCGAAAAGATTTGTTAGCATTAAGTTGTTTCCGGTTTTCATCTTTCACATAAGTTGCATATTTCCTTTTCTTGCGTTAGCTTTTACTTTGGCCGCACGTTCTTTCCTTATTTGTTTAGAACCGATCTTTGTGCATTTAATCAAACCGTGTTGCATAATTTTGCTTGTGCGGACCTTGTTAATTGAGTCATAAACCGGACCGTAATAGCTTAGGGATTAGTTTAACTCTCGGTTATTCTAAGCCTTTACCTTATTACTTTTGAGCGTTGATACTTGTGTTTAATCTTCTCAGGGACACGAATGGAGAACCTTGAGCAGCAGCCGAATGCTATGGCACAGCTACTGGATGCCATGAGAGGCATCAGTGAGAGGATGACCTTACTGGAACAAAGGGTTCCCGTTGCAGCTCCTCCACCAGCACCAGCAGCGCAACCTAACGCACGCAATGGTCCTAGGCACCGTGACAGAACCCCTCAGCCTAGAGAAAGCGATTCAGACAGTGATATGCCGAGTTTGGAAGATGATGATCCACCTCCGGCCAATCATAACCGAGCCGCTAGGAGGAACGAGAGGGAGAGAGACAGAGACAGAGGGAGAAACCGTGGAGGCAGAGACATAGAAGAGGATCAGCCTTGGCTTGGAGGCAAGGATCTCAAACTTAAAGCCCCCACATTCGCTGGAAGAGTCAATCCCGAAGCCTATATTGATTGGGAGAGGCGCATGGAGTACATATTTGAGTATTACCATTACTCAAATGCAAGGAAGATCTCCCTTGCAGCAGCTCAGCTTACCGAGAATGCACTGTCTTGGTGGGACAGAGAAGTGTCCGAGAGGAGAAGACACCAACATGGTCAGATTAACACTTGGGAAGAGATGAGATATCAAATGAGGAAGAGATACATCCCAAGCTACTATCACCGAGAGCTACAGAAGCGATTCCGAAAGCTTACTCAAGGAACTAAGTCTGTGGAGGAATACTTTGAAGAATTCGAGACTTTGAAGAACCGTTTGGAGACTGGAGATTCGGAGGAAACACTTATGGCTCAGTTCTTAGATGGACTTCATGACCGAATCACTAGAAAGGTGGAGAGACAGACCTACAGAGACCTAGATGAGCTTCTACACTTAGCTATTCAAGCCGAACAACACATCAAGAGGAAAGCAGCCTCTACAACACGCATGAAACCAGCCTGGAGTTCCCAGCCGAGAAGCATGGACAAGGGAAAGTCCATAGAAGTTGCTTCTAAGTACAAGAAGCCTACCGCCGAGGCATCTAAGGGAGCAAAGCCAGAAGCTAGTAAGCCTCAAGTTCAGAGATCTAGAGACATTACCTGCTTCAAATGCCAAGGAAAGGGTCACTATGCACGAGATTGTCCTAATCAGCGTGTAATGATCCTCAAGGAGAGTGGCGAGTATGAATCTCAGGATGAGGCTGAGATAGAGCCTATGGAGTCTGAAGAAGAAGTTACTGACTATCCGGACGAGGGAGAGATACTTGTTACTAGAAGATCACTCAGCACGTTCTTTGATCCAGAGACGTTGCAAAGAGAGAATATCTTTCATTCTCGGTGTACTATAAACACCAAGATATGCAGCTTGATCATAGATGGAGGATCATGTACCAATGTGGCGAGTAAATACTTGGTAGACAAGCTTGGTCTGAAGAAGACAAAGCATCCCCGGCCCTATAGACTCAAGTGGCTGAATGATGAGACAGAGCTGAAGATAGGAGAACAAGTTCTTGTGCCTTTTAGCATAGGGAAGTATGCTGATCAAGTCCTCTGCGACGTGGTGCCAATGCAAGCTGGACATATCTTACTAGGTAGACCATGGCAATTCGACAAAGAGACTCAGCACAATGGCCGTACCAACTTCTACAGCTTTACACATAACAAGCGCAAGCACAATCTTGCTCCACTCACCCCACAGGAGGTCTTTGATTTGCAAAAGGCCGTGGACAAGGGATCCAAGGTAAGTAAAACTAACCTTTACATTACACCTACTACTGTTTTAAAGGCTTTAGACTGCAAAACACAGGTGCTACTAATGATCTTCAAAGAAGGGTTATTTTCAGGACAAGAAGAGAAGGACTTACCACCAGAAGTTCTCACGTTACTAGATAGCTTCAAGGATGTCTTTCCAGAAGATATACCAGCTGGATTACCTCCCATACGAGGCATTGAGCATCAGATTGACCTCATTCCAGGAGCTCCATTGCCCAATAGACCAGCATACAGAGTGAATCCAGAAGAGGCGAATGAGCTAGAGAAACAAGTTCAGGAGCTCATGTCTAAAGGCTACATCCGAGAGAGCTTAAGCCCTTGTGCTGTACCGGTCTTACTAGTACCAAAGAAGGACGGTACTTGGAGAATGTGCGTGGACTGTAGAGCCATCAACAACATCACCATCAAGTACAGACATCCAATCCCACGATTAGATGACATGTTAGATGAGTTGAGTGGCGCCACCATCTTCTCAAAGATAGACTTGAAAAGTGGATACCATCAAGTCAGAATGAAGGAAGGGGACGAGTGGAAAACAGCATTCAAGACCAAGAGAGGTCTATATGAATGGCTAGTTATGCCGTTCGGTCTTACCAATGCTCCCAGCACCTTCATGCGCCTTATGAACCATGTTCTAAGAGCGTATATCTGTAAGTTTGTGGTTGTTTATTTCGATGATATATTGATTTACAGCTCTAACTTATCTGACCACATTGTGCATCTTGAAAAGGTTCTAGAGACGTTAAGATTAGAGGGATTGTATGCGAACCTTAGCAAATGTACTTTCTGCACTGATCAATTGGTATTTCTAGGCTTTGTTGTTAGTTCACAGGGTCTGAAAGTAGATGAGGAGAAGATCAAGGCGATCCAAGATTGGCCTACTCCTACTACCATTGGTCATGTCCGAAGTTTCCATGGACTAGCAAGCTTCTACAGGAGGTTTGTTAAGGACTTCAGCACCATTGCAGCTCCTTTAACCTCGGTTATAAAGAAGAACGTTGCCTTTGCGTGGGGACAAGAACAAGAGAAAGCTTTCCAGAAGCTTAAGGATAGCCTCACGCATGCTCCTGTCCTAGTTCTGCCAAACTTTGACAAGACATTTGAGGTTGAATGTGATGCATCAGGGACTGGCATTGGCGCGGTCTTAACTCAAGGAGGGAAGCCAGTAGCATTCTTCAGTGAGAAACTCAATGGAGCTACGCTTAACTATCCCACCTATGACAAAGAGCTATATGCCCTGGTAAGATCACTGGAAACTTGGCAGCATTATCTTTTAACTAAAGAGTTTGTTATTCATACAGATCATGAGACCCTTAAGTACTTGAGAGGACAAACAACTCTGAAGAAAAGACATGCTAGATGGCTTGAATTCGTGGAGACATTCCCTTACATCATCAAGTATAAGAAGGGAAAGGAGAACATTGTAGCTGATGCACTTTCAAGAAGACATGCATTGATCTCTACAATGGAGGCAAAGATCATGGGCTTCGAGCATTTGAAAGAATTATATGGAGAGGATCCAGACTTTGGCGAATTATATCAACAATGCACCAGAGGAGCATTCGGATCATTCTATAAGCATGAGGAGTTCTTGTTTAAAGACAAGAGATTGTGCATCCCTCAAAGCTCAATGCGTGACCTGATCATGAGGGAAGCACATGGAGGAGGGCTCATGGGGCATTTCGGCATAGACAAGACCTTGAGCATTGTAGCCGAGCACTTCTTTTGGCCTCATCTCAAACGTGATGTGGAGCGTTTCTGTTCCAAGTGCATCATCTGCCTCAAAGCTAAATCCAGGTCACATCCTCACGGTTTATACATTCCTTTACCTATTCCTGACCTACCATGGGTAGACATTTCCATGGATTTTGTTTTAGGTTTGCCAAAAATCAGGAACAAGGATTCAATCTTTGTAGTAGTAGACCGATTCTCAAAGATGGCGCATTTCATTCCTTGTGCCAAGACAAATGATGCTACTCAGATTGCTGATCTCTTCTTTAAGGAGATAGTGAGGATTCATGGACTCCCAAGGACGATTGTATCAGACAGAGACACCAAGTTTCTGAGCCATTTTTGGAGAACCTTGTGGAGGAAGCTAGGGACAAAGCTTCTCTTTTCCACTACTTGTCATCCACAGACGGATGGACAAACTGAGGTTGTGAATCGAACCCTCTCAACCCTTTTAAGGGCCACGGTTGGTAAAAATCTCAGAAATTGGCTTGATTGTTTACCATTTATAGAATTTGCTTACAACCGTGTACCACACTCTGCTACTAAGGTCTCGCCATTTGAGATTGTGTATGGTTTCAGGCCAATAGCTCCAATAGATCTTGCACCACTGCCACCGAGGGAACAAGTTAATCAAGATGGAGTTAGCAAGGCAGAGTTAATGAAGAAGATGTTCCAGAAGGTTAAGGAGAACATAGAAAAGAGAAATGAGCATTACAAGAAGAATGCTGACAAAGGACGCAAGGAAGTAACCTTTGAGCCTGGAGATTGGGTCTGGCTACACATGAGGACAGAGAGGTTTCCAAACCAGAGGAAATCCAAGCTTGCACCACGCGGAGATGGCCCTTTCAAAGTCCTCAAGAAGATCAACGACAATGCCTATGAAATCGAGCTTCCAGGTGAGTTTAACATCTCTAGTACTTTTAATGTATCTGATTTGCTACCTTTTGATGCAGGCGAATCAGTTCTGAGGACAGAACCTTTACAAGAGGGAGAGGATGATACAAACACAGATACTAGCCCCCATCCCACTGCCATTGTTCCTGTCATGAAGCAAGCACCAAGGACACGTTCTGGAACTAGAGACTTGGCCGAGAGCTTCAATGAAGCCGTGGAAACACTTCTCACCAACAAAGAGCTTCAAGACATCACATCCCAGCTCCATCAACTAAGTATATCCAGAGAAGCAGCCATAGCAACCGCAGAGCTTGAGGATCACGGTCTCATTCACATTGAAGATCCAAGCTACAAGCCTCCAGAGGACGTCATAATCATCAGCAACGGTCCAAGCATACAAACTATAGGTTATACAAAGGAATGGCCGGTTATATCTGAGAAGAGAGGAGTTTCCTTATTCAGCATCAAGCGCCTCAATTAAACCAAACCAAGAGCAGCAATTCATCTAAACCGTATTAGACCAAGGTAAGACATTTTAATACATTTCCATATGATTATTTGGGCTAATAAAACTTTGGTTTATGTCTTTCTTATATCATTTAGCCGTTTTATTTCATTTTATTCTTAGAGTAAGGCATATGTTTAGCCGATTATTTCTTTAGTATAGTTTCTATGTAATTTGCTTCAAGTCCCCTAGAAGGGCATAGCTGTTTGGACTCTTATAAAGTCCCCTCTCACAGCCTTGTATTTTTTACCCTAGATCAATAAAGAACCGAACTTCTTGCAAAAGAAACCCTAGCCGTCGGCTAAACCCTCTCATTCTCTCTTGTGCGATTCAATAGAGCTTGTGAGTTTGTCTTATCAAAGTTAATCCATAAACTTTGTGGCGACCCTCGATCCATCCTTGTTACTTTACCGTGAATCCATCCTTTGATCTAATCAGAAAGCGTTGAACAACCATCTGCTTAGATCCCACACTCGTTCCACTTCATTCCATAACCCCTCCATCGATTGTAGCTGATAGAGTTGAACAACCAGCGGCTCAATCCCATCCTCCATACGAGATCCTCATCCCTGGATCTTGTGTCATATTAGCTCTTTTCTTTCTTTAGATAGCCCTCTTCTAAACAATTTTCTTTTATGCATTTGACCTTTAGGGCTCTTTTTCTTTTCATAATACAATTCAAGACCAACCACTTAGAACTATGTATCACTTTTTCATTCATTTCCTTAACACCTTCTCATTTTCAAACCCGTGAACTCCCAATCCCAAATCAAGCCTAAAACTAGCTTCAATATGCAATGCTAGCATCATTATGAGAGCCTAAACATGTCGCCTAAACCTAACACTTTATGCCAAGTTCAAACAGAAAATAAGGCCTCACAATTTGCAATCACACAAGAATTTGACTTGAAATAAGGCAAGGGTCAAAGTGTGGTATTCTATTTAAGCTTACAAGAGAGTGATGAAATGAATAAGAAAGTGATAGACTCATAATTTATCATATTTTAGCATTCATTTTAGATAGTTTTGCATGTACTTTTGCATTCATTTAGCCACTTTTATTCTCATTTGCATCCATATTAGAGTTTAATGTGTTTTAGCTTAGGTTGTTGCATATTTGTACATATTGAGTCCTTATTAGGTGTTTTGGAGGCTTGGAGGACCATATGGAGTCTCATGGATGATCAAGAGGAGGAAGAGAAGCAGCGAAATGAGAAGCAAAAGTCTTTTAGAAGCATATCGAGCATTTGGAGACGTTACATATATGTGTCCGGAAGAAGGCCTTGCACTTAGATTCAGACTCTGAAGCCTTCTTACGGGTTGTAGAGGATCCATAGTTCTTTCTATCGCCGTTGGAATCAAGCCATTCGGACCCCTGGTGAGAACGTTACATCGATTTTAATCCGTATCAATAAGAGCACGTCGCACGACCAAGCCGGGAAGAAGCAAGAATCCAGGGGTTCGTATCGGCGAGCCGTATCGACCAGCCAGGTCGATGCAGATGTCCATGGGTTCGTCTCGACGAGCTGTATCGACCAGCCAGGTCGATACAGATTTCCAGGGGTCCGTCTCGATGAGCCGTATCGACCAGCCAGGTCGATACAGATTTTCAGGGGTCCGTCTCGATGAGCCGTATCGACCAGCCAGGTCGATACAGATTTTTTCCGGGTACAAATCGGATCAGACGAAGACTTTCCGTTCCGATTCAGCCTTCGAGCTCTGCATGAAAGTTGTAGGTAAATAAATCATCTTTCATTTGGATGTGGTTTCATGTCATTATGAGCTGTCGTTAGGGAGATATGGTGATTTCCGCAAGACTGCTACCCCGGGTCAAAACCCGGTTTGTTCCGGGTTGACCCGGTTTGACCTTCTTCCTTATAAATACTTAAAAACCTAATTTTTATGTATCTTCTCTTGGGTTTAAACAGAAAAACGCCCCTTTGGGGTTTTGAGGAGATTTTGAGATTTTTTGTAAGATTAATGAAATTAGATTCTTGTTTCTTCTAATCTTTCTTTCCCTATTCATCTAATCATGTTTATTAACACTTCTTGCATGAGATTTGTTAGATTAGCTATGATTAGTGAGTAGTCTCTTAGGAACTTGGGGATGGGTTAGATTTAAGGTTTTCTAATGGTTCCATCTTGCAATCTAGGAAATAGCTAATCTTTTGCTATTTAGGATCATAAGCATTTCACACACCCACCAAGTGTTTGATGAAATGCTTGAACCACTTTTCTAAGAGATTTACATTCCTAGCCTAAGATATTAGTTGCCTAGGGTGTTTATCATGCCATTTAGACTTATGCTTATTGCTTGCTAATCATTTTAATTCTAACATATCANTACCGAGTTCTCACGTCTACCGCTTACCATTGGAGAGTATGTAGCCGCCAAGGCTAGGAGAGAAGCGATCCGTCAGAGGACTCACCACAGCTCATCCTCCTCCATGCGCAGTACCTCACGAGCTGCTGCACCGTCCACCTCGACTGATCCCGCGATCACCGCATTTCAGGAGCAACTAGCACGACAGAACGAGATGCTCGAGAAGATGGCGCGACAGCTCCGAGAGAGAGGACACATAGATGGCGACCTTTAGACCCTGAGTTCAGAAGCCTAGAAGACTTCGCGTCTCGGCCAACACTCTTCCTGCTTACGAGCCTGGTACCATCTATTCCACCCCTATCCTTTACTTTTTATCTATGCTTTATCTTTTATTTATTTCAGTCATTCCCGATCTGCCACCACTTTTTCACACTGGGGACAGTGTGATTTAAGTCTGGGGGGAGTTCGTACTAATGATTTTGCTTTTCTTTTGTTTTTGTTTATTTATTTGGTTTTTCATTTTCTTTTAAGAACTAAGAATGATGTATTTCGATATATATAATATGGTTTTAGGGATTATGATGCAAAATCAAGGATGATATTCGACCAGTGTGCTTGTACGCTATTTCTAGTGATAGATCTTTCAAGCTTTAGTACTAGACTAGGCAGTAGCTAGAAAGCCAGAGATACGAAATTCTGGAGAATGCCGATCCATAGAGACTTTGGGGGAAGGAATACACTAGCTCTACTTTTTATTGGACTTTAACCTGACTATTAATTTCCTTGTCAACAGATGTAAACATTCAACAAAAAAGCCAAGAACGTTCGGGACATCTATTTCCAGATTTACGCACTCCCTTGTTGTCCCCGAATGGCCAACTAATCAATAGTTGGTACCATACCCGAAACCCTTACCATCTTTTCATACCTCACACAACTCTCTTGTTTTCACCATATGCAGATATGTGCAAAAACGCCGGAGAGGGAGGAACGACACGATTTCTAGTCACTCAAGACGAAGGATCGAATGGTTAAGGGACGGAAGTGTTAGCTACAAAAGAGGGATGACTCATGCCTTGGAAACTCGAAAGAATGGTAATATTCTTGCGATCCTTAAGACTCTCACAACAAGGCACTTCCCGTTTCATAAAAAAAAAAAAAAAAAAAAAAATATATATATAATATAACTCGGATAGAGGACCTGAACTCTTTGGAGTAATGACCTTACTTACCCATAAAAAATAGAGTTACAAAAAAAAAAGAATAAAAAGAAACGGGAAGAAAATGCCTGAGAGCCTTCAGAGAATCGTAACATGCATAGAGGCAGAGCCTGGGCGATATGGTGAGAAGTTTTAAGAGCCATCCAATCCGAACCAGAAACATGAAACTAAGTCTGGGGGATGGCTGTATCAAAGAGAACTCGCGGATGTGTACGTGCGGAGAGTGATTGGAAATCGTGGATCTCAACGGTTCCACCTTCTCTTGCTGTTTTGCATAATATCTCGCACCTTCCGGAGATCTATACGGTAACCCGAAACACTCTAAACCTCACCAATAAAGGCCTTTATATACCTAACCTCGTTGAATCTAGCTTTATATCCCTTGACAAGGATCACGCCAAACTTAATACTACTTAGAGAGCTAGTTGACTGAAACTTGAAGTTTAGATAGTGAA
>JAHZTW010000003.1:78660953-78697486 GCA_020283515.1 Alliaria petiolata | reverse complement strand
GATCTACAAGGAGAAAACAAAAGTCCTCCATGACAAGAAAATCAGACCGAAAGAGTTCGCACCAGGAAATCAAGTGCTGCTGTACAACTCAAGGCTAAGATTATTTCCTGGGAAGTTAAAGTCGCGATGGTCCGGACCATACACGATCAAGGAAGTATTGCCATATGGAGCTGTGACGCTGGTAGGAAAGGATGGAGCGGATCACACAGTAAACGGGCATAGACTGAAGCCATTTTGGGGAATGAAGAATACCAAGTTTTAGAAGCAACCGTGGTCCGTCTCGAAGACCCCAACAAAGCCTAAAACGACTTGAAAAAGTCAAGCTATGAGACTTTAAACAAGCGCTCTTGGGAGGCACCCCAAGGTTATCCTTTTACCTTGTTTGACTGTTTTTCTCTTTACTTTGCAATTCTCGAAATTAATTACTAGTAGAATCGGTGATTTAGATATCAGGACATGAGATATCGGGGAACCATAACGGGAAGAAGACTGGGAGAACTGGTCGTTACGAGCATGAAATCCGTGTACCGGCTAATGCAGGTGACGAAACCTCAGATATCGGGATGAAGTCACGGTCCAAAGCCGATATGGAAATACAATCTGGATAGTACAAACGGATTCACGCCGTTAAGAGTCATGCGATATAACCAGAGGTATCACTCTATAACTACTCTACGAAAGCACTCTTCTCTTTCATTTTTGTCGCTTTTTGTTTAAACGTTTTGCATCATCTTAGGATCGTATTCTTCTTCTCTTCTATCACACAGGGACTGTGTGATTTAGTTTGGGTGAGTACATAGGCATGCATCACTTAGATTAACCATTGCATTGGTAAAACTTGGATAAAAAAAAAAATATAATTTTTGAAAAAGATTCATATAGTTGCATCTCCATTTTAGGATCGAGTCTAGATGCATTCATTTAGGATTTATAAGCATTTGCATAAGGTGTTAAGTATAGTGAATCCTTGTAAATAGCCATTTTTAAGTCATGAATTCAATGCCTTAGTTCTTGTTTGTCTGATGCATTTTGAATTAGACTGAGCTTAGGGCATCACCACATTTGGAATTTGTCTTGTGAAATTCGGTTTTGACTTGAGGCATTGCGACTTGAACCATTTCCCTACTGAACTTGAACCGTTAATTTAAAATTTTAATTGTCTCGTTTATGTATGTCAAATAGCTCATGGATTTCACTTGGACTTTCTTTCCCTTTTTACCACCCTCTTGCTAGTCCATGTACCAGACCACACCCTAAACCAAAACCATTGTTTTTAAACCAATAAAAACATTTGTGAGAGCATGTGAGGCCTTTGCACCATTTTCGAATCTTCTTAGGCAAAAAGTGTTGGGTTTAGACCGACAAGGTTGGATTTCCATAAAGACATTAGGTTAGGTGGGGTAGAACAGAAATCGGCAACATACCGAAATACGAAGCCGATATTACTTGGTAGACTAGGAAAAAGGGGGGTGTATTTCGATTGATCACATTCTGACAGAAGGAAAAGGAAAAAAAATACCAAGGAGTCATACGGGGACACATATTAGGGAGATGGCGGCACCAAAAAGGCTTGAAAACAGAGAAGAAAAAGGCGATTCCAAAAGAAAGCAAAATAAGGCCAATCAACAAAGTATAAATCCGGCCAGCAACACCAAAGGTGAAACGCAAGGAACACAACAAAGAAGCCAGAAAGCCGAAACCGATCTCCAACAAAGAAGAAGTCCCCGGAGATGACCAGGAAAGGTAAAATCGAGGAGTAATAACGGGATTACGGCGAAATGCCGAGAGAAAGGGTAGCTTAGGAGGGAGCAATTTAGACTAGGGTGGGAAACGAAATAGACTGTCTTAATCAACTGGCAGGTCGGACAACTAGCCACCCACTTGGCCACATCCCGCTTCATCCCGACCCAATGATAGTACCTTTTTAGGTCGCAGTACATCTTGGTCATTCCCGGATGAACAGAAAACCTCGACCGATGTGCTTCCTTAAGGATCTCTTCCTTTAACTCTTTCACGTTAGGAACACACACTCGGCCATTCAACACAATCGTCCCATTGTTTGAAGTTTGATACTCGGTCTTGTCAGCCTTTGACATCTTGTTCAGATTCTCGTCCTCCTCTTGAACTAGCCGGATCCTTGTTAACAAGTCAGCCTGATCCGCAGCTCCCAGACCCAACGGTTCCGTATCCTCAGTCAGAACGTTCAGCCTTAACGTCCTTAGGAGATTCAGAACTCCTTCCACATCCTTAGCAGACGATACACTAGCCCTTCTCCGGCTTAATGCATCAGCAACAAGATTAGCCTTTCCCGGATGATAGGCTATCTCCAGATCGTAGTCAGCGACTAACTCCATCCATCTCCGTTGCCTCAGATTCAACTCAGGTTGAGTGAAGATGTACTTCAAACTCTTATGATCGGTAAACACCTGAACCTTCCCACCATACAAGTAAGATCGCCATATCTTTAACGCAAAGACTACAGCCGCCATCTCCAAGTCATGCGTAGGATAATTCACCTCATGCTTCCTTAGCTGCCTTGACGCATATGCAATCACATTCCCATGCTGCATTAGGACACAACCTAGTCCTTTCCCACAAGCGTCTGTGTATACCGCATACGGTTCGACCAGCTCAGGTAGAGCCAACACTGGTGCACTTGTAAGCATCCCTTTCAGCTTTGAAAAACACTCCTCACACTCGGATGTCCATAAGAACTCAATGTCCTTCCCGGTCAAGCGTGTCATCGGCTGAGCCATACTTGCAAAGCCTTTAACAAAACGCCTGTAGTAACCAGCCAAACCCAGAAAACTTCTTATCTCAGACGCGTTCGAAGGTCTCGGCCAATCCGCAATGGCCTTGATCTTTTCAGGATCCACGGACACTCCCTTGTCCGAAACAATGTGACCCAAGAACCCAATATACCGTTGCCAAAAGCTACACTTGCTCAGCTTGGCAAACAACTTCTGTTCCCGCAACTTCTCGAGAATGATCCTCAAATGCTGCTCATGCTCTTCCGGACTCTTCGAGTATACTAAGATGTCGTCTATGAAAATAATCACAAACTCATCCATGTACTCTCTAAACACGCCATTCATCAACTTCATGAATGCAGCTGGTGCATTCGTCAACCCAAACGGCATGACCACAAACTCGTAATGACTATACCTTGTCCGAAAGGCAGTCTTCCGAACGTACGGTTCGTCTATCGGTATCTGATGGTACCCAGGAGCCAAATCAATCTTTGAGAACCAAGTAGCACCCCTAAGCTGGTCCAACAACTCGTCTATCCTTGGAAGTGGATACTTGTTCTTCACAGTAACACGGTTCAACCCTCGGTAATCGATGCAAAGCCGGAAGCTTCCATCCTTCTTCTTTACGAACAGAACAGGTGCGCCCCATGGTGAACTGCTTGGCCTTACAAATCCCTTGTCTAGAAGATCAGCCAGTTGCTTCTTTAGTTCAGCCATCTCGGCCGGAGCCATACGGTATGGTGCCTTAGACACAGGAGCAGTTCCCGGCTCAAGTTCAATCGTGAACGGATCTGAACGGGCCGGTGGCATTCCCGACAAAGCTTGGAAAACATCCTCAAACTCTTGTACCACTGGAATGTCCCCTAACTCCGCGTCTGGTCCAACCTCAATTGAAGATATCGTCGCCAGATATGCTTCACAACCTTTCTCTAACATTTTCTCCGCTTGTATTGCCGACACAACCAAGCTACCAGAAGTCGGTCTCACTCCTTGGTAAACCAGAATTTGGCCATCCCTCTCGAACTCCACCCTGCCTCGGTGACAATCCAGATGCGCCTTATGCTTACCGAGCCAATCCATTCCGAGGATGACATCGTAAGACTTCACCTCGCAAATCACTAAGTCCGCTGGCATATTGACTTCGCCAATCCAGACAGCAATGTTGCGAACAGTCCCTAGTGAGAACATCACTTGGCCTCCAGCCGCCCTCACTAGTCCGAACTCTTCCCCGGGTTCCTTCTGGAATCCTCCTTTCCCAATCATCCCTGGGTTAACAAAACAATGACTCGCTCCGGAGTCGAACAGAACATGGATTTCCACCTCACCCATTAATAAGGTCCCTACATTCAATCCTTAGAATGCTAAGACACTTAACAGAACACGCAGACACAAACAACTCAGAAAAACGTAAGTACTAAAACTTACCAGTGATCGGTCAAAAAGTGGTCGAATCTCCAGTCCCTTCCACGGTCATGGTGTAGACCCTTGGCATGATGGCCTGCCTGTTAGCCGGTTGTGCTAATGCATCTCCTGCACGCTTAGGCTGAGTAGCCGCTTGCCCGGCCGCTCCCGACTTCGGACAGTCACGCTTGTAATGTCCCGGCTCGCCGCAGCCAAAACACACCACGGACCCGCTAACACCATCTGACACTCTCACCAACCTCGAGTCTGACTCAGGACAATCACGAACCCTATGCTCCAAGCTACCACAACGATGACAAGCTCCAGATGCACGCCTACACACACCAACATGCACCTTTCCACAAGATCCACACACGCTGCAGCTTCCACTCGACTTAGCCGGAACACTCTTTCCAAACTTGCGGTTCTGTCCTCCAGACACTTGACCACTCCTGGTCATGGTACCAGCCTCCTCTGCTTGTCCAGACTCCAACAAAGCCTCCTCTGCTTGTCCAGACTCCAACAAAGCCGCTTTCCCAACAAGCTCCGTGACCGTTGCATAGTCACGCACCAGACACCCATTACGCAGCTCAACCCTTAGCCCGCTCATGAACCTTCGGATCAGCTTCTCCTCAGTATCGTGGTCACGTCCCACGTACTTGCGTAACAAGTTAAACTCAGTCTCATACTGCAGAACCATCTTGGTCACTTGGCGCAGATACAGAAATTCAGCCTCAAGCTGATTGTAAGCCTCCTGCGGGAAGTACTTACTTTGGAACATCGCAGAAAACGTCTCATACGAACAGTTCAGATTCACCAAACGTCCCGTGGTACTTTTCCACCAGGTGTGCGCGGTACCCTCCATGTAATGCACAGCTATGTCCCTCTTATACCCCTCAGGACATCGGATAGACTCGAAGTTTTTCTCAAGCCTCATCCTCCACTCATCAGCCTCGATCAGCGCAGTTCCTCCAGCAAAGAACTTGATTCCCAACCTCGCCATATGATCCAGAACCTTGAGGTAAGACGAAACCACCAAGACCTGATCTGCTTCCTCCACAGCCACGTTCCCAACGTTCAGTACGACCACTGGTGGTGCCACGACCGGTACCACTAGCGGTACGGGCGCAACTACTGGCGGTACAGGCGCAACCGTTGGTAAACGCTCCAACACCTGAGCTAACAAACCCAGCACGGCCTCCAGCCTATCCGGAACAGCACCCACAACATTCCCATCCACGTTCGCCACTCCACCCGCAGCCACATTCGCAGCAGGAGCAGCCGCGTTCGCAGCAGCAGTAGCCGCAGCCTCGGCCGCCGCAGCAGCCTCAATCTCTTGCCGGTTCTCAACCCCATTCTCAGTTCCAGAACTCCCCGAGTTCACAGCACCATTCAACTTTGCAACTATAGTACTTCTCGGAGCCATCTGCAAGAAAATCAGAACCGGTTAGCCCGAAAGCTAACATCAGACAAGAGTTCCAGACTCCACAGAAACAACAGACCGCGAGACTCGGCAGTGAAAGGTGGATATTTCTAACCCCAACTATGCAAATGAACTATCCTAGAATCGACCATGCTCCGATGCCAACTGCAGCGACCCAACCCGATAATCCTATCCGGGCCGGCCGTCCTGAGTCTAACTCTAGCCAGATTTCATGCTTAGCATATTTTTCAGATTTTTTTTAAAACTTAAGCAACGGATTCGATTCATAGAAGCCCATTCTTATTGCATAATTAATCCAATTCCAAACGTATAACAGAGGTTCTTAAACAGAAATCTAACTTAGCCAAATTCGATCTAAGTCATAAACAGAAACAAAGCCAATATCCAGAATAATGCATGCTAATTAAAAACCCCAAAACCCAGTCCTAATCCACTCTTTCTTCACTGCCTTCAAGTCCGCCTTCAAGACTAAACGTCCCGGATAATTTCCTTACCTGCACACTCAACACAAAAGAGAGGCGTAAGCTTTACCAGAAATGCTTAGTGAGTACGGTCATCCCGTACCACCGCCAATAATAGAAACGCAATCATACAACAGTTAAACAATTCACATTGACACTTAGCAAGCAAGCACATAAAACAGATATGATCATCTACCCTAACTCGCGGACCATGACTTATGGACTCGGTTCGGCTCTAGCGTGAATCACACATCACCTTAGCACGAGACTCGATCCGGCTATCCAAACAAGTTAGTTAGACATCATGTATTCTCACGGTTCATACTTAACCAATCACAATCACAGAACATTGCCTTCCTAAGCCGAAACCACTAACTTACACAAGCAATCAATGAAACCAGATAACCTAGCATTCCTACGGTTCTAGCTACCAGCTACAGTCACGCATTCACCTTAGACACAAAGGCAAACATTCAGTCGGATGCAATTCGGTGATTACTCGAACAGATTCGGTGCTAGTCGTACACAGCCGCGTCCTTCCGGCTATCGCTACGGCTACACTCGCGAGATCCAATCTCCTCTCGGCTATCTTTCCAACCGCTCACTTTTCCTCGAACCAGAATCTGAATCCCCTCGAAAACAGCACAAAATATACAGATTAGTCGAATGACATTCGACAGAAACTCAACAAAACTCGTGATATCCCATCACTTACCGAAATCTCTCGGACAGATTCTCCTTTTCTCGGATATCTCTCGGACCAGTCAAACAACTCTCGGACAACTCTCGGATTTCTCGGCTATCTCACGCCTACAACCAGATATCTCGATTATCTCTCGGTGATAACCGATCAGAACACAAAGCTCTCAGTAATAGTCGGCTTACCTCTCGAACACAGTCAGATGCTGCTATAATGCAGCAGCACACTCTCGGCTACAGTCGGATACCGCTCGGATGCAGCCGCACGCTCTCGGCTACGGTCAACAATCCTTCGAACACGTCCGATCTCCTCTCGGCTACGGTCACAAGCGCTCGAACATAATTTCCACCTATCGGCCAAAATCACCTCTCACGAACTTCTCTCGGATATTTTCTGACTAAAAGACGCGGCCACAGCTGAAATCCACTTATATAGGGCGGAAACCCTAGCCAAACCGTCTAACCCAGTCTTAGCCGACGCGGTTCGGTTTTCTTTCATACATAGCCGGTCCAATTTAAGTTCTTATCGAACATGTCCCACATCGCTCGGCCATTAGCGAAACAAATCCCTTTCCGCCTCGGATTAATCCACTTTTGCCGACTCAGTCCACGGCTCATGGCCCATCTCAACACTTAGTCAAATTCCTCGGACTTATTCACAGTTTTCACTCGGCTCGTCCATTTTCACTTGGCCATAGCCACGGTACCGTCCAACTCTCACGGACACAATCACTATACAGACACTAATCACAGACACGGACTAACCTCACACGAAACAAAACATATACACAACGGTCATCCCATGACCCGCACGACCATACTCGAGATTTTTGGTCGCGGATGCTACAGGTTGCCGCCCACCAAGCGCTTTTGTTTAAGTCGTTTAGCTCGAGTTGTCTCCCCTAAAGCTTCTCCTTGCTTCCGTTTCAGCAGCGTGCCTCCGTTTCCGTTCCTTAGAATCTTAGCTTCTAAGATCACCCGCTTTGTCTTCTCAACTGACTTTGACACTTCCTCTTCACCTAGCTTTTCTAGCTCGGGAGGAATCAGGATTTCAATTTTGGAAAAAGGCCTCGAGTGGAGTTGTCCTGCCCTTGTTATCGTACCCTTTTAGTCGTGTGGCTCCTCATTTCCAGCGGCGAAGTGTTTAGCTGCTTCGGGTAGTATCTTTTCTGGCTTATATGTAGGAAGACTATGAAGTTACTTACGTGGTCGATCTTCGCTCCTACCGTGGCCAAGAAGGGTCTTCCAAGTATCAATGGTTTGTCTTTGTCTTCCCCCATGTCGAGCACATGGAAGTCAGTAGGTACTATCTTATATCCGACAAGAAGTTGGACGTTGTAGACCATGCCATTCGATTTCTTTCTAGACGAATCTCCGAATACTAACTGCGTAGGTGAGGGGAAATAGGTTGTTATTCCTAACCTTTCAGCGATTTCCGTTGACATGACGTTGACATTAGCCCCTGTGTCGCATAGACAATCTTTGAAGTTGATTCCTGTGATCGAGCATGGGAAGGTAAATGCGCCTGGATCTTCTTCTTTCTTCAGCCTATCGAATCTGCGGTTCTCCGGAGTGTCAATAGGTGGATTGGCCGTTCTTTTCTCCCGTGGCTAGCTCTGGCTCCTTAGCTTCGTCGACGATTGCTAAGATCGCGTTACAGAATCCTTTCGGGTTATCTTCCACCTTTCCGGGAAAAATCCCTTCTTGTCTCTTGATGGTTTCAGCAGTTTGAGAGACTTGCATGTCTAATTTCTTCACATGGGAAGATAGGGTTTCGAACTTGCCACTCAGGTCGTTGTACATGCAATCTACGCTGATGTTGAGATCCTTGACTGATTTTTGCTGAGACAACAGCAGTTGTTGCATCAGTCCTTCGAGTTTGTCCTCTCGTGATGGGTACGGTGCGTTTGGTGCAGCTTCTGGCACTCCTTGCTGGTTGTTGTAGGGCGTGAGCTGAGGGATGTAGGGTTGCTTTGGCTGGTAGCCTCCGTTGCTTCCATAGTTCACGTTCAGGAACTTGTTCTGAAAGGTTCTTCCTTGAGGTGGATACACTTGATCTCGCGGGTTCTCCACGTTCGGGTTTCGGTGTGAGAGGTTGTTGTTGTTCCTGAAGTTGTTGTTGAATCCATTGTTGAAGTTTCGGTTCGGATATGAATTATGTCCTCCTATGAAGTTAACTTCCTCTTCTCGCGTGTAGAATTCATCTCCATCGTCTCCTGGGTTAGATTCTTCCCTTTCCCTCGCGGTCTCACACGCATTGATACTGCGCTGCTATCCTTAAAGCAGCTGTCTCATCATGTTCTTCAGCTCGGCTATCTGCTTAGAATCAGTGTCTCCGGTTCGCGGATTTCTATCATAATCCGGACAGTTGTTGCTGTTGCTTACAACGAGGTTCTTGATGAGTGCGCGTCCTTGTCGCTCCGTCTTGGTTGTAAAGTCTCCATTGCTGGCCGTGTCGAGTGAGAGTTGATATCTAGCTTGCAGTCCGCGGTAGAAAGTTTTTAGCAAGCTGGCTCCGGAGAAACCATGGTGAGGACAGTCGCGCTCATAGTCCTTGAATCGCTCCCATGCTTCAAAAAATGACTCGACCGGTCCTTGTTGAAAGCCTTGGATCTTGTTCCTCAACAAATTGGATCGTGACTTCGTGTAGAAGTAATAGAGGAAAGCAGACTTGCATTCCACCAAGTTAGTGATCGATCCTGGTGGTAAAGTCTTCAGCCATCTATGAGCTTGATCGCTCAAAGAGAATGGGAATAGCTTACACTTCGCCTTCGTGGTGCTGCAGATTTCTTCAAATAACTCGATGTGGTCCATAGGGTGCTCATTTGATAGTCCGTGAAAGTGGTTTTGCTTCACCCAGGAGATGATATGCGGTTTGATCTCCAACTCGTCCTCACGGGGGACGTTAACTTGAATCGCGGCTCGATTCTGAAAGTGTTGATCAAGAGTATCGTGATCGACTATGGTGCGGTTCCTCACTCTCCTGTGTAGGTTGGTTGGTAGAACAGGTCGTTTGGCGTCTCGGTCATCCGGTTGGACGATAGGGTTCGCTTGGTTCGCGCCATTTCCGATGATCGAATTGTGTCCTCCTCGCTGCAAGGCATGATCGCCTTCTTCTTCGTCTGAGTCAGCCTTGGGAATGTGGTTGATAGGGTTTCCATTGTTGTTGAGCTGTGGCTCCCCATCTTGTAGATCGTTGGGTGCTCGACCAGTGTTGCGAAGAACTTCTTCACGGTTTCGTTGAACTCCAAGAGCGGCCTCGTTTTCGGCCATGCTGATCTATCTTCTTAACCTTCGGATTTCTTTTTCGTGTCTGTCGATCTCGATGTGGCGGGGCATTACGTTGGAAGTGTTCCTCCTAGTGGTCATACACCTGAAACATGAGAAGTAAACACAAGAAAATCGTGAGCAATGAACGAAAAAGCTTGAAATTCAGCGTGGTCTAAAAGAGAAATTAGAAACTAAAAATTCGCAAAAGCAAACAATCCCCGGCAACGGCGCCAAAAACATGATGTGGTGGGGTTTGTTACTTCAAGTTTTAGTCTTAAGATAGCCGCAAGTGCACAACAATCACAGTAGTATATTAAGGGATCAAATCCACAGAGATTGTTGTTTTGCGAAAGTCCTAAGATTTCTAACTTCTTTAAACCAAAGGGGAACTTGGGGGGTGTAGTGTGTCACGGTTTGCATTAGTAATATCAAGCAGCGGAAAAGAATTAAACGGTTGTAAATCAATGAATAAAAGGCGTTGGGTTCAGGGGTATTCTCCGGGGTTCATGGATCGGATCTAACAAGCAATAGGATATATTCTAGATGTTTCAATGGGTTAGGTTCTTAAGCTGAAACGGTCGACTATGACTATCCCACTCTTGCGGATCTAGCCACCTACATTTGTCTTATACTGCGGATATGACTTCTCATCCCATGATATAAGACAACCGCACATACATATCATATCGTACTTTGAGATCCAACCGTAGGATTGAACTGAAACCACCTTGGTATGAAAGACAGCTGAAAGGGCTATCTCGTCTCCAAATATGAGCTTGATCTTGTGGTGGGAAGGTCGTCATCTGATGCTGAACTTATGGCTCCGAGCACATGTCCTTGAAGTTCCCGTTTTGGTCCAAAATGTGTCCTTTTTGTCCAATTTCCCTGAAATGACTCTTAAGACAAGGAAACGTGGAAATCACTTTAAAACCGTTGAAAACCGGGTTAAAACCCTTGTAAACGATCTTGAAATAATAGGCTTTAGGAGTAAAATATGAGTGTTATCAATTGTCTCTCCCGTTTTAGATCTAGCCACCATTGTAGGGCATTTGAAGCTTTTATTTTGTAAACTTTTGATTTTAATTTTAAGTACTTCTCTTTAAGCATTAATCTTTCTTCTTGCTTAGCTTGATCATGTTTAACTCCTCTTATCTCATGATTAAGAGGGGTTCGAACATGATTAAAGAGTAGTTGTTTTAGGATTTAAGGTTGAATCTTGGTATTTTCTTGTTCTTAAACCTTATCTCTTCTTGGTGTGGAATGTTCATTGCTTAAAGACCTCGATGGAGGCTTTATGATCCTAGAGATTTCCTTATATCATGAGGACTTAGAAAATCTCTTTAGCGCAAACCAAGAGACTAGTTTGCCCTAAAGACCATGATGGTGGTAGATTTGGGGGCTAGTTAGGCCATGTTAAGATCTGTGATTCAAGCTTATCAACCATCCTTTCCACCCCACACCATGGGTTTGGAAGGAAGGGTGATGAGAGGATCCTATCCACACACCATGGAAAGATTGCTTCTTAGACTTAGAGATAACTCATTTAGAAATCTGTAGATCTACTTTTACCAAACCAAAAATCGAACCTTGAACCTCTCTAAGCATGAACCTCAACCTTGAATCTGTCTTTATCATTTGAAGTAGTTTTAAAAGCTTTCACATTTAGATTTAAAGTTTGTTCCTTTAGGTTGCTAGAAATTGCCTTGTTTATCTGTTTTTAGCATTCGAATTTTTGTAATCAGTAGCTTGTTCATTTAAATCCTTAGAGGTCATCTTGTAGTTTCTTAACCCTTCAGTGGGATTTTTTAAATTGTTTTCGTCGTCATTTAGTTGTCACAAATAGGTTTTAGGATTTTGTTCATCTAATTTATCTCGAATTTGACTTAGCTTTACTTTGCTCTTGCATTCTTAGTACCTTTCACACCCAACGTGGATTGATAGTACTAAAGCAACACTAAGAGGCTTTAGGATTGATTAGAAATACTGTAAAAATTCCTCTTATGAGTCTTTCAATTACCTCAAGAATTTGCAGCTCAGTGACAAAATTCCTTAGCCAAAGTCCATGATTGGATGCCTCAAAAACCGCTACACCAAGAAATAGCTCCACCGGCCAACTGAAAAACAAAACCTCATGTAGACTTTCTACTATCTTGACATCCATCAAAATCAGAATCAGAATACCGAAGGATTTCAAGGTTATCTGATCTCTGATATGTGAACATATAATCTTTTGTTCTTTGCAGGTACCTCATGACCCTTTTGGCTGCTTTACAATGGTCCAAACCTAGATTACTTAAGTATCTGTCCAAAACTCCAACAATGTACGCTAAATTCGGATGTGTACAAACTTGAGCATACATTAGACTTCCTACAGCCGACGCATATGGAATCTTTTGACATCCATCTGATGAAGCTTTGATTCATATTGTGCAACAAGGGCCATGATTTTCCTAAAAGAATCTTTTGATTAAACTGGAGAAAAGGTTTCTTCATGGTCAATCCCTTCTTTATGTGTATAGCCTTTAGCTACTAGACGAGCCTTCTACCTCTCCACATTACCATTTGAATCATTTTTGGTCTTGAATATCCATTTGCAACCGATAGGTTTCATTCCTTCTGGTAATTGGACAATGTCCCAAACCTTATTATCTAGCATTGACTAATACTCTTCTTCAGAAGCTTTGACCCACTTATCTGAATTGGAACTACCCATGGCCTCACGACAGTTAATAGGATCATCTTCCAACTGGGTTTGATTTTGCTCTTGTTCTATAAGAAATACTATGCAATCAGCCAGAACAACACTTCTCCTTTCTCTATTGGATCGCCGTAAAGGCACTTGTTCTTGTTTCACTAGTTATTGAGGATTTTGATTTTGACTTTCATGTTCGATAACATTTGATAACATGCATATTTTATCCATTTTTACTATCACAAGTGAGTGCTTTAATAAGCATTTCACTAAGGTTTTAATGCATAAACAATATATTTTGAGTATTTGGTTGTTTAAGACTCTTTTCAGGTAATCTTAGAAAAAGACGCATATTTGGAGCAGAATGGACATTTCCGGAAACAGTGCTCAAGGACATAAGTTCAACATCAGACGAAGGCCTTCCTACCACAAGATCAAGCTCATATTTGGAGACAAGGTAGCCTTATCGGCTGTCTTTCACCTCAAAGTGGTTTGAGAACAATCCCACGGTTGGATCTCAAGTTATGGAAGAAGCAAGAAGATCCGTCAAGCACCCGGAAGACCAAGCTGGCCGCGCCACGGCCTGACCAGACGACTAGTGGCCGCGCCGCGGCCAGTCGCTCGGCCGGCCAGCCACTTTACGATTCTCGAGCCCATTTGAAGCTCAACTTAATCCCGCAGCCGTCTTATGCAAGCCAAGACCTAGATGAAGACCTATATATACTCGTTGTTTATGTTTTTTTAGGAGAGCATGATACATGCATATTTTACCCATTATTACCATCATAAGTGTATGCTTTAATAAGCATTTCACTAATGTATTAATGTATATTTAGTAGTTTTCGAGTGTTTGTGTGTCCAAGACTCTTTTCAGGAAATCTTAGTAAAAAGGGAGCGAAACGAGCAAAATGGATATTTTCGGAACATGAGCTTTTTGACAGAAGTTTAGCACAAGAAGGAGACCTTCCCACAACGGGATCGAGCTGAATTTTTGTGACAAGGTAGCCTGATTTACTACCTTCACGTCGAAGTTGTTTGAGTCTGATCCCATGGTTAGATCTCAAGTTATGAAGGAAGCAAGAAGGCTCATCAGACACATCCTCAGAAGAAGGATGGCCGCGCCAGGAAAGCTCAGAAGACCAACGGCCGGCCCATAAACCATTGCTCGCGCGGCCAGGACAAGCGATACTCCCCGAGCACGTTTGTAAGCCCAAAACAAGCCCGATGACCACCAAACTTTGTGGAACCCTAAATGACGCCTAAGAAGACCTAAGGACCTATAAATACACGAGGCTACTCGTATTTTTGGGGAGTTCAAAGACAGCCACCAAGACCACGACCTAGAAGAAAAGACGCCGTCTTCTCCACTCCCCATCTCGTCGCCCTATTCGATTACTCTCTTTCACCTCTTTCTTACACTTCCTTGGCATTGTTATCACTTTCTTTTCTTTCCTTTCAGACCCTTTGTGACTTTTACCTATTACAATGATAATGAATTTCGATTCCATGTCTGAGTAGTCTTTCAGTTGGGTTTCAAAGAGGGTTTCTCAAAGGGATTTCATGGTTTGATTCCATAGGCTGTTGATTCGTAGATAGAATACTTTTCACTGTTCTTCGTTTGAATTCTTTCTTATTGCGTAATCCTTGGCTGGCCACTTAGGATCGATTGTAGGATCATTAGAGCCGCGTAAGCGCTGAATCTTTTGGCCGGACATAATTTTAAACGAGCAGGCACTGATAACACTCATATTTTACTCCTAAAACCTATTATTTCAAGATCGTTTATAAGTGTTTTGACCCGGTTTTCAACGGTTTTAAGGCGATTTCCACGTTTCCTAGTTTTAAAAGTCATTTCAGGAAAATTGGACAAAAAGGACACATTTTGGAGCAAAACGGGAACTTCGAAGGACATGTGCTCGGAGCCATAATTTTAGCATCATATGACGACCTTCCACCACAAGATCAAGCTCATATTTGGAGACAAGGTAGCCTTATCAGCTGTCTTTCATCTCGAAGTGGTTTGAGAGCAATCCCACGGTTGGATCTCAAGTAACGAAGGAAGCAAGAAGGCCCGTAAGACACATTCCCAGAAGAAGGCCGGCCGCGCCACAGATCCTCAGATGACCAGTGGCCGCGCCACACCTGGTCGCTCGCGCGGCCACACCACTCCGGCCCATCCCGAGCCCGTTTGCACTTATCCAATATTTTCCCGAGGTTAAAACGTGAAGCCCACTTTCTGAAGACCGGAAGCCTATATAAAGGAGTCTTAGGGTTTCAGAGAAGGGGGGGTGACGCCACACACATAGAAGAGACGACGAGACACATCTGCGCCGCACAGAGAGAGGAGAAGAGAGAAAGTTCGACGGCCCCGGAGTCGAGGATCTCGAGAGAGAATTCTTCTGCAGCCGCCTATCCTTCCTTCTTTTCCCTTTCATCTTTCGTTTTTAGTTCTTCGCTTTTGAATACTTTAAGAAAACCTCTGTTCAATCGATTTCCCTTTAAAGAAGTTTTCTCACTTTGCTCTTTTCATTAATACGATTCGCACCTTTCATATCTCGAAGATGTCTCTCGTTCCCATGAACGAGTAGTCATCTAGTTGTGTTTTTAAGGGGATTTTCGAAGGGGTTTAATCATGGATTGATTTCGCTAGGTTGATAGAGATAGAGTTCCTTTTAGGTATCTTCGTTGATGTCTCGTTCTTATTGCATGTTTGCTTCTCTGATCAATTAGTAACTGATTATAGGATGATTAGATACATGAATAGGTGTTTAGGCATATCGACGGGCCGCACCGTGAGTGTTTACAAATAGGTGAATGATACGTATGCGCGGTTGTCTTGCATCGTGGGATGAGAGATCATACCCGCAGTGAGGGACAAACGCAGGTGGCTAGATCCGTGAAAGCGGGGTAGTCATAGTCGACCGTTTCAGCGTAGGAACCTAGCTTATAAATCATTTAGAACCTATCATGTTGCTTGTTTAATTCGATCCATGAACCCCGGAGAATATCCCTGAACCCAACGCCTTTTATTTATTGATTTACAACCGTTTAATTATCTTTTGTTGCTTGTTATTATTGCTACAAACCGTGACAAACTCTATCCCTAAGTTCCATTTGGTTTAAAGAAGTTAGAAATCTTAGGACTTTCGCAAAACAACAATCTCTGTGGATTCGATCCCTTAATATACTACTGTGATTGATGTGCACTTGCAGCTATCTTAGGGGTAAAACTTGAAGTGAAATAAACCCCGCGACCAAGTTTTTGGCGCCGTTGCCGGGGATTGTTTGCTTTTGCGAATTTTCAGTCTCTAATTTGTCTTTTAGACCACGTTGATTTTCAAGCTTTTCCGTTCATTGCTCACGATTTTCTTGTGTTTACTTCTCATGTTTCAGGTGTATGACCACTAGGAGGAACGCTTCCAACGTCTTACCCCGACACATCGAGATCGACAGGCACGAAAAAGAAATCAGAAAGTTAAGAAGAAAGAACAGCATGGCCGAGAACGAGGCCGCTCTTGAAGCTCAACGAAACCGCGAAGAAGTTCTTCGCAACACTGGTCGAGCACCTAACGATTTACGAGATGGGGAGCCACAGCTCGACAACAATGGAAACCCTATCAACACCAATCCCGAGGCTGACTCGGACGAGGAAGAACGCGATCCTGCCTTGCAGAAAGGAGGACACAATCCGATCATCGGAAACATAGCGAACCAAGCAAACCCCATTGTCCGATCGGATGATCGAGATGCCGTCCGACCTATCCAGCCAGCACACCTTCCGAGGCGAGCTAGGAACCGTACCATAGCCAATCACGATACTCATGATCAGCACTTCCATAATCGAGCAGCGATTCAAGTTAACGTCCCCCATGAGGACGAGTTGGAGATCAAACCACAAATCATCTCTTTGGTGAAGCAAAACCAGTTTCACGGACTATCAAACGAGCACCCGATGGACCACATCGAGTTATTCGAGGAAATCTGCAGCACCACAAAGACGAACCGTATCCCTCCCGACTATCTGAAGTGTAAGCTATTCCCATTTTCTTTGAGCGACAAGGTTCAATCACTTCTACACTCAGTTCCGATCTAACTTGCTGAGAAACAAGATCCAAGGCTTTCAACAAGGACCGGTCGAATCATTATTTGAGGCGTGGGAGCGATTCAAGGACTATGAGCGCGACTGCCCTCACCATGGTTTCTCCGGAGCCAGCTTGCTCAATACGTTCTACCGTGGACTGCAAGCTAGATACCAACTCTCGCTCGACACAGCCAGCAACGGAGAGTTCATGACAAAGACAGAGCGACAAGGACGCACACTCATCGAGAACCTCGCTGTAAGCAATAGCAATAACTGTCCGGATTACGATAGGAATCCAAGAACCGGAGACTCCGATTCTAAGCAGATAGCCGAGCTGAAGAATATGATGAGCCAGCTGCTCAAAGGACAGCCGCGCAATATCAGTGCGTGTGATACCGCGGCGGAAAGAGAAGAATCTAGCCCGGGGGACGATGCAGACGAGTCCTACACGCGGGAAGAAAAGATTAACTTCATAGGAGGACAAAATTCATATCCAAACAGAAACTTCAACAGTGGATTCAACAACAATTTCAGGAATAACAACAACTTGTCATACCGGAACCCAAACTTGGAGAACCCGCGAGATCAAGTGTATCCACCTCAAGGAAGACCCTACCAGAACAAGTTCCAGAACGTGAATTACGGAAACAACGGGAGCTACCAGGCGAAACAACCCTACAACTCTCAGCTCACGCCCTACAACGATCAGCAAGGAGCGCCGCAAGCTGCACCGAACGCACCCTACCCATCTCGAGAAGACAAACTCGAAGGACTGATGCAACAACTGCTGTTATCCCAACAAAAATCGGTCAAGGATCTCAACATCAAGGTAGATTGCATATACAATGACCTGAACAGTAAGTTCGAAACACTTTCTTCCCACGTGAAGAAATTAGACATGCAAGTCTCTCAAACAGCTGAAGCCATCAAGAGGCAAGCAGGGATCTTTCCCGGAAAAGTAGAGGATAACCCGAAAGGATTCTGTAACGCGATCTCAGCTGTCGCCGACGAGGCTAAGGAGCCAGAACCAGCCGTGGGAGAAAAGTGCAAGTTCGTCCCACTCTTCCCATCGATAAAGAGAGACACGGCCAGTCCACCTTTCGATACCCCGTAGAACCGCGGGTTCAGCAGACTGAAGAAAGAAGAAGATCCAGGCGCATTTACTTTCCCATGCTCGATCACGGGAATCAACTTCAAGGATTGTCTATGCGACACGGGAGCCAATATCAATGTCATGCCAATGGCAGTCGCTGAAAAGTTGGGAGTTACGACTTATTTCCCCTCACCTACACAACTAGTGTTCGGAGACTCTTCCAGAAAGAAGTCAGATGGCGTGATCCACAACGTTCAACTTCTTGTCGGGAATAAGATAGTGCCTACAGACTTCCATGTGCTCGACATGGGGGAGGACAAAGACAAACCACTGATACTTGGAAGACCCTTCTTAGCCACGGTAGGAGCAAGGATCGACCACGTGAACAACTTCGTAGTCTTCCTGCATATAAGCAAGAAGAGATACTACCCGAAGAGGCCGAACGCTCCACCTCCAGAAATGAAGAGCCACGCGACTAAGAAGGAGAAAAAGGGAATGATACTGAAGGCAAGCCAACTCCATTCTAGACCCTTCTCCCAAATCAAGATTCTGATTCCTCTCGAGCTAGCTAAGCTGGGTGAAGAGGAAGTTTCGAAGTCAGTTGAGAAGACATTACATGTAATCTTAGAAGCTAAAATTCTAAGGAACGGAAACGGAGGGACGCTGCTGATACGGAGGCAAGGAGATGCTTCAGGAGAGACAACTACCGAAGCACTTTCCCAAACCGCCTAAACTTCAAACAAAGTCGAGCTCAACGACTTAAACAAAAGCGCTTGGTGGGAGGCAACCCATCCGGTACGAGTTTTTGATTTCTTTTCTTTCTTTCATTTCTAACATCTTTTTCTTTTTCTTTCGAGTTTTCCGCACTTATGAATAATAAAAAAAAAATATATATATATAAAGCCATGAAAAACCCAAAAATATGAAGAGGAGCCTCAGAAGGAGGCTGGCCGCACGAGCATAGCCCGTGGCGCAGCGAGAAGGGCCGTGGCCGCGCGACGGACCACGACCGCGCGGAGAAGAGCGCCCTGGCCGCGGCCACGATAGGCCATGGCGCGGCCAGCGGTCGCCTGAGCCACCGACCCGGAAAACTCATGTTTTCCTCCCGAACCGAGCTTCCCGCGTTTTGGTACAATCCCGCACCGAAAATTTAATTCCGTTAATATAAAATGACGGATTTAATCGATTCGTGGCCAACACGCAAGGTAAGTTTTCTCGTTTTAAAATTTTTGAAAATAAAAGGTTTTTTTGTGATAAAAACACCTTTTTAAAAGCAAAAGAGGAATTTTAGGATCAAACTCTCTTTTCTTCTTCTCTCCCAAGAGACTTGGAGATTTTTGGGATATTCTAAGTTTTTCAAATCCAAACCGTTTTCAAAAATTCTTTGGTCTAAACTCATCTATTTTCGAAGAGCATTCACTTTTCAAAGCTCATTCATCCTCATCTACAAGGTATGATCTCTAATTTCACAAATCCCTAAAGAACTCAATTTTGAGATCTCTCTTGATTTACTAGAAAATTGTCTAGGATGCTTGGATAATGGTAGAGAACCTTGGATTGATGATTTATGTTGCCTAGATTTCGATTTTTGCAACCATATACCTAAAAGTTGAAGTCTTTAAGATAAATTATTTTTGGCATGCTCTAAAAACCGATTTTTGGAGGTATTATTAGAAGAATTACTTAGTTTGAACATTGATTCATGCTAGGTACTACTTAGAAATCAAAGTTTAATGATGATAGGTTGAAAAAAATCGATTTATTGGAAAAATTTTGGTTTAGGTTCCCAAAAATCCGAAAATAGAGTTTGAGTACCATATTGATCTTGAATATTAATGCATAAACTCGATATTTACTAGTGTTGGGAACTCTTGGTATATGTTTTGTGTACCATTGCACTTGAGAATCCATATGACACATCAAATTAACATGCTTGGTCGAGTTTTTGTTTTTATTTTGCAAGGTACAATGAGTTCCGACCGAAACTACGAGATACGTTCGAAGTATAGAGAGCAACTAAGCTCTTCGAGTGATTCTTCGCGACAGCAAGGACACATGACAGCGCTAGGAAACCCGAGCCTAGACACCACTCTAGGGAGCTACTTCAAGGAACAAAGAATAAGATTCCACAGTTCATTGATAGCACGCACGAGCCGCGACGATTCTCCACCTCCGGAGCCAACAAGAGAGCTGAACCCTTCTCCTCCTAAGCGCAAGGTGCGATATTTTGGGGCACCTATGGACCCAAACATTGATTATTTGAAGGAGATGAAGAAGATGGACATAAGAACGACCTTGAGGATCGACTACTCCGCTTTAGATGCTTTGGGCATCACCGAGGATGTCACATGGTACTTGGACAAGCTAAGGCTCAAGACCATCATGGAGATTGATCGGCCCACCTACAAGGGACTCGCCCAAGAGTTCCTAGCTTTGGTTCAGCTGTCATACAAGAGAGAAAGGAAGTCACATCCGAAAGACGGTACTATCTATTTCACCATTGACTCTCAGGATTACGAGCTGAGCATCCCTAGACTTTGCGAGATATTTGGTTTTGACTTGAGGAGTGAGACTACCATTGAAGAAGAATGGAGTTCAGATATTTGGGAACTAATGGGCAGAGGCATTTACAACAAAAGGAGGCATCCGTCCGCCTTTCTTTCACATCCAGCCGTGCGTTTCATGCACCGCCTCATAGCACACCGACTTTACTCTCGCAGCAACCAGTCATGCATTCTCATTCCAGAGCTCGTCCTACTTCAGTCCGCTTTTAGAGATGAGCCACTTTCAGCATGCTTTGGATGCATCCTGGCAGAGAGACTCGTGCGAGTGAAGCACGACGTCACCGCACCCCGATGCGAGACCACCTTCACGACTTACGGAGGCATCATCACAGCGATTATGGAGGTCGCAGGAGTAGACACAAGCATTGAGACGCCCTTACATGAGGCTTGGTTTCCCGAACCATGATGAGTTCCGTACCGAGTTCTCACGTCTACCACTTACCATTGGAGAGTATGTAGCCGCCAAGGCTAGGAGAGAAGCGATCCGTCAGAGGACTCACCACAGCTCATCCTCCTCCATGCGCAGTACCTCACGATCTGCTGCACCGTCCACCTCGACTGATCCCGCGATCAACGCACTTCAGGAGCAACTAGCACGACATAACGAGATGCTCGAGAAGATGGCGCGACAGCTCCGAGAGAGAGGACACATAGATGGTGACCTTTAGACCCTGAGTTCAGATGCCTAGAAGACTTCGCGTCTCGGCCAACACTCTTCCTGCTTACGAGCCTGGTTCCATCAATTCCACCCCTATCCCTTACTTTTTATCTATGCTTTATCTTTCATTTATTTCAGTCATTCCCGATCTGCCACCACTTTTTCACACTGGGGACAGTGTGATTTAAGTCTAGGGGGAGTTCGTACTAATGATTTTGCTTTTCTTTTGTTTTTGTTTATTTATTTGGTTTTTCTTTTTCTTTTAAGAACTAAGAATGATGTATTTCGATATATATAATATGGTTTTAGGGATTATGATGCAAAACCAAGGATGATATTCGACCAGTGTGCTTGTACGCTATTTCTAGTGACAGATCTTTCAAGCTTTAGTACTAGACTAGGCAGTAGATAGAAAGACAGAGATACGAAATCCTGGAGAATGCTGATCCATAGAGACTTTGGGGGAAGGAATACATTAGCTCTACTTTTTATTGGACTTTAAACTGACTATTAATTTCCTTGTCAACAGATGTAAACATTCAACGAAAAAGCCAAGAACGTTCGGGACATCTATTTCCAGATTTACGCACTCTCTTGTTGCCCCCGAACGGCAAACTCATCAATAGTTGGTACCATACCCGAAACCCTTACCATCTTTTCATACCTCACGCAACTCTCTTGTTTTCACCATATGCAGATATGTGCAAAAACGCCGGAGAGGGAGCAACGACACGATTTCTAGTCACTCAAGACGAAGGATCGAATGGTTAAGGCACGGAAGTGTTAGCTACAAAAGAGGGATGACTCATGCCTCGGAAACTCGAAAGAATGGTAATAATCTGGGGGAGTTGATAACACTCGTATTTTACTCCTAAAACCTATTATTTCAAGATCGTTTATAAGTGTTTTGACCCGGTTTTCAACGGTTTTAAGGCGATTTCCACGTTTTTTTTTGGACAAAAAGGACACATTTTAGAGCAAAACGGGAACTTCGAAGGACATGTGCTCGGAGCGATAAGTTCAGCATCAGATGACAACCTTCCCACCACAAGATCAAGCTCATATTTGGAGACAAGGTAGCCTTATCAGCTGTCTTTCACCTCGAAGTGGTTGGATCTCAAGTAACGAAGGAAGCAAGAAGGCCCGTCAGACACATTCCCAGAAGAAGGCCGGCCGCGCCACGGATCCTCAGAAGACCAGTGGCCGCGCCACGCCTGGTCGCTCGCGCGGCCACACCACTCCGGCCCATCCCGAGCCCGTTTGCACTTATCCAATATTTTCCCGAGGTTAAAACGTGAAGCCCACTTTCTGAAGACCGAAAGCCTATATAAAGGAGTCTTAGGGTTTCAGAGAAGGGGGGTGACGCCACACACATAGAAGAGACGACGAGACACATCTGCGCCGCACAGAGAGAGGAGAAGAGAGAAAGTTCGACGGCCCCGGAGTCGAGGATCTCGAGAGAGAATTCTTCTGCAGCCGCCTATCCTTCCTTCTTTTCCCTTTCATCTATCGTTTTTAGTTCTTTGCTTTCGAATACTTTAAGAAAACCTCTGTTCAATCGATTTCTCTTTAAAGAAGTTTTCTCACTTTGCTCTTTTCATTAATACGATTCGCACCTTTCATATCTCGAAGATGTCTCTCGTTCCCATTCGTCTCATGGTGGTTGCGCTCAGCTTCTTTCTTTGCCTCAATCGAGGTTCTCTCAAAAGAGTTTACAAGTTCCTGAATTTTATCCTTGAGCTCTTCGGTTCGATCGGGCTGATCTCTGTATAGCGAGAGGTCAGGGGAGTGGCTTGCTCCCATTAGATCTCGGGCTTGACGACCGCCTTGGTGTCGCACTACCCTTCTCTCCAGGTTCTCGCGATGGGGGTCAAGGTCACGGCAGTGCCTCGAGTTCATATGGCGGTCCGGGTTTTCGAGTATGCGGGAATCCTGCAGTTCCTGGATAGCTTCCGACTGTTGTGTACGTTCCGAGTCCATTCTAGCTAGCGTGCCCATTATGATTTTCAAGGGGTCTACCCCGTCTTCTTCTTCGCGGTGTGCTGCTTGACTAGGATCGCTCAGACCGTTGTATTCGTTGGTTGCCAAGTTGGTTACCAATAGTCGCGCTCTTATTACTTATTTTGAAGAGAAGTCTCAATTGCTTGCGATGTCCAGCGCGGCTCGGAGCCGCCTACTAACTCCTCTGTAGAACGTGCTAATCATATGCTCTTCTGTGAATCCGTGATGTGGGCAATCTCTCTCGTAGCCCTTAAATCGCTCCCAAGCTTCGATGAGAATTTCATTCTTTTCCTGCCGGAATCCTTGTATCTTGTTCCTCAGAAGGTAGGAACGAGATTTAGTGTAGAAGCGGTTTAGAAAAACTTTCCTACATTCCTCCCAGTTCGTGATGGATGCTGGGGTTAAGGATCGCAACCACTTGCTTGCCTTTTCTCCTAGAGAGTAGGGGAAAAGCATGCACCTTAGGTAGTCTCCATTAATCATGGAGATGGCGCAGACTCCTTCGAACGTTTCAATGTGCTCAATGGGTTGCTCCGATGGTTGGCCTCGGTATTGGTTCTGCTTCACCAGGTCTATGATGTGTTTCTTGATCTCGACTTTGTCTCCTTTAGGTGGTGTCAACCGAAAGGGGCTAAGGCCTTGGAAAGATTTGAGGGGCGCGTCGAACTCAGAAACTGCAGGCGCATCCTCGGCGAACGCCTCGTCTTCGTCGCTAAACAGATCCTCGTCTTCTTCCACTCGTTGTTCTCCGTTTAGGTTAAACGGATCTCCAAGAGCTTCGGGGTCTCGAACTTGATCCCCCATCAGAGAAGCACCCTGCAAAACGCAAAGTTAAACGAGTAGTTCAGTAATTGTTCTGTTGATTTTTCAGTAATGAGTTTGTGAGAAGCAAATCAAAGTCCCCGACAACGGCGCCAAAAGTCTGTTTTCGAGTTTTAAATTTATAACCCTATTGCCTGCAAGTGCACAGATGTGCGTTGTATTATTTAGGGTGTCAAACCAAAAAGACTATGATGCTTCAAACGAATCCACTAAAACAGAAAATCAAAAGAGAACGATCAAATTAAAAGTTGGTTTTGGAGAGGTGATGGTTTAGTAACTGAACGGAAATCAAAAGCGGATTGTAAAACTATAAAACGGGACGCTGGGTTTCAGGGATCTCTCGTGGTATTTCACGGAATGATTCTACGGTTAACAAACTTGATCTAGACAGATCGATTCATTTGGTTCTCAAGCTCAAACACGAAAGTGGTCGGATCTCCCTTTCGGAAAACCAAACACCTAAACCTATACTACTCATTCGCTCCCCTTTCGGTAGCGGCGTCGCAGCAAAATCAGCTATAAGAATAAGTTTAATGAAGTTCACAAAACACCGCCGATATGCATAACGATCCTCCGGTGCCTGATCGCGGGGTTTATTTCACTTCAAGTTTTACCCTTAAGATAGCTGCAAGTGCACAGCAATCACAGTAGTATATTAAGGGATCGAATCCACAGAGATTGTTGTTTTGCGAAAGTCCTAAGATTTCTAACTTCTTTAAACCAAATGGAACTTGGGGATAGAGTTTGTCACGGTTTGTAGCAATAATAACAAGCAGCAAAAGAAAATTAAACGGTTGTAAATCAATAAATAAAAGGCGTTGGGTTCAGGGATATTATCCGGGGTTCATGGATCGAATTAAACAAGCAACAGGATAGGTTCTAAATGATTTAATAAGCTAGGTTCTTAAGCTGAAACGGTCGACTATGACTACCCCACTTTCACGGATCTAGCCACCTGTGTTTGTCCCTCACTGCGGGTATGATCTCTCATCCCACGATGCAAGACAACCGCGCATACGTATCATTCACCTATTTGTAAACACTCACGGTGCGGTCCGTCGATATGCCTAAACATCCTACGGTGCGATCCGCTCGTTAACCCCTAGATCGAGACAATAGACCACATTTTCATGTATCTAATCATCCTAGAATCAATTGCTAATTGATCAGAGAAGCAAACATGCAATAAGAACGAAACATCAACGAAGATACCTAAAAGGAACTCTATCTCTATCAACCTAGCGAAATCAATTCATGATTAAACCCCTTCGAAAATCCCATTAATATGAATCCTCTACAACTATTAAGAAGGCTTCGGAGTCTGAATCTAAGTGCAAGGCCTTCGTCCGGACACATACATTTCGCGCCTCTAAATGCTCGATATGCTTCTAAAAGACTTTTCCTTCTCGTTTGGCTGCTTCTCTTCCTCCTCTTGATCATCCATGAGACTCCATAATGTACTCCAAGCCTCCAAAACACCTAATAAGGACTCAATATATACAAATATGCAACAACTTAAGCTAACACTCACAAAACTCTAATATGTATGCAAATGGGACTAAAAGTGGCTAAATGAATGCAAAACTATCTAAAATGGATGCTAAAATATGCTAAATTATGAGTCTATCAACTCCCCCAAACTTGCCTTTTTGCTTGTCCTAAAGCAAACAAAGACAAATCCGAGAGAGAGGTTTAAAAATGGGAGTTAAATTCCAAAAGTGTTTTTCAAATAAATCAAATCAATGGTCCTAGTTCTGAGTCCTAGGATGCAGTATTCAAACACTACTCCAAAGAACTTAGCCATACTCATCACATATTGAATTTCAAATCAAGACTTGTCTATTCCAAACAATCCAAGAATCATAACCTTTAACATTCATTAAAGCTTAAACCGTGAATCACACTTATGCATTTAAAACCGAATACATTTGGCTAGGGACAAGGTTATGAGATAAAAATGATCTCATTCGTGTGGGTACTCCAAGCTATAGTTTATCTCAAAAAAGATTAAACTTATGCATAATGCTAAAGGTAAAAGGCAATGTATGCATACATGACTAGACTCTCATCTACCCATATAGACTAGCAATGATCCTAATTCCCCTCTCATTCATTTTTTTTGCTCACTCACCCTCTAGAGATACCCATAATTAAGCAGGAAAACTCTAAGTACAAACTCTAAGTACAAAACTCTAAGTAAAGTGAATGTGACTGATGAAGTTCTTGTGGGTTTGTACTTAGCGTTTTCTTGCTTGAATATGGGTATCTCTAGAGGGTGAGTGAGCAAAAAAAATGAATGAGAGGGGAATTAGGGTCATTGTTAGTCTATATGGGTAGATGAGAGTCTAGTCATGTATGCATACATTGCCTTTTACCTTTAGCATTATGCATAAGTTCAATCCTTTTTGAGATAAACCATAGCTTGGAGTACCCACATGAATGAGATCATTTTTATCTCATAACCTTGTCCCTAGCCAAATGTATTCGGTTTTAAATGCATAAGTGTGATTCACGGTTTGAGCTTTAATGAATGTTAAAGGTTAGGATTCTTGGATTGTTTGGAATAGACAAGTCTTGATTTGAGATTCAATGTGTGATGAGTATGGCTAAGTTCTTTGGAGTAGAATTTGTGTACTGCATCCTAGGATTAAGAACAAGGACCATTGAATTGATTTATTTGCTTGACACCTTTGGATTTGAGTCCCCACCTTCAAACCTCTCTCCTTGGCTTGTGTTTCATTTGCTTGGGGACAAGCAAAAGGCAAGTTTGGGGGAGTTGATATGTCTATATTTTGCATCATATTTCCCTCCATTTAGTGTAAGTTTCTTATCATTTAGGAACCTAATTAAGCATCATTGTATTGCATTTTGATCATTTAGAGTTCTAGGGTGTATTTGCATAGTCTTTGCATATTTTGGTGCATTTTGAGTCTTGATCAGGTGATTTGGATGCTATGGAGGCATGAATGGAGTTGGAGAAGGATGGCATAGCAAAGGAAGGGCAAGAAATCATCAAGAGGAGGAAGAGAAGCAGCTAAATGAGAAGCAAAAGTCTTGTAGAAGCATATCAAGCATTTGGAGGCGCAAAATGTATGTGTCCGGAAGAAGGCCTTGCACTTAGAATCAGACTCTGAAGCCTTCTTAAGAGTTGTAGAGGATCCAATGTGCTTTCTAGTGCCGTTGGAATCAAGTCATTCAGACCTGTGGTTAGAAAGTTACATCGATTTTAGTTCAGTTCGACGACTTGGTTCGACGAGCTGCTCGAACCGGAAGTCCAGGGGTTCAGTTTGACGACTTGGTTCGACGAGCTCGTCGAACTGAACCCAGACGAACCTTTTTTGTGTACAAATCGGATCAGACGAAGACTTTCCGTTCCGATTCAGCCTTCGAGCTCTTCATGAAAGTTGTAGGTAATTGAATCATCTTTCATTTGAAGGTGGTTTCATGTCATTAGGAGCTGCAGTTACGGAGATATGGCGATTTCCGCAAGACTGCTACCCCGGGTCAAAACCCGGTTTGTTCCGGGTTGACCCGGTTTGGCCTCCTTCCCTATAAATACTTAAAAACCTAATTTTTATGTATCTTCTCTTGGGCTTAAACCTAAAAAACGCCCCTTTGGGGTTTTGAGGAGATTTTGATATTTCTTTTATGTTTAATGCAATTTGATTCTTGTTTCTTCTAATCTTTCTTTTTCTATTCATCTAATCATGTTTACTAACACTTCTTGAATGAGATTTGTTAGATTAGCTATGATTAGTGAGTAGTTCTTTAGGAACTTGGGGATGGGTTAGATTTAGGGTTTTCTAATGGTTCAATCTTGCAATCTAGGATAGATTCTTTCATTTCCCTTCTTATTAAGTAGTTCTTAATGCCAAATAGCTAATCTTTTGCTATTTGGATCATAAGCATTTCATACACCCACCAAGTGTTTGATGAAATGCTTGAACCAACTTAATAAGAGATTTACATTCCTAGCCTAAGATATTAGTTGCCTAGGGTGTTTATCATGCCATTTAGACTTGTAATTAATGCTTGCTAATCATTTTAATGCTAAAACATCATTAGTTCATTAGGGTGATTAGTGAAGGGATTAGTGCCACACATCATGGATTAGTCTTTATTAAGTGTTCTAGGCATAGAGAAGGCTTGATTAGTTGCTTAAATGATTGCAAGGTTGTCCATTTGATTGCCCAAATCAATGATTCCATCCCTAGGTTTCGTTTTTAGTATTTTGGTAATCTTGCTTAGTTGTTAATCGCTTGATTAGTACTTGATTAGTGATAATTAAGGCTTAGTTTCATATAGTTAATCTTGTAGTGTCTCTCTTAGATTGTAGTTTGCTTTTAATTGTTGCTTGTCACTTCAATTTCGAATTTAGCTTAGCTTAGACCAAACTTTGTATTCCTTTTGCATCAAACTCCCAAGATGGATTGACATCTCAAATACTACAATGACATGAGTAGTAGAGATTAATTGAAAGTGGAAAAATCCTACTATCAATTTGGCGCCGTTGCCGGGGACATATCATAAGAAACTCATAAGAAACTTATGAGTTAAGGTGTGGTGCTCTCTTGTAAGCCTAAATAGAGCACCACACCTTAACCCTTACCCTCCTTTCAAGCCAAAACTCTTGTGTGATTGCAAATTGTGAGGCCTTATTTTTGATTGAACTTGACATAAAGTGTTAGGTTTAGGGCGACATGTATAGGCTCTCATATTGATGCTAGCTTTGCATATTGAAGCTAGTTTTAAGCTGGATTTTTGGTGGGAATTCACGGGTGTTGTAGAATATGCTTACCTTGTTTCGAGTTTGAGAAGAAGTTGGTGTTTGGAGTTTGAATAGAAAGGGATACATAATTTTAAGTGGTTGGTCTTGAATTGTCTTGATTAAAAGCTCAAGTTGAAAAAAAAAGGAGATAGCTCTCTAGAAAAAAAAATATATCTAAAAAAAGAGCCAAAATGGCCAAGTGCATAAGAGAAAGAAAAAAAATATATGAGAAGAGAGCTATCAAAGTAAAAGAAAAGAGCTAATATTTGAATGGCCATACCACTAGCTATAAGTAAGGTTGAAGAAGTTTCCCTAAAGTGAATGTGATTGATGAAGTTCTTGTGGGTTTGTACTTAGCGTTTTCTTGCTTGATTATGGGTATCTCTAGAGGGTGAGTGAGCAAAAAAAAAAATGAGAGGGGAATTAGGGTCATTGTTAGTCTATATGGGTAGATGAGAGTCTAGTCATGTATGCATACATTGCCTTTTACCTTTAGCATTATGCATAAGCTCAATCCTTTTTGAGATAAACCATAGCTTGGAGTACCCACATGAATGAGATCATTTTTATCTCATAACCTTGTCCCTAGCCAAATGTATTCGGTTTTAAATGCATAAGTGTGATTCACGGTTTGAGCTTTAATGAATGTTAAAGGTTAGGATTCTTGGATTGATTGCAATAGACAAGTCTTGATTTGAAATTCAATATGGCTAAGTTCTTTGGAGTAGTGTTTGGATACTGCATCCTAGGACTGAGAACAAGGACCATTGATTTGATTTATTTGAAAAACACTTTTGGAATTTAACCCCCATTTTTAAACCTCTCTCTCGGATTTGTCTTTGTTTGCTTGAGGACAAGCAAAAAGGCAAGTTTGGGGGAGTTGATAGACTCATAATTTAGCATATTTTAGCATCCATATTAGATAGTTTTGCATGTTCTTTTGCATTCATTTAGCCACTTTTAGTCCCATTTGCATACATATTAGAGTTTAGTGAGTGTTAGCTTAGGTTGTTGCATATTTGTACATATTGAGTCCTTATTAGCTGTTTTGGAGGCTTCGAGGACCATATGGAGTTTCATGGATAGCCAAGAGGAGCAAGAGAAGCAGCCAAATGAGAAGCAGAAGTCTTTTTAGAAGCATATCGAGCATTTGGAGGTGCGAAATGTATGGGTCCGGACAAAGGCCTTGCACTTAGATTCAGACTCCGAAGCCTTCTTAAGATTTGTAGAAGATCCAGAGGTATTTCTAGTGCCATTGGAATCAAGTCATTCGGACCCGTGGTTAGAAAGTTACATCGATTTTGGTAGGGTTTCGACGTGTTTGTTCGACCAGCTGCTCGAACCAAGCAACCAGGGGTTCTGTTCGACGACTTTGTTCGACCAGCTGCTCGAACTACTGCACCAGGGGTTCAGTTCGACCTCTTTGTTCGACCAACTGGTCGAACTGAACCCTGACGATTTCTTTTTGGGTACAAATCGGAACAAACGAAGACTTTCCGTTCCGATTGAGCCTTCGAGTTCTTCATGAAAGTTGTAGGTAATTGAATCACCTTTCATTTCGAAGTGGTTTAATGTCATTATGAGCTGTGGTTAGGGAGATATGGTGATTTCCGCAAGACTGCTACCCGAGTCAAAACCCGGTTTGTTCCACACATCATGGATTAGGAAAGGAATTAGTACCACACATCATGGATTAGTCTTAATTAGTGTTCTAGACATAGAGAAAGCTTGTTTAAGTTTCTTAAATGATTGCAAGTTTGGCCATTTAGATCCCCAAATCAATGATTCCATCCCTAGGTTTCGTTTTTAGTAATTTGTTAATCTTGCTTAGCAGTAAATCTTTGATTATTGCTTGATTAGTGATAATTAAGGCTTTAGATCATTTAATTAGTCTTGTAGTATCTTTCTTAATTAGTAGTTTGCTTTTAATTGTTGCTTGTCACCTTGAATTTGCAATTTTAGCTTAGATTAAACTGAACTTTGTATTCTTAGTGAATCAAATTCCCAACATGGATTGATACCTCAAGTATTGCAATGATATGAGCAATTGAGGAATTGCAAACAAGTATAAAAAATTCTACTATCAATTTGGCGCCGTTGCCATTGGGGTTTAGCATTAACCTTTAGGATTTTGAATCTCTTTGAGACTAAGCTTTTATTTACCTTGTTTTCTCATCTCTTTTCAAGATGATGAATTTTTTCTTATATTTTGGTACTAGCTTGTGTTCCTTGATTCTCTTATGCTTTCAAAGGTACCAAACTAAAGAGAAGAGACATGGAAAGACAAGATCACTTGAGGTGTTGGAGAAGAACAACCAAGGAAACATTCTCCCAACTCCACAACCTCAAGAACGTGTACCTACCTCTCCCCAAGCTCAAAAGAACAAGCCAACAATTGGTAGCTTTGATGCTCCTCATTATCATGAGTTGAGATTTGGAATACATCCTCCTCCAATAGAAGCCACTGCCTATGAGATCAAGCCAAGCTTGATAAGGTTGATTCAATGCCCTAAGTTCTTGGGGATAGGAATGGAGAATCCTTATGATCATTTGGACTCCTTTGAGCTGTTGTGCAACACATTTAGGATTGAAGGTGTGCCCGAAGATAGTATCAAGCTCATTTTGTTTCCATTTTCACTTGGAGAAAAGGCAAGCAAATTGGAGAGAGCTATACCATCTCACTTGGTCAATTCTTGGGATGATTGCAAGAGGTTCTTCCTTCTAAGGTTCTATCCCACACAAAAAACAGTCCAAATGAAGAGGGACATCTTGAGTTTCAAGCAAGGCATACATGAGACCTTTCATGAAGCATGGGAGAGACTTAGAGGATACACTCGAGATTGTCCACATCATGGGTTTAAGAAAGAAGCAATCCTTAGCATTTTCTATAGGCGAGTTGCTAAGGATCACAAATGGACATTGGATGTGGCTAGCAAAGGGCGTTTTGCAAACCTCACAATAGAAGAAGGAGAGCTACTTGTTGAGAACTTGGCCAAGTCTAGTGAAAGCTACTGTGAAGGGCGTGATACAACACCTCTAAAGAGATCATGTGAAGACTCCACATGGAAGGACTTGCAAGATAAAGTGGATAGAATGGAAAAGCTCTTAAGTGTGCAACAAAGAGGAGTTAGTTTGGTTCATGAGAAGCACCAAGAGGAAGCAAATTTCGTGGTCAACAATGGGAACTTCAACCAAGGGAGTAAGCTTCTCAATCAAGGGTCTATCCATGGAGTCCAAGGAAATCACCAAGGCTACCAAGAGAACCATGAGATTTCTCAAATCTCTAACCAAGATGAGGAACAAAGAAAGGTTCTCCATCAAATCATAGAAGGCCAACAAATGAATGATATTAGGCTTGACAAGATGATGAGAGCAATGGATGACAAGATTGAGGGTTTGCAACATGAGTTAACCCTTAAGCTTGAACAATCAACCTCACATTTGGAAACCATAGAGTCCAAATTGGTTCAACTCTCTTTGCCATCCAAGAACCCAAAAGATTCAAGCAATGTCATTTCACCAATTGTTGATGTTGAGGTTGAGGAGGAAAGGACACCCAATGGTTTTAATGGACGAATTGGAGACCCAAAGCAAGTAGAGGAGGTTAGAGACGTGGGAAAAGCTCTAAGCTATAGTTTACCTTCCATCCAATGGGTTCATGAAGACAAGAGTACTTTTGAGAAGAATAAAGGGGATGCATATGCTCTCAATGAAAAATGCCTAAGCTCTTTCTTCTTTCCCTCATTGGAGACTAAGGAGGATGTGAGTAATTGTGAGACAAAGGATTTAGCTTCACCCCCAAAAGCATGTAAGAAGGAGAAAGAATCTCATGAAGAGAATGCTTTGGGTTATGGTAATGTTGAAGAAGCTTTAGCATTGGATGGAGCTTGCTTGAAAACTCTTTTCTCTACCACATTGGAAGATGAGAATGAGAATAGCAAGGGGCAAAAGATGGGTAAAGGAAATGAGGAAAAGAAGAAGCCAAACCAATACAACCATCCCACTCCTGCTCCATCCTCTCACACTATGAGTCTACACCCTTTTAGACTCATAGATGGAGCCATTGAGTACAATGTGAAGTGCAAGGGTATTCCTAAACCCTTTGCAAGTGTCAAAGCCATTTGTCATTCCACAATGAAGGAGAATGACAAGGAAAGGTTTGAAGAGCTACTCTCCAAGGTTCTCAAGCTTAATCTCACACTTGGCACAAGCTTGGATCCATCCCTTGCAACTCATCTCACCATCACCACCTCAAAAAAGAGTCCCACTACTCCCCCTCTCCAACTTCCTAAGGACAAAGGCTAGGGCCAAGGTATATACCATTTTGCTTTTGTTGCTTTGGTCTCTCTTGAACTTCTATTACACAAGGGACTGTGTAATTTAAGTTTGGGGGAGAGGTTGAGAGATTTAATCTTGTGTTTTGTGTTCTTATTTTCCCTTTAAGCATATTTGAGTCTTCATGCATGTACATTTGCATATAAAAATCAGAAAAGTTTTGAAAATTTCGAAAAAAATTCATGTAGCTTGCATTTGCATTTGTAAATTTTGTAGGATTGAGTCTAGATTTTTTATCATGTAGGTTGCATCATTCACGTACATAGGGGGCAATTTTCCTTGTAAAGTGTTTTAAGCTCATGAATTGGTTCAAGGCCCTAGTTAGTAGTCCTTTGATGCTTGTGCAAACTTGAAGTTAAGTTCTAACCATACTTGGATCATTTGTTTTAATTTTCCTGGCTTAAAGTTGAAAAAAGCATGAATTGAATCCTTTCCTATCAAGTGAAACCTTAACATGGATTTTGAATTATCATACTTGTGCATTTGAAAAAGAATATATGGATTACAAAAAAATATTTAGGCTTTCTTATTCCCTTCACCACTCTCTTGTAAGCCTAAATAGAACACCACACCTTAACACTTACCCTCCTTTCAAGCCAAAATTCTTGTGTGATTGCAAATTGTGAGGCCTTATTTTTGATTGAACTTGGCATAAAGTGTTAGGTTTAGGGCGACATGTCTAGGCTCTCATATTGATGCTAGATTTGCATATTGAAGCTAGTTTTAAGCTGGATTTGGGGTGGAAATTCACAGGTGTTGTAGAATATGCTTACCTTGTTTATGGTTTGAGAAGAAGTTGGCGTTTGGAGTTTGAATAGAAAGGGATACATAGTTTTAATTGGTTGGTCTTGAATTGTCTTGATTAAAAGCTCAAGTTGAATAGAAAAGGAGATAGCTCTCTAGAAAAAAAATGTATATCTAAGAAAAGAGCCAAAATGGCCAAGTGCATAAGAGAAAGAAAAAAATATATGAGAAGAGAGCTGTCAAAGTAAAAGAAAAGAGCTAATATTTGAATGACCATACAACTAGCTATAAGTAAGGTTGAAGAAGTTTCCCTAAAGTGAATGTGACTGATGAAGTTCTTGTGGGTTTGTACTTAGCGTTTTCTTGCTTGAATATGGGTATCTCTAGAGGGTGAGTGAGCAAAAAAAATGAACGAGAGGGGAATTAGGGTCATTGTTAGTCTATATGGGTAGATGAGAGTCTAGTCATGTATGCATACATTGCCTTTTACCTTTAGCATTATGCATAAGTTCAATCCTTTTTGAGATAAACCATAGCCTGGAGTACCCACATGAATGAGATCATTTTTATCTCATAACCTTGTCCCTAGCCAAATGTATTCGGTTTTAAATGCATAAGTGTGATTCACGGTTTGAGCTTTAATGAATGTTAAAGATTAGGATTCTTATATTGATTGCAATAGACAAGTCTTGATTTGAAATTCAATATGGCTAAGTTCTTTGGAGTAGTGTTTGTATACTGCATCCTAGGACTGAGAACAAGGACCATTGATTTGATTTATTTGAAAAACACTTTTGGAATTTAACCCCCCATGTTTTTGGGTACAAATCGGAATAAATGAAGACATTCCGTTCCGATTCAGCCTTCGAGCTCTTCATGAAAGTTGTAGGTAATTGAATCACCTTTTGATGTGGAAGGTTTTTCATGTCATTATGAGCTGTGGTTAGGGAGATATGGTGATTTCCGCAAGACTGCTACCCCGGGTCAAAACCCGGTTTGTTCCAGGTTGTCCCGGTTTGACCTCTTTCCCTATAAATACTTAAAAACCTAATTTTTATGGATCTTCTCTTGGGCTTAAACAGAAAAACGCCCCTTTGGGGTTTTGAGGAGATTTTTGAGATTTCTTTTATGTTTAATGCAATTTGATTCTTCTTTCTTCTAATCTTTCTTTCTCTAATCATTTAATCATGTTTACTAACATTTCATTCATGAGATTTGTTGGTTTATCCATGTTTAGTGAGTAGTCTCTTAGAAACTTGGGGATGGGTTAGATTTAGGGTTTTCTAATGGTTCAATCTTGCAATCTAGGTTAGATTCTTTCATTTCTCTTCTTATTAAAGAGTTTTTTATGCCAAATAGCTAATCTTTTGCTATTTTGGATCATAAGCATTTCACACACCCACCAAGTGTTTGATGAAATGCTTGAACCACTTTTTAAGAGATTTACATTCCTAGCCTAAGAAATTAGTTGCCTAGGGTGTTTATCATGCCATTTAGACTCATGTTTAATGCTTGCTAATAATTTTAATGCTAACACATCATTAGTTCATTAAGGTGATTAGGAAAGGGATTAGTACCACACATCATCGATTAGTCTTAATTAGTGTTCTAGGCATAGAGAAAGCTTGTTTGAGTTGCTTAAATGATTGCAAGGTTGGCCATTTAGATGCCCAAATCAATGATTTCATCCCTAGGTTTCGTTTTTAGTAATTTGTTAATTTTGCTTAGCAGTAAATCGTTTGATTATTGCTTGATTAGTGATAATTAAGGCTTTAGATCATTTAATTAGTCTTGTAGTATCTTTCTTAATTAGTAGTTTGCTTTTAATTGTTGCTTGTCACCTTGAATTTGCAATTTTAGCTTAGATTAAACTGAACTTTGTATTCTTAGTGAATCAAATTCCCAACATGGATTGATACCTCAAGTATTGCAATGATATGAGCAATTGAGGAATTGCAAACAAGTATAAAAAATTCTACTATCAATTTGGCGCCGTTGCCATTGGGGTTTAGCATTAACCTTTAGGATTTTGAATCTCTTTGAGACTAAGCTTTTATTTACCTTGTTTTCTCATCTCTTTTCAAGATGATGAATTTTTTCTTATATTTTGGTACTAGCTTGTGTTCCTTGATTCTCTTATGCTTTCAAAGGTACCAAACTAAAGAGAAGAGACATGGAAAGACAAGATCACTTGAGGTGTTGGAGAAGAACAACCAAGGAAGCATTCTCCCAACTCCACAACCTCAAGAACGTGTACCTATGAATGGAGAATCCTTATGATCATTTGGACTCCTTTGAGCGGTTGTGCAACACATTTAGGATTGAAGGTGTGCCCGAAGATAGTATCAAGCTCATTTTGTTTCCATTTTCACTTGGAGAAAAGGCAAGCAAATGGGAGAGAGCTATACCATCTCACTTGGTCAATTCTTGGGATGATTGCAAGAGGTTCTTCCTTCTAAGGTTCTATCCCACACAAAAAACAGTCCAAATGAGGAGGGACATCTTGAGTTTCAAGCAAGGCATACATGAGACCTTTCATGAAGCATGGGAGAGACTTAGAGGATACACTCGGGATTGTCCACATCATGGGTTCAAGAAAGAAGCAATCCTTAGCATTTTCTATAGGGGAGTTGCTAAGGATCACAAATGGACATTGGATGTGGCTAGCAAAGGGCGTTTTGCAAACCTCACAATAGAAGAAGGAGAGCTACTTGTTGAGAACTTGGCCAAGTCTAGTGAAAGCTACTGTG
>JAHZTW010000003.1:78643243-78659516 GCA_020283515.1 Alliaria petiolata | reverse complement strand
TAAAAACGAAACCTAGGGATGGAATCATTGATTTGGGAAATCAAATGGACAACCTTGCAATCATTTAAGCAACTAAACAAGCCATCTCTATGCGTAGAACAATTAATAAAGACTAATTCTTGATCTGTGGTAATAATCACTTTCCTAATCACCCTAATGAACTAATGATGTTTTAGCATTAAAATGATTATCAAGCAATAAACACAAGTCTAAATAGCATGATAAACACCCTGGGCAACTAATGTCTTAGGCAAGGAATGTAAATCTCTTAGAAAGTTGGTTCAAACACTTGGTGGGTGTATGAAATGCTTATGATCCAAAATAGCAAAGATTAGCTATTTCGCATTAGGAACTACTTAATAAGAAGAGAGATGAAAGAATCTAACCTAGATTGCAAGATTGAACCATTAGAAAACACTAAATCTAACCCATCCCCAAGTTCCTAAGAGACTACTCACTAATCATCATTAAGCCCATCAAATCCATGATAAGTGATAAGCAAAACATGATTAGAGAAGAGATAATAAGAAAACCCAGAGAGTTTATGTATTAAACTTAAAAGATCCAAGCAAATACAAAGTTTTCTCTCAAAGAGGCTAAAGTTTAAGCTAAGAACAATAGAGAATAAAAGTTGACAGAAATATTAGGTCTTATGAGTATTTATAGGTGGATCCAGAAAAGTGAACAGTAGAAGGTCGTCTGTGTTCGGATCGACGTGCTAGGTTTTCTGGATCAAGCTGCCTGGTCGATACGTCTGGCCGATCCGAACCCCTGGTTTTCTTGGTTCGTATCGAGTGCTCTGGTCGATACGGCTGGTCGATATGGATTAAAATCAAGGTAACCTTCTCACCAGGGGTCCGAATGACTCGATTCCAACGGCACTAGAAATCACTCTGAATCCTCTACAACTCTTAAAAAGGCTTCAGAGTCTGAATCTAAGTGAAAGGACTTCGTCCGGACACATACATTTCGCGCCTCCAAATGCTCGATATGCTTCTAAAAGACTTTTGCTTCTCGTTTGGCTGCTTCTCTTCCTCCTCTTGATCATCCATGAGACTCCATATGGTACTTCAAGCCTCCAAAATACCTAATAAGGACTCAATATGTACAAATATGCAACAACGTAAGCTAACACTCACTAAATTCTAATATGTATGCAAATGGGACTAAAAGTGGCTAAATGAATGCAAAAGTACATGCAAAACTATCTAAAATGGATGCTAAAATATGCTAAATTATGAGTCTATCAGAATCTCTTGGATCATAAAGCCTCTCTCAAGGTCTTTAAGCATTTGATACTCCAAACCAAGAAAGGATAAAGTTAAGAACAAGAAAATACCAAGATCTAACCTTTAAAACCTTCCTAATAACCTCATCCTTAAATCCTAAAGAACTACTCTATTATCCTTTTGGAACCCCTCTTACTCATGATATAAGAGGAGATAAACATGATTGAGAAAACAAGAAAGAAAGATCAAAGCTTTAAGAGAAGTTCTAAAATTCAAAATCAAAGTTTTTACAAAAGATAAAGCTTGAAAATGGATAAAAGTGTTTTAATGGTGATCCACAAAACCCAAAAATGGGGAAGGAGGCTGTGAAAATTGTGGATGCCTCTAAAATTTAGGTCAAAAGTGTTTATAAAGGACCACACAAATGGTCTCCTCACTAAAAGACAAAGTGTGAGCTGTCCAAGGAAGGAAGCAAAAATCTGGACCGAAGATCGACCCGCCTGGTCGATCTAGTGGTCGATCCAATGCTGAAACGGACGGCCTGCTCGATCGTCAACTCGATCTAAAGATGAATAGACTGGCCGGCTCGATCTTCTGCTCGATCAAAAGATGACTCGACTGGCCGACTCGATCTTCCTCTCGATCTAGAGATGAAACGGGCTGGGAGGTCGATCTTGGGTCGTTCTTATTGTGAAACGGGCTGGGAGGTCGATCTTAGGGTCGATCTCTGCTTCTTCTCTTTTGTCCAAGCTTTCCCTTGACTCCCATCAACTCCTAAGCCTTTCCTGCACCTTCTTCTCTATGCTCAGCATTCACCAAAGCTCCATGTACACCAAATAACATGAAAATGATGCAAATATGCAAATGCTAATGCAATATGTGCTAAAACCTAAATTGGGACAAAAGTTACAATAAATCTAAATATGAATGCAATATGAATGCAAAATATATCCTAAATGAGTGCTAAAATATGCTAAATTATGAGTATATCAAATCCCCCAAACTTGCCTTTTAGCTTGTCCTCAAGCAAACAAAGACAAATCCGAGAGAGAGATTTAAAAATGGGGGTTAAATTCCAAAAGTGTTTTTCAATTAAATCAAATCAAAGGTCCTTGTTCTTAGTCATAGGATGCAGTATACAAACCTCTACTTCAAAGAACTTAGCCATACTCATCACATATTGAATCTCAATTCAAGACTTGTCTATTCCAAACAATCCAAGAATCCTAACATTTAACATTCATTAAAGCTCAAACCGTGAATCATACTTATGCTTTTAAAACCGAATACATTTGGCTAAGGGACAAGGTTATGAGATAAAAATGATCTCATTCAAGTGGGTATTCCAAGCATTGGTTTATCTCAAGAAGAATTGAACTTATGCATAATGCTAAAGGTAAAAGGCAATGTATGCTTACATTACTAGACTCTCATCTACCCATATATAATAACAATGATCCTCATTCCCCTCTCATTCATTTTTTTTAGCTCACTCAACCTCTAGAGATACCCAAAATCAACAAGGCTAGACACGCCAAGCATAAACCCAAAAGAATTTCATCAATCACATTCACCTTAGGAAAACTTCTTCAACCTTTTATTATAGCTAGTGGTATGGCTATACATTTATTAGCTCTTCTCTTTTCTTTGGATAGCCCTTTTTTCATATATAATTTTTTTTTCTTTTATGCACTTGGCCTCTAGAGCTCTTTTCTTTTCATTTTATAAGAGAGCTATCCATTTTCTTTTTAACTTGAGCTTTTCACACAAAACATTTCAAGACCAACCACTTAAAACTATGTAACCCTTTTTATTCAAATTTCCTAACACCTTCTCTTTTTCTTTTCAAACCCGTGAACAAGAAAAGCAATTACATCAACACCCGTGAACTCCCACCCCAAATCAAGCCTAAAACTATCTTCAATATGCAAAGCTAGCATCAATATGAGAGCCTAAGCATGTCGCCCTAAACCTAACACTTTATGCCAAGTTCAATTAAAAATAGGACTCACAAATTGCAATCACACAATAAATTGGCTTGAAATAAGGCTAGGGTAAAGGTGTGGTGTTCTATTTAGGCTTACAAGAGAGTGGTGAAGGGAATAAGAAAGCCTAAACATTTTTTGTAATCCATGTATTCTTTCCCAAATGAACAAGTATGATAATTAAAAGTCCATGTTAAGGTTCAAATTTATAGGAAAGGATTCAATTTATGCTTGTTTCAACTTTAGGCCAAGAAAATTAAAACAAATGATCCAAGTAAGGTGAGAACTTAACTTCAAGTTTGCACAAGCATCAAAGAACTACTAACTAGGGCCTTGAACCAATTCATGAGCTTAAAACACTTTTACAATGAAAGTTGCCCCCTATGCTCGTGAATGCAAGCAACCTATATGATAATATCTAGACTCAATCCTAAAATATTTACCAATGCAAATGCAAGCTACATGATTTTTTTCGAAATTTTTGAAATTTTTTCTGATTTTCTATGCAAATATATATGCATGAAGACTCAACTATGCTTAAAGGGAAAATAAGAACACAAAACACAAATTTAAATCTCTCAACCTCTCCGCCAAACTTAAATTACACAGTCCCTTGTGTAATAAAAGTTCAAGAGAGACCATCAACAAGAAATAAAATTCAAAAATCCAAAAATGCATGATATATACAAGGTTTTGGAATGGTGTACCTTGGGCTGTGTTGTGGTTCGAGTTGGAGGATCGATCTGTGGGTCGTTCTGGGCAGAAGATCGAAGTTCATGCTCGATCAAGGGGTTGATCTACACAGGAGATCGAGTGGGTGTACTCGATTCAGCTCTCGATCGTTCATAGATCGACCATTATGGGTCGATCTGGTCGATCTAGGGATCGATCTGCTGGGCAATCTCCATTTTCTTTGCCTTTTAAAACCTCCAAGAACGTGCTTTGGAATCTCTATCTACCTTATTCCTGCTCACACAAACTAAAAAGCATAATTTAGTATTGAAAAATTAAAAGCATAAAGAGAGGGATAGTCATGGGAGTGCCTCCCAAGTGCGCTTGGTTTAGAGTCTCTAGCTTGACATGATGAGGTTTGTATCACCAGGCTCATACTCATCATAGAACCTCGCCCAAATGTGTGCATCCTTATCTCCTCAAAGGGTAACTGCCATGGATCCTGAATGCTCTCTCATAGATGAGGGTTAAATCGAGGTAAGTGGCAAAGGGTTGTTCCATTGGAGATTCTTCTTCTTCACCCTCCTTGGAGGCTACTTCAATGGGACTCTCCTTTGTCTCTTTCTTGTGAATGAGTTGCACATGTGTTTCTGCCTTGGTGGAGAGCTCTTTCTTAACAAATGAGCTCTCACTAGCATCCTCTATGCATTCAACAACCGAACTTTCTTCACAAGGATCTTCAAATCTTTGCTCAAGATTTTCATCAACAATGTATCCAAGAAGAGCTTCAAGTTCTGTAGATTCGTCAGCTTCTTCTTGGAGTTCATCATTGGTTTAAGCTTTATCCTCTTGTTCCTCATTTCCTTGTGTGATTTCGGTGTTAATGGACTCCACATGTGTTATTGCAGCAACTCTTGGACATGGAGCATGAGAGGCTAGTATGAAGTCAAGCATGATAATGCTCTCATTCAACCTTTCTTGCTGCTCCAAAAGCAACTTCATCATGTTGAGATTTTCTTCCTCATTAGAGATGTGGGAAGAAATAGGTTGCTCCTTGCTCATACTCCATGTCCCAAGATTGGTATTCCTCACCATATCCATAGTGGTTCTCTTGAGCAGAGTGTTCATCCATAAGTCCTCCTTGATAAGTGGATGAGCTTTCAAAATCTTGGTGGCTTGTGAGGTCCCAAGCCATCTCTCTTTGTTGATTCGCTAATAAAGCCTCAAACATTGATGCTATATCCGAATCCATACTGTCTTTCTTGTGATTGTGCCTTGTAAAAAGAACAAACACTTGAAAGAGAGCTAGTAACCAAAATGAAAAATAAAAACATAGTCTATACTAAGCTCCAAATCCTAGTAATTTCCACAAAACCTAAGTTGGCAACGGCGCCAATTGATAAAAGGACCTTTTACAGTTCTAAATATCAATCATAAAGGCTCTCAGTGTTGTTGTAGCACTTTAGTTATTTATACCTTGTTGATTACCCATGATAAATACAACAACACTGATAATCATAATGATAACCATTATTGTTGTTATAAAAATAATATGTTGTTGCTGAACTTTTTCTTGTTTATATATAAATATTTATAATCATATTTATAAATATAAGTATTTATACATATTTATAAATATAAATATTTATACATAGTTATAAATATTCGTGATTATTTATAATATTTACATAAATATTATAGATAGTTGTAAATATCCATATTTATAAATATAAAATATATTAATAGCAAACCATTATTTATAAATAATCATGGTTGTAAATATTTATAAGTAATCATAAAGTCCTCTTGCTTATATCTAAACAAGATATATCCACTAAAATAAGCAAAGTCCTCTTATCAATTCGTCGTAGCACAAAATTCATGATATATATTATTTATATTTATAATAATAAAATGTGTAGATTTATGTTTTCAAAATCTAGTTATCATAATCTTCATTCATAATTAATATTATTAATACTATATATATTATATCCAAGTTCAAACCCGGTTTGTATATAATGTAAAATCCCTACTGCGATGTTAACTAACTAGCAGACAACTTCTAGGAATTTAAAAGACACAGTTATTAATTTTATAAAATCAAAATGTAAAGACAGAATAACTAGGCGATTTCTAGCTAATGAAATGATTTTTAAAAACTAGAAATAAAATGCTATTGACTTCAAACTAATTACCAGGGTGCGAAATAAGCTACTATGGAAATTCTAAAATACTAACACCAGCAAAAACACAACTTTATGAATTTTCAAGTCCTAATGAAGGCATAAAGCTAAAAATATGACTTTTGAAAGTTGAGACAAAAGATTCAAACTTTAGAGATTAAAAAGGTGATTGCTTTAAGATTTCAAATACTAAAGACATGTTTAAGGTTTAGGGTCATGCTTAAGGAGGTTCAAGATTTAATTCTTGGGTTTTGAAAACATAGATCTTTTATGCTATCTCTAAGCCTTGAGAAGCTCATAACTAGATTCACCCATGGTTCGTGGTGTGAATCCCTTCCTCACCCTTTCCTCCTAACCCATTGTTCGTGGTGGAAAGAAAGGATGAAGAGCATGAAGCATAAATCTCAAAAATGGCCTAATTAACTCCCTAAGCATCCATGGCGGTTGGGAAAAGATGAGTTAGTCTCTTGGATTTGGGTTTAAGGGATTCCCTAAATCCGCTAAGATAAGGAAATCCCTGAGATCAAAGAGATCTTTCTCAAGAGTCTCTAGGCATTAAAACCTCCAAATCCAAGAAGAGATAAGATGAAGAACAAGAAAAAGACCAAAGCTTAAACCCTTAAACCCTCCTTAATCGCCCCAACCTAAAACCTCTCGGTGGATTACTCACTAAGCATGATTAAAGCACAAGAAAACGTAAAGGAAGGAAAACTAAACATGATTAAGCGACTAAGCAAACGAAATTAAGAGAAGTACTTAGATTAAAATGAAAGATTAATGTTTTACAAAAATGAAAAGCTTAAAAACTAACAATGTTGTTCTTGGCTAAAAGAAGGAGGAGACAAATCGTAAGTGATGGGATTCGTGACCAAAAATAGGTCATTTGCCTTTTATACCAAAGAGGAAATGGTCCCCTCACTAAATTACAAAATCCACGAGCTCTCCCAGATAAGGTTAGAGATCGAGCGCAGTCGTCGATCTCTAGCTCGATCTCTTGCGTAGAACGCCCTCCTTTGCTTGATCGTCGGGTCGATCCAGTCAGGCAGATCGAGTGCTTCTATCGATCGTCTAGTCGATCTCTGGATGATCGAGTCGTGACCTGGATCTGGCTCTCGTTCTTCCCGGGTTCAGTTTCCGTGTCCGTACTCACGATCGATCCTCTTGGTCGATCTTGAGCTCGATCCTCTTCCTTGAAACGACCCAAGTGTCTCGATCATCTGGTCAATCTCATCCAGATCGACCTGCCTAGCTCGATCTCTCCCTCGATCTCGGTTCCTTTGCTGCATGGCCGAGTTCTCCCTAGTGTCCATAAGCTCCTTTTCACTCCTTAGCATATCCACGCACCCTCCATAGCTCCAGTGCATCCAGAACAACCTGAATATGATGCAAGAATGCTAGAAATATGCAAATGATAATGCAAAGTGCTCTAGGACCTAAAATGAGACAAAAGTTATAATTTCTCTAAGTATGAATACAATATGAAGGTAATTATGTCCTAAATGCAAGCTAAATGTGAGAAATATATGGGTATATCAACTCCCCTAAACTTGCCTTTTTGCTTGTCCTCAAGCAAACAAAGACAAATCCGAGAGAGAAGTTTAAAAGTGGGAGCTCAATATCCAAGATTGTTAACAATAATAATCAACTCAATATCATAGTTCTTAATTCTAGCATGCATGTGAATCTATCCTAATCCAAAAGCGTTAGCCATGCCCATCTCAACATTCAAGTGCACTAAGAATTTAATCAAAACAAGCCTCCCTATCAAACCAACTCTTTAACATTCATTAAGTATGAAACCGTGAATCATGACATTGCAAAGCAAGTAAATCCACTTGGCTAAGGGACTGGGTTTTGATATAAAAGTGATCTCAATTCATCCGGTTTTGCTTTTAAGTAAGGGTAACACTTCTTAAAAGTAGTGAGAGATGTCCCTCATAAACTTCTTCCTATGGTAATAGTCTAAGTGAGTAGGCTCTTCTCCACAAGCCAAGTAGTTAACAATATCCGTGTACCAAGGGAAATCATCTTCCTTTAGGCTCAAAACTTCTTCAAGCTTCTCCTCTAGCTTTGCACATACCACTGTGTTAACCATCACCAGCTGCTCTTCAGGGAGTGAGACATCCATAGGCAAGACTTCATCCACCCTCATCCTTGAAAGATGATCTGCCACGCCGTTTTCTATACCCTTCTTATCTTTGATCTCCATGTCAAACTCTTGTAAGAGAAGGAACCATCTTAAGAGTCTAGGCTTGGTGTCTTTCTTGGAGTATATGTATCTCAAGGCAGCATGGTCAGTATACACAAGGACCTTAGAACCCACCAAATAAGATCTAAACTTCTCGAAAGCAAAGACCACGGCTAGAAGCTCCTTCTCGGTGGTCGCATACTTCACTTGCGTGTCATCCAAGGTACGACTTCCATAGTAAATCACATGCAGCTTCTTGTCCTTCCTCTGGCCCAAGACAACACCCACATCATAGTCACTTGCATCACACATGATCTCAAAGGACATCTCCCAATCTGGAGCTTGAACTATGGGCGCGGTGACTAAAGCTTCCTTGATAGTCTTAAAGGCTTGTAGGCATTCTCCATCAAAGATGAATTCGGTTTCCTTGCACAGTGGCCTTGTAAGAGGACGTGCTATCTTGGAGAAATCCTTGATAAACCTCCTATAGAAGCCAGCATGCCCCAAGAAACTCCTAATCCCCTTCACGTTCACCGGAGGCTCTAGACTCATCATAACCTCAATCTTTACCTTGTCAACCTCTATACCCTTTTCTGAGATCTTGAGACCGAGGACGATACCTTCTCTCACCATGAAATGGCATTTCTCCCAATTCAGCACCAAGTTTGTCTCTTCACATCTCTTAAGAACCCTGCACAAGTTTGACAAACAAGCACCAAAAGAGCAACCATATACCGGAAAGTCATCCATGAAAACTTCTACCATTTCCTCTAGAAGATCAGAGAAAATAGACATCATGCACCTTTGGAAGGTTGCTGGTGCATTACATAACCCAAATGGAATCCTTCGATATGCAAAGGTACCAAAAGGGCATGTGAATGTGGTTTTCTCTTGGTCATTAGGGTGAATGGGTATTTGAAAGAACCCACTATATCCATCTAAGAAACAGTAGAAGGGGTGATTAGCTAGTCTTTCAAGCATTTGGTAAATAAAGAGTAAGGGGAAATGATCCTTCCTTGTGGCTTTGTGATAGCTCCCATATTTACATCATTTTAGTGCATCATTTAGAGTAGTTATGTGTCATTTCATGCATATAAGTATCCTATTTGCATTCATATTAGGACTAGTGTGTCTTAGGATTAGATTTGCATACTTTGTTGCATATGGAATGCATTTCAGGTGCTTTTGGAGCTTGTGGAGGCTCTATGGAGTTTGAGAGAATAACCAATGAGAAGCCAATGCATTAAAGAGCAAAATAGATGACTTCTCCAGCCACGACGACCAGCCACAATGATCTTACCCCAATTTGATGCAAGACGATGTCTAGCACGACACTAGACAACCCGTTGTGGAAAGTTCGGCCCAGACGAAGGATTTGCTCCTCGATTCAGATTCAGCGTCCTTCATGAAAGTTCTAGAGGATCGACTTAGCTTTCTAATAGAGGTAGTCTGAAGTCATTATCATCAGTAGTTTGAAAGTTACCGCGGAAGTGAGTATCGGTCTGACATAACGGTCTGAGTCCATTGACGAGCCCATATCAAGCCGATGCAACGGGATGAGCCAGTTGCAGAATCTACACCGACCTGAAGCAACGGTATGATCCAGTTGAAGCCCATATCGACCTGGCGCAACGACATGAAGCCGTTGCAAACCTTATCCAAGCTTTGTCCACCTTTTTGACCACTTTTTACCTACTTCTTTTGGACTCTAGTATAAGTACAATTTAACCTAGATCTTATCTTGTATCCACGTTTTGTTCCTCTTCTTTTTCCCATTTTAGATCTATCTCCATTATTAAGAGAAACCAAACTTTATCTTTTGTAAAAGTTTGATGTTTATTTTAAGAACTTGTCTTCAAAGCTTTAATCTTTCTTCAATGTTTTGTGATAACATGCATATTTTACCCGTTTTTACTATCATAAGTGAGTGCTTTAATAAGCATTTCACTAAGGTTTTGATGCATAAACACTAGATTTCGAGTATTTGGTTGTTCAAGACTCTTTTCAGGTAATCTTAGCAAAAGACGCATATTTTGGAGCAAAATGGACAATTCCGGAAACAGTGCCCGAGGACAGAAGTTCAACACCAAATGAAGGCCTTCCCACCACGAGATCAAGCTCATATTTGGAGACAAGGTAGCCTTATCAGCTGTCTTTCACCTCGAAGTGGTTTGAGAGCAATCCCACGGTTGGATCTCAAGTTATGAAGGAAGCAAGAAGGTCCGTCAAGCACCCGGAAGGACGAGCTGGCCGCGCCACGGCCGAACCAGACGACCAGTGGCCGCGCCACGGCCAGTCGCTCGCGCGGCCAGGCCACTCACGGATTCCCGAGCCCATTTGAAGCCCAACTTAAACCCGCAGCCGTCTTATGCAAGCCAAGACCTAATCCACGACCTAGGGCACTTGAAGACCTATATATACTCGACCTTTAGGGTTTTTTAGGGCATCACCACTTAGCATCACGAAATTCTCTTGTTACAAACTTCTCTTGGCGGCCGCGAATCTTTGATTCGTGGTTTCCACTTTGTTCTTTGAGGGAGATTGATTTGTTCTTGAACCCTCTTTTATTTTAATCGATTTATACAAGTTATGCATTCATCAATCACGTTTTCTACTTCTTCTTTTATGTCTGAGTAGTTTACTTTCGTTGGGTGTTCTTTAAGGGGATCTATGGGGAATTTCATTAACTGTTGTTGAACCGATTGTTTAGGCCGAAGATTAGGATTTTCTGTCTCACCTTATTCGTTCTTATTGCATGAGTCTGGCGTCATGAACTATATTCTGATCGCAGGGTCTTGAGAACGACGAATGTCCTGAATCTCAGATCTAGACCAAAATAGGGTAGAGAGCATCCTTTAAAAGATGTCTGAATGTTTATTGTCCCGATCCTATTGCGTGTTCGTCTAGTACGCAGGATATGAAAGTATACCTGTGGAATGGAAGTTCGCAGATCGACCTAGTTTGATAAAGTTAGGTTGTTAAAACCAGTGAATCAGTTTGGGGAAAATCGCCTAGTCTCGCTTGCTTAACTTTTGTGTGTTTGATTTCTAGTTAGAACCCCATAGATTTCCCGAGAAGATTCCCAACGTGTTCGCCCCATCTGCTTTTACATCGAGATTTACGCACTTCAATATTTACTTTTCCTGCACTGCTTGCTTGATTTCCTTTTTACAAGTTCTTAAGTTTGATTTCCTTTTCCCGTTGGTCATAGAAGAGATTGACAACCTCCTCTATATAAGACGTGATACTGCTTTCTTTATTTTCTGCAAAAACCGTGACACTTACCCCCAAACCCCAATTCTCTGCGTCTTTGGTTGCCCTGATTCTTCTGTTTTGCAGTTGACCTCCTCCCTGTGGATCGATACCCTAAGTACTACAACGCACGCTGTGCACTTGCAGCTTAGGGTCCTACAAATTCAAAGCCTGACGAGTCCCCAAAGAAATCCTCCAAACTCGGACGACTATTTAGACCCCATCAAGCTTTTGGCGCCGTTGCCGGGGAGGCTGCGTTTCGCTGTCCAAGACAAAGGTCAGGATCACAACTCAAAGACATTCTTTTCTCTAACTTCTAGATTTCTTTCTATGAGTTTCAGGAACTACCATATCATGGAGCATACAAGGAGCAGTCCCTACATGCCCCCGAACTCACGCCCACCTGCAGAACTTCTGCACCATCTTCGGAGACCGCCGCCGACACCGCAACCACACGAGCGCTTCACGCCTCACCCACAAGGAGGATTCCCACCTCCTATTATTCACGGAAGCGAGAGTCTCCACCTCCAGACGCCACCTCCTGCCCAGAACGATCAGAAAATCACACCTGCTCCCTTATATCAGCAAGTGGAGAACCTTATCGAGGCGATAACAGTGATGACTGATTATCAAGCTAAGTCTGAGAGATCTTTACACGCCCGGATGGACTCTATCCAGGGTGAAGTCTTCCACAAGCTCCAGGAAGTCGCCAACAACGTGAAGGTATTGGAGAACCGCACTTTTGGCAACATCAACAAACTATCCAGAACTTCCGAAGATCTGGCAGATCAGAGAGGGGTCCTAAACCGCGGGTTAGGCGATGTTCGTGCCCTGAAATACGAGCTCGAGGAAACTCGCGGGACCACCTACAACATCATGGGCCGAGTGGAGAAGGACATCCAGGAGGTGGAACGAGCCCAACACAAGGCTGAATCACAAACTCGAGGCGTTGTGTGACCCAGGGTCGACTATCAGCGTACTACCTAGCTACATGGTGCGGGAGCTCGGAATCAGGCATTCCCACACGACGGAGGTGATGATTGGATAGGCAGACCAGTCACTCGCAACCCCGAGAGGAGTCATTTATGATCTCCCGGTCATCATTGGTAATTGTAGAATCCCGGTAGACTTCTACATAGTCAAAACTCGCCAAGAAGAAGCTGCACCTCTCATCTTGGGATGGCCTTTCTTAGCCACTGCAGGAGCCATTATGGATTGGTCAAACATGCGAGTTTCGTTCGCCAACATTGACGGGAAGAAGTTTTATCCCGCGGTACCTTACACCATGGAGAAACATCTTCTTGAGAAGGATGAAGATGCTATCATGGAGAGACTTGAGGAGCCCTTATCAGGAGAGGCCGCGCAGAGGGCAAAGAGACCTTGCCTAAGGCCGAACTCCACCCCCAACTAAGCTCCCAAACTACCAAAGTCTAGCTAAAAGACTTTAAACAAGAGCGGCTCAATGGGAGACAACCCATTTTAGGTATTCTCTTTCTCATCTCTTTAACCATACTAATCTTTAGTTTTGGTGTCTTCTTAGTTTACAGTATTTACATAAACCCCAAAAGCACAAAAAATCAGAAAACACCAAAAACATGAAGAAGTAGACCCGAAGAACACTAACCGGGCGACAAACCGCCCGTGGGCCGGCCAGAAGGAGCCTGGCCTCGCCACGAGCCAACGATGGCGCGAAGAGAACGCGCCTGACCGCGGCCGCGACAACCCGTCGCGCGGCCGGCCGTCCACTGCAGACTTTTCCATCTGAACCTCACCAAACCGGACCTCCTTCAACCTGTTTCAAGCCTTTCAAGTTTCTTACTTGATTCAATGGCCTGAACACGTCCTAAAGACCGTAAAGATCACTTCCACAACTGCGGCACATTGTTGTTGCATCAAAGACGGCGAGACAAAACAAGACTCCATCCAAGTCAAGTTAAGCCGATGACCCATCTCTCTACTTACGTTGTCCAGCACGTTCAACAGACCTGTATCCACAAAGACGAAGAAGAACACCACAGTTCTAGAGGAAAAAAACCGTAGTGCAAGCTCCAGAAGGAAGAAGATGCAACTTCCTTCACCAAACCGCGAAGAGAAAAGTTCCCGAAGACTAGCTTCTCTCTTCCGTGACCAAGACCTTTACCGAAGCCAAGTAAGGATTTCATATGGCATTGAAGTTCATACTAGAAACACCTGTCTTCCGGAATCTCGAACAGATAACTGGATAGGTCAGCATAGACCCAAACTTCAAGTCAAGTTTCTAAGGTGACGTAATCTTCAAGACGTAAGGACGGAAAATTTTCCATCTCTCATTCATGGTGTTCTACAAAGGTCGAGGAACCAAGACAAGTACTCAACAACCGGAGTACCTGCTCTTCTCAACAAAGGCGTGCCCCAATCATCATCATCATCAGCCGCTAACAACATCATCACCATCACGACTACCACCACCATCCGAAGCAAGGAAGCTCAACCGGGCAATACATTTCCTTTCGAGCTAAGTTTTCGATTTCTTTTGTTCAATTAAATCGATTCTAAGCAGGGACATAAGGAGAATGATCAAGTCCTTTGCTCAATCATACCACACACCCATACACCCACACCAGACCAAACGCCACTTTCAAGTAAGTCTTCACAAGCTTGTAGTTGAATTTACCTATCTTTTTCACCTCAACTCGATCTAAACAAACTGGGGACAGTTTTATTTAAGTCTGGGGGGGGGGGGTTCCTTATATTACTAACTATACTTTATTTGATGAGTCTTATGCATTCTTACATCATTTATCGAGTCGTTTTATAGAGTCAAAACGTTTTTTTCTTTTAGTCGGAAACTATGAACTTTGCTAGGTACAAGTCATTTCGAAACAAGGAACCTTAATGACCATTCTCACGGTATTAGAAGCAAGGTTTACTAAGTTGAACACTGCGAGTGGATAGTTCCAACGGAGAAATTTCTAACCTCTAGAGTACTCGAAGGATCTTGCGTTGACTGCGCACCTAATGAATCAGAACTTCTCGTCAAGGGGCTTGAGGTACTTCGAACTTTACTCCTCTTTTAGACTCTAGCATGACTTAGTAGATGCAATGCAATCTCTCCTTGATCTTTCCTTGTTATAGAAAAGAAAAAAAAATAGAAAGAAAAGCTTTAGTTTGAGAATGGCAACCTGAGTTCCTCAAAGGACCATGACGGTTCGCAGACATCATGAAAGGGGTCAACAAGAGGAAGCTCGAAATACTCAAAGGGACCATGAAGAGTATCCGGGTAGGATGAAAGGCTCAGGGTAACTAGACCCAAACGCCTTGAAGCTGAATTCCGAGTTACGTGGCTCAAACAGGTCGATTGCTAGACTTGATGAGTTCCCAAGTATTGGTGAGTTTCCACGTTTTCAAACCTCTTTTTCTTACTTGGATTTTTGTTTTGTTTGAGGACAAACAAAGTTTAAGTTTGGGGGAGTTGATAACATGCATATTTTACCGGTTTTTACTATCATAAGTGAGTGCTTTAATAAGCATTTCACTAAGGGTTTGATGCATAAACACTAGATTTCGAGTATTTGGTTGTTCAAGACTCTTTTTAGGTAAAGTTAGCAAAAGACGCATATTTTGGAGCAAAATGGACAATTTGGGAAACAGTGCTCAAGGAAAGAAGTTCGACATCAAACGAAGGCCTTTCCACCACGAGATCAAGCTCATATTTGGAGACAAGGAAGCCTTATCAGCTGTCTTTCACCACAAAGTGATTTGAGGACAATCCCACGGTTGGATCTCAAGTTATGGAAGAAGCAAAAAGGCCCGTCAAGCACCCGGAAGGACGAGCTGGCCGCTCCACGATCGACCCAGACGACCAGTGGCCGCGCCACGGCCAGTCGCTCGAGCGGCCAGGCCATTCGCCTTTCCCGAGCCCATTTGAAGCCCAACTTGAAGCCGCAGCCGTCTTATGCAAGCCAAGACCTAATCCAGGACCTAGGACACTTGAAGACCTATATATACTCGTTGTTTAGGGTATTTTCTAGGAGAGCAACTTATCACAAAATACTCTAAGTCATAGATTTCTTTAGGTGGCCGCGAGTGTCTGATTTGCGGTTTGCCTTTGTTCATCAAGTGAGATTGTTTTATTCTTGAACCCTTTTTGTTTCTCATCGATTTATACAAGTTATGCACTCATCAATCACGTTTTCTGTCGCTGCTTTCATGTCTGAGTAGTTTACTTTCGTTGGATGTTCTTTAAGGGGATCTATGGGGAATTTCATTAATTGTTGTTGAACCGATTGTTTAGGCCGTAGACTAGGATTTTCTGTCTCACTTTATTCGTTCTTATTGCATGAGTCTAGCGTCATGAACTATTTTCTGATCGCAAGATCTTGAGAGCGACCAACGTCCTGAATCTCAGATCTAGACCAAAATAGGGTAGCGAGCATCCTTTAAAAGATGTTTGAATGTTTATCGTCTCGATCTTATTGCGTGATCGTCTAGGACGCAGGATATGAGAATATACCTGCGGACGAGAAGTTCGCAGATTGACCTCGCTTGATTAAGTTAGGTTGTTAAAACCATGAATCAGTTTGGGAAAAATCACCTAGTCTCGTTTGCTTAGCTTCTGCGTGTTTGATTCCTAGTTAGAACCCCATAGATTTCCCGAGAAGATTCCCAACGTGTCGCACCCCATCTGCTTTTACATCGAGATTTACGCACTTCAATATTTACTTTTCCTGCACTGCTTGCCTGATTTCCTTTTTACAAGTCTTTAAGTTTATTTTCCTTTTC
>JAHZTW010000003.1:78626943-78641262 GCA_020283515.1 Alliaria petiolata | reverse complement strand
GACACTCCCACAAGGCACTATCACGTCCTGGACTGATTGCAAGAAGGCTTTCTTGTCAAAATTCTTCTCAAGCTCAAGAACAACTCATTTGAGGAATGCGATTTCCGGTTTCACTCAAAAGCAAAATGAAACCTTTACTGAGGCTTGGGAACGGTTTAGGAGCTACACACTTCAGTGCGCACATCATGGCTTCACAGATGAGTCACTATTGAGTACCTTATACCGTGGAGTTTTGCCAAGGATTCGCATGATATCGGACACCGCAAGCAAATGACACTTTCTTGTACAAGAGGTGAGCGAGGGTATGGAACTCATTGAAAATTTGGCTTTGAGTGATGGAAATTATTCAGAGGAATATGATAGAGCACCAAGGGACAGTGAGCTTGTAGCACACAAGAAAGAGATCAGGTCACTCCATGAGAAAGTTGACATGATGTTGCTTGCAAGTCAAAACCAAGTGCACTTTGTTAGTACAAATCTGGATTTGTTTGAAGAGAAGGAACAAAATCAAGGGGTGGTTAACTCTATAGCCAACCAAGGGCAAAGATAAGGCAAATTTCAAGGCCAGCAACAAGGGAACAACCATATGGACCTCTTGGTTTTGTGCCACAATAACAACAAGTCCAAGCTCCACCTCAAGATCCTATTCACGCTATGTTCAAACAACATCTTCAAGGCCAAGCGTCTACTGATTTGAAGTTTGCTGAAATCAATACTAGGATGGACGCTTCTTGTACTGAGTTAGCTTCAAAAATCAGTAGCCTCAACACCAAGATTAAGCAGCTTGAGAAAGGCAAAGCTATTTCAACCAGCCAAGGAACTCTACCGGGCAAAAATGATGCAAAACCTAAGGACAATTGTCAAGCTATTCAAGATCTTGAAGAAAAGACCACCACTCTTGATGGCATGGATCCACCACTGTATGAATCTGAGTATGAGACTGACATCCACTCCAATGATGCTTTTAGTCTCAATGAGGTCATTGTAAAACCAAGTTGGGGGGGGGGATTTTCAAGGAAATCTACCATGATGCTTCAAACAAACCGGTTAAAGAAGTTTTGCTGATGAAAGAATCGTGTGCTGAGGAGAAGGAGCACACCAAGGACCCTACAAGACAGTACATTGCAGCAACTGATAAGCTTAAGACCTTGACAAAGCACACAATCCGGGAAAATTCTCAATTGTGTGCAAGATAGGCGATGTACAGGTTCAAGATGCTATGTGTGATTCGGGTTCCACAGTGAGTGTTATGGCACTTGACATGTCCAAGAGAGTTGGAATAAGGAGCATGGATTGGCATCCTACCAAGATCACTTTTGGAGATGGGTCTACAAGAAAACCTCTTGGTTTGGTAAAAGACTATCCGGTGAAGGTCAGGAATTGCTTGGTACCAACAAATTTTGTGATCATGGATATAGACAAGCCCAAGAATCTCCCTATGCTCCTAGGTCTGCCATTCCTCAGCCCTGTAGGTGCTGCAATTGATTTTGCTAAAGAAGAGGTCATCCTAAGGAATGTGAATAACTCGGTTTCATACCCGATCACACCTCCTTTAGCAAAGTTTTGTGGAATGATGGAACCTGAGGAAGACACATTTAATCAAGAGGAACGTGTCTGTAGGAAGATTAGAGAGGAGGCTGACTTGAAAAGGCGTTTGGAAACCCAAGCTTTGGGAAACAAGCAGCAAGCAAAGAGCTTGCAAGACAAGCACACCGCCAAGGCTAAAAAACCTTGTGTATCGGGTCCAAGCAAGGATAAGGCCGAGCCTAGGGGCGAGTCTACTGCTCAAGAAGAGTCTGATGGTGAGTCAATGCTGATGCTGTTTGGCCATGAAGGAGAAGTGACCACTAAGAAGGAACCACCAAACAAGAAAGGCAAGGGTAAAGGAGCGTTGGTGAGATTGCCCGATGAAGCTGAGGATGAGATTGGTAATGGACGTGCTGTGCCAAGGAACACTTTGAGTTTACATCCTGTGGAACTCAAAGATGGCTCCATTGAGTACAGAGTCAAAAGCAAAGGAGGCTTAAAACCATTATGAAAAGCAAGGATCATTCTTCCACCCGGTTTAGAGAAGGATGAAGCAAGGATACAAGAGATGTTGTTGACTGTATATACTGTGGATATGCCACAAAGAGCACATTCAGTCACATATCCAGCCACCCACTTCACCCTTAAGCCAGCCTAAAAAGGGGAGAGTAAGGAAAGTCAAGGTAAGAGACTATAAACAAAGCGCACTTGAGAGGCAATCTCATGTCTATCCTTGTGTATATAGTTTTTATTTTTGTTCTAGATTATCTTTTTGAGTTTGAGTGAGCATGAACAAGGGAAAGGAGATCCAAAACCAGGTTCTTGGGAGTTAAAAGGGCAAGGTCGAACCTCAGCTAGCTCCAAGGTACACCATCCACAAGCCTTGTAAATATCATGCATTTTTAGATTTTTGATTTTCATTTTTTGTTGATGGTCTCTCTTGAACTTTTATTACACAAGGGACTGTGTAATTTAAGTTTGGGGAGAGGTTGAGAGAAATTAATTTTTTGTTTTGTGTTCTTATTTTTCCTTTAGCATATTTGAGTCTTCATGCATAAACATTTGTATAGAAAATATAATTTTTTTGAAATTTTCAGAAAACAAAAAAAAAAAAAAATCATCTAGCTTGCATTTGCATTGTAAAATATTATAGGATTGAGTCTAGATTTTATCATCTAGGTAGCTTGCATTCACGTGCATAGGGGATAATTTTCCTTGTAAAATGTTTTAAGCTCATGAATTGGTTCAAGGCCCTAGTTAGTAGTTCTTTGATGCTTTGTGCAAACTTTGAAAGTAAGCTCTAACCATATTTGGATCATTTGTCTTGATTTTCTTGGCTTAAGTTGAAACAAGCATGAATTGAATCCTTTCCTATCTATTAAAACCTTAACATGAATTTTGAATTATCATACTTGTGCATTTAAGAAAGGATACATGGATCACATATACATATTTAGGCTTTCTTATTCCCTTCACCACTCTCTTGTAATCCTAAATAGAATTCCACACCTTAACCCTTACCTTATTTCAAGCCAAAATTCTTGAGTGATTGCAAATTGTGAGGCCTTATTTTTGATTGAACTTGACATAAAGTGTTAGGTTTAGGGTGACATGTCTAGGTTCTCATGTGATGCTAGCTTTGCATATTAAAGCTAGTTTAGGCCTGATTTAGGGTAGGAGTTCACGGGTGTTGATAAAAATGCTTACCTTGATTCAGGTTTGATAAAAGATGGTGTTTGGGAGTTTGAAATTAAAGGGAAAACATAGTTTGAAGTGGTTGGTCTTGATTTATTTTGTATGAAAGCTCAAGTTCTAAAAAGAAATGAAAAGGGGATAGCTCTCTAATAAAAAGAAAAGTAAAAGAGCCAAATGGTCAAATGCATAAAAAAATAAATATATATGAGCAAAGAGAGAGCTATTCCATGAAAATATGAAGAGCTAACCTATGTATGACCATACCACTCACTATGAGAAAGGTTGAAGAAGTCTCCCTAAAGTGAATTCGAATGATTGAGTTTTTGTGGGTTATGCTTGGCGTTTTGCCTTGTTTGATTTGGGTATTTCTAGAGGGTGAGTGAGGTGTAAAAGAAAGTAAATGAGAGGGGAATTAGGATTCGTTGTTAGTGTATTTGGGTAGATGAGAGTCTAGTCATGTATGCATGCCTTTTACCTTTAGCATTATGCATGAGTTCAATCCTCTTTGAGATAAACCATTGCTTGGAGTACCCACTTGAATGAGATCATTTTTATCTCATAACCATGTCCCTAGCCAAATGTATTCGGTCTTTACTTGCACAATTGTGATTCACGGTTTGAAATGCTTAATCAATGTTAAAGGTTAGGATTCTTGGATTGTTTGAAATAGATAAGTCATGATTTGAGATTCAAAAGGTGATGAATATGGCTAAGTTCTTTGGAGTAGAGTTTGTATACTGTATCCTAGGATTAATAATAAGGACAATTGATTCGATTTATTTGAAAACACTTTTGGATTTGAATCCCCGTTTTCAAACTTCTTCTCCTAGTTTGTCTTTGTTTGCTTGAGGGCAAGCAAAATGCAAGTGTGGGGGTGTTGATAGCTCGCATATTTACATCATTTTAGTGCATCATTTAGAGTAGTTATGTGTCATTTCATGCATATAAGTATCCTATTTTCATTTATATTAGGACTAGTGTGTCTTAGGATTAGATTTGGATACTTTGTTGCATATGGAGTGCATTTCAGGTGCTTTTGGAGCTTGTGGAGGCTCTAAGGAGTTTGAGAGAATAACCAATGAGAAACCAAGGCACTAAGGAGCAAAATAGATGACTTCTCCAGCCACGACGACCAGCCACAACGATCTTACCCCGATTTGATGCAAGCCGATGTCTAGCACGACCCTAGACAACCCGTTGTGGAAAGATCAGCCCGGAGGAAGGCTTTCTTCCTCGATTCAGATTCAGAGTCCTTCATGAAAGTTTTAGAGGATCGAGTTATCTTTCTAATAGAGGTGGTCTGAAGTCATTATCATCAGCGGTTTAGAAGTTACCGCGGAAACAGTGAGTATCAGTCTGGCATAACGGTCTGAGTCCATTGACGAGCCCATATCAAGCTGATGCAACGGGATGAGCCAGTTGCAGAATCTACACCGACCTGAAGCAACAGTATGATCCAGTTGAAGCCCATATCGACCTGGTGCAACGTCATGAGGCCGTTGCAAACCTTATCCAAGCTTTGACCACCTTTTTGACCACTTTTTACCTACTTCTTTTGAACTCTAGTATAAATACAATTTAACCTAGATCTTATCTTGTATCCACGTTTTTTTCCTCTTCTCTTTCCCCATTTTAGATCTATCCCCATTGTTAAGAGAAACCAAGCTTTATCTTTCGTAAAACTTTGATGTTTATTTTAAGAACTTGTCTTTAAAGCTTCAATCTTTCTTCTTTGTTTAGCTAATCATGTTTAACTCTCCTTCTCTTATGATTTGTGAGGGTTCAAACATAATTAGTGATTAATCTTTTAGGGTTTAAGGTTGAAGTAATTAAGGAGGTTTTTAAGAGTTCATCTTGGGTTTTTCTTGTTCTTACTCTATGTCTCTTCTTGGATTTGGAGGGTTCAAAGCCTAGAGATTCTCGACGGAAATCTCTTTGATTCTAGGGATTTTCTTATCCTAACAAGACCTAGGAAATCCCCTAAACCCAAATCCAAGAGGCTAGCTCATCCTTCCCCACACACCATGGATGTTTAGGGAGCTTGTTAGGTCTCGTGATCTTTGCTCTATGCTTATCAATCTATCTTTCCACCATACACCATGGGTTAGTATGAAAGATTGATAAAGGAATTTTTACCATACACCATGGATTAATCTTGTTTTGCTTCTTAGACCTAGAGATAGCCATTAGAAATGTGTAGATCTGTGTGTTAAAACCTCAAGTTCGAATCTTGAACCTCCCTAAGCATGAACCTCAACCTTGAATCTGTCTTTAGCATTTTAGTAGATTTAAAAGTCATCTCCCTTAGATTTTAAAGTTTATTGCTTTAATTTCGTAGAAATTGCCTAGTGTGTCTGTTTTTAGTTTTAGAATTTTAAAAATCACAAGCCTTGCAATTTAAATTTCAAGCGTTCGTCTACTAGTTGTTTAACCTTTCAATGGGATTTTTAAAATTGTTTTCGTGGTCATTTAGTTACAGCAAATAGTTTTTAGGATTTTGTTACCCCATTAAAACTGAATTTGGCTTAGATTTACATAGCTCTTGTATTCCTAGTATCATTTAACTCGCAAGCTGGATTGACACCTAAAATATTGCAATGACAAAATTATGCTTTAGGATTGATAATACACTGAAAAATCCTAGTTATCACTTTGTTAAATTTTCGATAATCTATACACATTCTATGATCTGTGACGGTCCTAGATGGTATTAGTTCATCATTTTCATTTTTAATGACCGTGATACCACCTTTTTTAGGCACCACATGAACCGAGGAGATCCACGTGCTGTCACTTATAGGGTATATCACGTTAGCCTCTAAAAGTTTTAGGATTTCCTTTTTGACAACCCCTTTCAAGTTAGGGTTTAAACATCTTTGATGTTCAATTGATGAGGTGTTTTCATCTTCCAAATGAATCCTGTAAGTACAAAGCATATGAGAAATGCCTTTGATATCCCCTAAGGAGTACCCAATGGCTCTCCTATACTTTCTCAACTCCTTAAGGAGTGAGTTCAACTCACCATCATTTAGGTTGTCATTTACAATTACCGGGTAGGTTTCATTAGGTCCTAAGAAAGCGTACCTTAGCCCAATGAGAATCTGCTTGAGGTCCACCTTTGGGGCTAGCAGCTCGCTCCCGTCCTCCTCTAGACTTTTGTTGAGGTTGCTGTCCTCATTTGCATCCCTTGAACCCGAGTCATGCACTTTCAAGCTACCTTCTTCAACCGTTCCTACCGCAGAAATCGAGTCACTCCATCGATCCTTCTGTCGATCTAGCCCAGATCGAGTACTCTCACTCGATTGATTTGGTCGATCGGATATAGATCGAGTAGTGGATCGATTCGCCAAGTCGTTCTATAAACAGATCGAGTTGTCTCGATCGATCTCTTGCTTAGATCTAGAAATCTGATCGATCTCCAGGTCGATCTCTAGGCTCTGGTCTTCACCTTCTTTCACAATCTTGCGAGAGTCAAGCATACGAACATACTCTTGGGTCTGTTCACTTAGGTAACCAAACTTCCCACTCTCCTTTGTCAAAGCCAGTTGAAGGTGATCCTCTTTTCCCAATTCGTCAAGCAACTCATCGGCCAAAGCATCCAAAGCTTCTATCTAGAACACTTGCCCACCAATCGTCGGCTTCTTCAACACTTCGTTGATATCTAAGTTTAGCTTGATGTCTTTGCGCAAGTGCAGAGAAATTTTGCCATTCTTCACGTCAATGATGGCACTAGCAGTTGCTAGAAAGGGTCTACCAAGGATCAGAGGGTCTCTGTGTTCCTCATCCATTTCAAGAACTACAAAATCTGTGGGCACATTCACGTTGCTAATCCTCACGGGTAGGTCTTCAATCATGCCTACCGGGAGCCTTATACTTCAATCAGCAAGAATAAGGGATATTCTGCATTCCTTTAACCTGGTAAAGCCTAGCTTTTTGGCCACAGAGTGAGGCATAAGATTAATGCTTGCCCCTAGATCACACAAACAACTTTCAAACTTCAAAGGGCCTAGAGCGCATGGGATAGTGAATGATCTCGGATCTCCAAGCTTCTTTGGAGCTATCTCCTTGTGAATGATTGCACTACATTCCTAACTTAATACCAAGACCTCTTCACTATCTTTCACCCTCTAGGCAAGAGTATCCTTCAAGAACTTCGCGTATTTAGGCACCATGGCCAAACAATCAAGTAGCGGCAACTTAAGCTCAACGTTCCTCAAGTGCTGTTCGAAGAAGACTCTATGCTTCTCTACCAGCTGTTTCTTGAAGCGTCCATGGAAGGGGAGCTTAGGTTTGTAAGGTGGAGGCACAAAAACTTCTTTCTCTTTGGTAACTGATATGTCTATATTTTGCATCATTTTAGCATCCATTTAGCATAAGTTTCTCATCATTTAGGAGTCTAATATAGCATCATTGTGTTGCATTGTATCATTTAGAGTCCTAGAGTGTTTTTGCATGGTCCTTGCATGTTTTGGTGCATTTGGAATATTGATCAGGTAACATGGATGCTGTGGAAGAAACAATGGAGTTGGATAGGAATGGCACAACACTTGGAAGAGCAAGAAGTTGACAAAAAGATGGAGAAGAAGAATTCTGAGGACAGTTCAACGAGACGGTTCGGCGAAACTGGCCGAAACATTTCTCCAGGACGCCCGTTCGGCGAGGCGGTTCGACGAAGGCTGGCCGAAACATTTCTCCAGGACGTCCGTTCGGCGAGACGGTTTGACGAGTCACGCCGAAACTTACCCAAACGCGAGAAGACGGATCAAGGCATTGAAGCCCGGTTCAACGACACCGTTCGGCGATGCTCACCGAACCAAATGTCCAGGAGTTCGGTTCGACGTGTTGGTTCGGTGAAGCTCGCCGAAACTCGCCTAGACGAATCTTTTTTGTCTACTTTATGGGTCCCTCCTATAAATACTCTTTAGACCTAATTTTTTATGCCAAGTTGGATTCTCTTGTTCTTAACTTAAACTTTTAGCCTCTTTAAGAGAAAACCTTGTATTTGCTTTGAATCTTTTAAGTTTTATGCAATATCTATCTTGAACTTCCTTTAATCTTTTCTCTAATCATGCTTAACCTTTCTCTTATCTTTGATTTGATGCAATATCTATCTTTTAAGTTTAATCATGATTAGTGAGTAGTTCATTAGGAACTTGGGGATGGGTTAGATTTAGAGTTTTCTAATGGTTCAATCTTGCAATCTAGGTTAGATTCTTTCATCTCTCTTCTTATTAAGGTGTTCTTAATGCCAAATAGCCAATCTTTTGCTATTTGGATCATAAGCATTTCATACACCCACCAAGTGTTTGATGAAATGCTTGAACCAACTTAATAAGAGATTTACATACCTAGCCTAAAACATCATTAGTTGTCTAGGGTGTTTATCATGCTATTAGACTTGTTATTCATGCTTGCTAATCATTTTAATGCTAAAACATCATTAGTTCATTAGGGTGATTAGTGAAGGGATTATTGCCACACATCATGGATTAGTCTTTAATTAGTGTTCTAGGCATAGAGATAGCTTGATTAGTTGCTTAAATGATTGCAAGGTTGTCCATTTAGTTTCCCAAGTCAATGATTCCATCCCTAAGTTTCGTTTTTAGTATTTTGTCAATCTTGATTAGTAGTAAATCATTTGATTAGTGCTTGATTAGCAGTAATTAAGGCTTAATTTGATATTATTGCTCTAGTAGTGTCTCTCCTAGTTTATAGTTTGCTTTCAATTATTGCTTGTGACTTTCACTTACTATTTTTATCTTAGCTTAAACATAACTTTGTATTCTTATTGAATCATCTCCCAAGATGGATTGATACCTCAAATATTGCAATGATATGAGCAATTGAGGAATTGCTAGCAAGACTAAAAAGTCTTGTTTTAAATATTGGGATTGATTGATCATTAAGATTTGAGTTTAGGTTGAGACTAAGTATTCTTTTTGTGTTTATTGACCATCTCATTTTCTAGATTTCAGTTTACCCTTGAATGCATTTGAGATCACAAGGAGACAACAACTTCCAAGGTTTTCAAGAGATTGATCAGTTGGAGAGGGTTGCTAGGATTACAAGAAGGGAAGCTGCAAGGTTAGAGAGGTTGAGAATGGAAGAACAAGCTGCTGTTCCTCCACCCATGGTGCATGCACACCAAGCTCATAATGGAAATGAGCAAGCTCCAAGGGACAATGGAAACCCCTTGCATGCGCCAAGACAAGGAAGGACTATTGGGGCTGGAGATGCTCCAAATACACATCAAAATCGCTATGGTATCAATCCTCCACAGTTCAAAACAACACTTTTGAAGTGAAGACAGCTTTCATCTCTATGGTACAACAAGACAAGTTCCATGGGTTGCCAATGGAGGATCCTCTAGATCACTTGGACAACTTTGATAGAGTTTGTGGATTATTCAAGATGAATGGTGTGAGTGAGGATGCCTTCAAGCTAAGACTATTTTCCTTCTCTCTTGGGGATAGAGCAAGGCAATGGGAGAAAACTTTGCCTCAAGGTACCATTACTACATGGGATGAGTGCAAGAAAGCTTTCCTATCTAAGTTCTTCTCAAACTCTAGGACCACCAAGTTGAGGAATGAGATCTCTAGCTTCACCCAAAAGAACAATGAGTCCTTCAATGAAGCATGGGAAAGATTCAAGGGCTACACAATGCAATGCCCTCATCATGGCTTCACACAAGAGTCTCTACTAAGCACCATCTATAGAGGTGTTCTACCAAAGATAAGAATGCTTCTAGATACCGCAAGCAATAGGAATTTCTTGGGCAAAGATGTTGAAGATGGTTTGGAGCTTGTGGAGAATCTTGCCTTGAGTGATGGTAATTACAATGAAGATTATGATAGAGCTTCAAGGGGAAATGAGTATGAGTCTACAAAGAAAGAGATGAAGTCTTTGCATGACAAGATGGACAAGCTTATGTCCTCCAACCAAAGGCATGTCCATTTTGTGGGTGAGAATCAAGAGAATTGTGATGCTCAAGATGGGTCTCAAGAGGGTGAAGAGGAGGTAAACTATGTGAGTGGGCAAGGAAGCTACAACAAAAACTACAACAACAACTATAAGGGAAACAACAATCTCTCTTATAAGAGTACTAATGTAGCCAATCCCGAGGACCAAGTCTACCCTCAACAAAACTCTCAAGGAAAGCCCTTTGTGAATTTCAACAATCAACAAAAGGGTTTTGTACAAAGGACTAACAACCAAGGAGGAAACCAAGGCAACTTTGGTGGACAAAAGTATAATCAAGGTCCTCCACCGGGTTTTACTCAAAATTCTCAAGGTACTCCACAAGACAACATCCAACTTATGCTTCAACAAATTCTTCAAGGTCAAACCAATAGTGATGTTAATATGGGAAAGAAGATTGCTGAAATTAACACAAGGATGGATTCTTCACTAAATGAACTTGCCACTAAAATTGGAGGTCTTCAACAAAAGTTCAAGCAACTTGAGAAAGGCAAGGCTTCTAGCTCCAACTCTCAAGGTACTCTACCGGGAAAATGTGAAGCAAATCCCAAGGAATACATCAATGTAATTACTTTGAGAAGTGGAAAGGAGTTGCCTCCAAGGACAAGTCCTTTGATCAATGAGGACATTGAGATTCAAGATGGGGAGGATAGCTTTGAAAAAAGATCAAGATGTTGTAACTTTTGATGATGTGTATATTGCAAAGAAGAGTAAGAAAGTGGTAAAGGAAAAGCCAAAGGAGGATGTGCACAAGAAAGAGCCAAGATTTGTTCCTCCACCTTACAAGCCTAAACTTCCTTTTCCCGGGAGGTTTAAGAAACAATTGGTGGAGAAATACAAGGCTATGTTTGACAAGCAAATCAAAGACATTGAGCTCAAGATGCCTTTGGTGGATGCCTTTATGATGATTCCACAATATGCTAAGTTCTTGAAGGATACCGTAGCACAAAGAGCAAGGGATATCCAAGGAGTTATGCTAGTTTCTCAAGAGTGTAGTGCCATAATCCAAAGCAAGGTGATACCAAAGAAGCTAGGAGACCCTGATCTTTTACAATATCATGCGCCCTAGGTCCTCTTGGTTTTGAAAATTGCTTGTGTGATCTTGGAGCTAGCATCAACCTTATGTCCTATTCAATTGCAAAGAAGCTTGGCTTCACTAAGTACAAGGAATGTGGAATCTCCTTGATACTTGCTGATAAAAGTGTTAGGATGCCTATTGGAGTTCTTGAAGATTTGCCTCTCAAAGTAAGCAACTTCATCATCCCTCTGATTTTGGGAAGACCTTTCCTAGCCACAGCTGGTGCTATAATCGATGTTAAGCATGGGAAGATTGCTTTACATCTTGGAAAAGGGGTTGAGTTGAAGTTTGACATAAAGGAGACTTTGAGGAAGTCCACCATTGATGGTCAAGTATTCTACATTGAGACTATGGATGAGCTAGCCGATGAGTTGCTAGAGGAACTAGCTCAAGAGGATCATCTTGGTATTGCTCTCACAAAACCACATGGAGAGAAAGGGTACTTGTATGAGGAAACACAAGCATACATGCAAATGCTTAATTCGCGCAAGGCTCTTGATGGGGAGGAAGGCTTTACAAGATTGGTAGCTTCATGTGAGGGGCAAGAAGGATTTGACAAAGACAAAAGGTCCATTAGGGTTGAGGTTTCAAGTCAAGGTCAAGAAGAAAGGCTAGTGAAGCTTGAGGATAGCGAATTGGCTAAGGACCTTGATGAGGATTGGAGTGAACTAAAGGCTCCAAAGGTGGACCTCAAACCACTTCCCATTAGACTAAGGTATGCTTTCTTAGGCCCTAACTCCACTTATCCCGTAATTGTGAATGATTGCTATAGTGATGATGAGCTCAACTATCTCCTTAATGAGTTGAGAAAGTATAGGAGAGCGATTGGTTACTCTTTGAGTGATATCAAGGGCATATCTCCTATGCTTTGTACTCATAGGATTCACCTTGAAAATGAAAACACTGCCTCAATTGAACATCAAAGAAGAGTAAACCCAAACCTTAAGGAAGTGGTGAAGAAAGAAATTTTAAAACTTTTGGAAGCTAATGTGATTTACCCTATTAGTGATAGCACTTCGGTTTCTCCCGTGCATGTTGTCCCTAAAAAGGGAGGAATCACTGTAATTAAGAATGATAAAGATGAGCTAATACCAACTAGAACCATCACTGGCCATAGAATGTGTATTGATTACCGAAAACTCAATGCTTCTACTAGAAAAGATGATTTTCCTCTTCCTTTTATTGATCAAATGCTTGAGAGATTGGCTAACCATCCCTTCTACTGTTTCCTTGATGGATATAGTGGGTTCTTTCAAATACCTATTTATCCTAATGATCAAGAGAAGACTACTTTCACATGCCCTTATGGTACCTTTGCATATCGAAGGATGCCATTTGGGTTATGTAATTCTCCAACCACCTTTCAAAGGTGTATGATGAGTATCTTCTCCGATCTTATTGAGGAAATGGTAGAGGTGTTCATGGATGACTTTTCTGTATATGGTGCCTCTTTTTCTGCTTGTCTTTCTAATCTTTGCAGGGTTCTACAAAGATGTGAAGAATCTCACTTGGTGCTTAATTGGGAAAAATGTCACTTCATGGTCAATCAAGGGATTGTGTTGGGTCATAAGATTTCTGAAGATGGTATAGAAGTGGACAAGGCCAAGATAGATGTCATGATCAACTTGGCGCCACCATCAAATGTGGAAGGCATAAGAAGTTTCCTTGGGCATGCTGGGTTTTATAGGAGGTTCATAAAGGACTTCTCAAAGATTGCTAGGCCTTTGACAAGACTCCTTTGCAAGGAAGTGGATTTTCAGTTTGATGGAGAGTGCTTGCAAGCCTTTGAGACAATCAAGAAAGCACTTGTGAGTGCTCCTATTGTGCAAGCACCAGATTGGAGTTTACCATTTGAGATCATGGCCGATGCTAGTGACTATGCTATGGGAGCTGTTCTTGGGCAAAGGAAAGACAAGAAGCTCCATGTGATCTATTATGCAAGTAGGACACTTGATGAAGCTCAAGCCAAGTATGCTACAACTGAAAAAGAACTCTTGGTTGTGGTGTTTGCTTTTGAGAAGTTTAGATCTTATTTGGTGGGTTCAAAGGTGATAGTGTACACAGATCATGCTGCTTTGCGCCATATCTATGCCAAGAAGGAGACCAAGCCAAGGCTCCTTAGATGGATCTTGCTTCTTCAAGAGTTTGACATGGAGATAGTTGACAAGAAGGGGGTAGAGAATGGTGTAGAGTATAATTTGTCAAGGATGAGGATTGAAGATGCTTTGCCAATCAATGATTCCTTACCAGAAGAGCAGATTATGATGATCAAGAGCATTGCTAGTGTGCATGGAATTGGAAGAAAGCTTGAAGAGATTCAAGGTCTAAAGGACAAAGCTTTGCCTTGGTATGCTGATTTTGTTAACTACTTGGTATGCAATGAAGAGCCCACTCATCTCAACACCTATCACAAAAAGAAGTTTTTGAAAGATGTGTCACACTTCTATTGGGATGAGCCTTACCTCTACAAGAGATGTGCTGATGGGATATATAGGAGATGCTTGGCACAAGAAGAGGTTGAGAGTGTGATCTTTCATTGCCATGGGTCTAAGTATGGGGGTCATTTTGCAACATTCAAAACAGCTACAAAGATTCTTCAAAGTGGATTTGGTGGCCAACCTTGTTCAAGGACACTCATGAGTATATCAAGAGATGTGAACCTTGCCAAAGAAAGGGGAACATAAGCAAGAGAGATGAGATGTCCCAAAACCCAATTCTAGAAGTGGAGCTGTTTGATGTATGGGGTATAGACTTCATGGGACCTTTCCCATCTTCTTATGGCAACCAATACATCTTGGTAGCTGTTGACTATGTCTCAAAGTGGGTTGAGGCCATTGCAAACCCTACAAATGACTCTAAGGTAGTGGTGAAAATGTTCAAGAGTATAATCTTCCCAAGGTTTGGTGTGCCAAAAGTTGTGATTAGTGATGGGGGAAGCCACTTCATCAACAAGGTCTTTGAAGGATTATTGAACAAGCATGGTGTAAAGCACAAGGTAGCCACCCCTTACCACCCTCAAACTAGTGGTCAAGTGGAAGTCT
>JAHZTW010000003.1:78613640-78625481 GCA_020283515.1 Alliaria petiolata | reverse complement strand
TTGATTAGTTGCTTAAATGATTGCAAGGTTGTCCATTTAGTTTCCCAAGTCAATGATTCCATCCCTAAGTTTCGTTTTTAGTATTTTGTCAATCTTGATTAGTAGTAAATCATTTGATTAGTGCTTGATTAGCAGTAATTAAGGCTTAATTTGATATTATTGCTCTAGTAGTGTCTCTCCTAGTTTATAGTTTGCTTTCAATTATTGCTTGTGACTTTCACTTACTATTTTTATCTTAGCTTAAACATAACTTTGTATTCTTATTGAATCATCTCACAGGATGGATTGATACCTCAAATATTGCAATGATATGAGCAATTGAGGAATTGCTAGCAAGACTAAAAAGTCTTGTTTCAGTAACTTTCTCTACTTTTTTTTCCAAAACCGCTTCACCCCTTTTCTTTGGTCTTGCAATGTAGACATTGTCTAATTTGATCGCTTGATCATTTGGAAGATCACTCTCCACCTCTTGAACCACAATGTCTTCAGTGTCTTCAAGTATAGACCGTGGTGGCAACTCTTTCCCACTCCTCAAGGTGATCGTGTTTGCATACACCTTAGGGTTTGTCTCACACTTGCCGGGTAAGCTACCTTGGCTGCTTAAGCTTGCTTTCCCTTTCTCTACCTGGCGAATCTTGTTATTCATGTTGGTGATCTGTGTAGATACCTCAGTGAGAGAAGAGTCCAGCCTATTGTTCATATCCACAAATTTCTGATTTGTAGATGCTTGCCCTTGAAGTAACTGTTGGAACATAGCTTGTACCAGATCTTGTTGAGGAGGTTGCACTTGTTGCTGTTGTGGCGCGAAACCAGGAGGATAACCCTTGTTTCCTTGCTGTTGTTGGCCTTAGAAGTTACATTGCCTCTACCCTTGATACCCACTGTTCTGAGGAAATCCACCTTACTTGTAAGGAACAAAAGGTTTCCCTTGATTTCTTTGTTGTGGAGGGTAGACTTGGTCCTTGGGGTTTTCCACATTGGTACTTCGGTATGAGAGAGTGTTGTTGCCTTGGTACCTCTGTCCATAGCCCTGTGGCTTAGTGTAGCAAACGGATCTTTGGCAAGGCTCCTCTGTATATTGTGCTCAAGAATGTCTCCTCAGTGAAGTCGTGGTGAGGACATGCAATGGTGTAGTCCTTGAACCTCTCCATTGCTTCACTAAAGGTCTCGTTTTGCCTTTGTGCGAAACCGCTAATCTCACTTCTTAGCCGAGCCGTTCTTGTACTTGAGAAGAACTTGGATAGAAACGCCTTTTTGGAATCTGCCCAAGATGTGATAATCCCTTGAGGTAAGGTCTTCTCCCAATGCCTTGCTTTGTCCCCAAGTGAAAAAGGGAAAAGCCTAAGCTTGAAACTGTCCTCCGAGATACCGTTGATTTTGATCATCCCACACACTTGTTCAAAGTTGTCCAAGTGCTCCAAAGGATCCTCCAAGACAAGTCCGTGGAACTTGTTGTTCTGTACCATAGAGACAAAGCCCGGCTTAATCTCGAAGTTGTTGTTCTGCACTGGGGGTGGCGTGATGCCAAAGCCATTGTGATGAGTATTTGGGGCATCACCGGCTCCGATGATCTGTGGCTGCCTTTGACCATGGTAAAGTTTTCCATTACCCCTACCAGCTGGGCCTTGTGGAGCAACTTCCTCATTTTGATCAGCCATAACCGGTTGAACCACTTCTTCATAGTCTTGCGCTTGTTTTCTTCTATGCCATGCACTGCCAAGTTGATGAATTTTGTCTAGACGTGGTAATAAATTATTGTCACCTGTAGACCGTAAGTTCATGTACCTGAGAATGCAAATAGCAAGGTAGAAAAATCAGTAACCAATGTAAAATTAAAAAAAACTTAGTCTCAACTAAGATCCAAATCTAAATGCTTTCAACTAGAATCAATTTGACAAAAAAGCCATTTGATAAGTTATGATAAGATAAGATCCTTATCAAAATCATTTCTAAAATATGTTCCTTTTAAAACCATGAAAGAATGTAAGTGATATATCCATTACCAATATATCACTTTAGAAACTAAAATATTATAATAATCATTCATAGATAAAATATTATATATAAAGAATCATTAATAAGATAATATTAATGATTAAAATATATCATTAATATTATTATTTACAATAATGATTAAAGGCGTTTTGTAAAAAAGCGTTTCTATCCAAGTTTTAAAATAACAAATTATGAATGAAGATTAACCTATAATTTTATTTTATTTTATTATAGGATATTTATAATAAAGGATGGCAACACTAGTTAATGTATTTTATCTTATGAGCTTTGGTGAATGTAAACCACTGGTTTTGTAAACCACTAGTTAATGTATTTATTCATATTTATCCACTAACTTAAGGAGCTAGTTAAGGTAAACCACTGGTTTTGTAAACCACTAATTGATGTATTTATTCATATTTATTATTAGTTAATCATAAATAAATATAAATATAAATATATTTTTTACTAGTAAAATACCTTTACTAGTTAGTTAAAGATTATAAATAACTAAAATACCTTTATCTTATTAGTAGTTTTGTAAAATAATGATTAAGGTTAATCATTAATAATATTAATGATTAAAAACTATATTTAATCTTCATTCATGGTTTTATAATAATATAAATTATGATAAGAAATCTTATCGAAAATTTTACCACTAAAGAAATTATTATAAAAGATATTATTTTAATTTAAGGACCATGGTTTTGCTTTAATCAAACCATGGTCCTCAAGTTATAATAAATGATTTTTGAAATGGTGTTCTTGGCTCAAGTTATAATGTTATAATAAAACATTACCCATTAAGATTGAGAAATGGTCCTCAACTTTAAAAGTATTTTGAGAAAGTATCCAAATAGGTTAAAAGTATTTGGATAGTCAAACTGGTTGTTGATCAACTTGATAACAAGATTTATATGGATCAAAATCATTTGATAAAAAGATTGTTGTGTTAATCAAAACTTTAGCATGCTCATGTCATTGCAATACTTCAGGGTCAATCCAACTAGGGTTGTTTAAAAGGCACAAAGAATGCAAGAGCTCAAAGTTAAGGTAAGTCATTTTCGGGTTAAATTGGGGGGGGGGGAATAATTCGGTGAAAACTACTTGTGACAACATAATGAACTCGAAAACATTTTTAAAATCCCTAATGGGATCCAGACAACTTCTAGGAATTTAAAAGACACAGTTACCCATTTTAAAAAATCAAAATCTAAAGACAGAATAACTAGGCGATTTCTAGCTAATGAAATGATTTTTAAAAATTAGAAATAAAATGCTACTGACTTCAAACTAATTACCAGGGTGCAAAATAAGATACTAGAGAATTTCTAAAATACTAACATAAGCAAAAACAAAACTTTATGAATTTTCAAGTCCTAATGAAGGCATTAAGCTAAAAAGATGACTTTTTGAAAGCTAAGACAGAAGATTCAAACTTTAGAAACTAAAAAGGTGATTGCTTTAAGATTTGAAATACTAAATACAGGTTTAAGGTTGACGGTCATGTTTAAGGAGGTTCAAGATTTAAACCTTGGGTTTTGAAACATAGATCTACATATTTTGTGCTATCTCTAAGCCTTGAGAAGCTTATAACTAGATTCACCCATGGTTTGTGGTGTGAATCCCTTCCTCACCCTTTCCTCCTAACCCATTGTTCGTGGTCGAAAGAAAGGATGAAGAGCATGAAGCATAAATCTCAAAAATGGCCTAACTAACTTCCTAAGCATCCATGGCGTTTGGGAAAGGATGAGTTAGTCTCTTGGATTTGGGTTTAAGGGATTCCCTAAATTTGCAAAGATAATGAAATCCCTAAGATCAAAGAGATCTTTCTCAAGAGTCTCTAGGCATTAAAACCCCCAAATCCAAGAAGAGATAAGATGAAGAACAAGTAAAAGACCAAAGCTTAAACCCTTAAACCCTCCTTAATCGCCCAACCTAAAACCCCTCGGTGGATTACTCACTAAGCATGATTAAAGCACAAGAAAACGTAAAGGAAGGAAAGTTAAACATGATTAAGCAACTAAGCAAAATAAATTAAGACAAGTTCTTAGATTAAAATGAAAGATTAAGGTTTTACAAAAATGAAAAGCTTAAAAACTAACAATGGTGTTCTTGGCTAAAAGAAGGAAGAGACAAATCGTAAGTGATGGGATCCGTGACCAAAATAGATCATTTACCTTTTATACCAAAGAGGAAATGGTCCCCTCACTAAATTCCAAAATCCATGAGCTGTCCGGATAAGGTTAGAGATCGAGTTCAGTCCTCGATCTCTAGCTCGATCTCTCGCGTAGAACGCCCTCCTTTACTCGATCGTCGAGTCGATCCTGTCAGGCAGATCGAGTGCTTCTATCGATCGTCTAGTCGATCTCTGGATGATCGAGTCGTGACCTCGATCTGGCTCTCGTTCTTCCCGGGTTCAGTTTCCGTGTCCGTACTCACCATCAATCTTCTTGGTCATGCAAGTGGGTTTTCGGAAAATGTGGTCAAGACACGTTTTTTATGGTCATAGATGTTTGCCTTGGCAAAAATTCAAATTCAAAATGAGAGGGAAGGAGAAAGAAGGGGGAAAATTGAAAACCATCCTTGGCATGAGATCGAGTCAAACCCGTCGATCTTAACCTCGATCTCATGCCCATTTTCTCCGCGATCGAGTGGCTTGCTCGATTGGAGGCTCGATTTGAATTGAATCGAGCCATAGATCGAGTCTCTTCCTCGATCCAGAATTCTTTGTGGCTGTGGTCATGCTCCTTAGATCGAGCCCCATAGTCGATCGTAAGGTCGCTCTGGCCGAGATCGAGCAAGTTGATCGATCGTCTCATCGATCTCTGTATAGAGATCGAGAAATCTGATCGATCTTGCTACCGATCTAAGTTCTAAGATTGAGTGAAATCAATCGATCCACACCCCGTTCGTATTTCAAACTAAACGCATGGGTGGGTCATCCTCTCACAATCGAATGATTCACTCGATCGTTTTACTCGATCTCGTCTAGATCGGGTGACTCGGTTGCCTCTGTTCTCTTTTTCCTTGCCTTTGGTAAATCCAAGATCATGATCTCTGGTATCAAGCTCATTGTACCTACACACGTAAACTAGAAAGCATAAAAGTGAAACAGAAACAAATCAAAAATATGTACAATGATAGTCATGGGAATGCCTCCCAAGTGCGCTTGTTTAAAGTCGTCTAGCTCGACTTTACTTGGTTAGGCTAGTGGGGGATCTTGGAGAAGCAACGTGGTGCTCTCCTTGCTGCAATCACTTACCATGTAGGGCTTGACCCTATGCCCATTCACCGTGAAGCTTTCTCCAGCTGTGCCAATCAAAATGACCGCCCCATACGGTAGCACCTCCTTAATCTCAAACGGTCCACACCATCTAAACTTGAGCTTCCCGGGAAACAACTTCAAACGCGAGTTGTAAAGCAGAACCAGACTTCCCTCCTTGAGCTCCTTAAGCACCAGCTTCTTGTCATGAAAGGCTTTGGTCCTCTCCTTGTAGATCTTAGCACTTTCATAAGCATCCAACCTCAACTCATCAAGCTCATTAAGTTGCACTAGTCTTTTCTCTTCTGTTGTCTTGAGAGTGTAATTTATTTGCTTCACAGCCCAAAGGGCTTTGTGCTCTAACTCCACAGGGAGGTGGCAAGATTTTCCATAGAGGAGGTTGAAAGGCAACGTACCAATGGGAGTCTTGTAAGCCGTCCGATAAGCTCAAAGAGCTTCATCCAATTTGTTAGACCAATGTTTCCTTGTTACTCCTGCGGTTCTCTCTAGGATGGTCTTGATTTGCCGATTAGAAACCTCCACTTGGCCACTGGTTTGAGGATGGTAAGGCATGGCAACTTTGTGTTTAACTTCATGCTTCCTCAAAAGACTCTCAAACACCTTGTTGATAAAGTGGCTGCCTGCATCACTAATCACCACCTTAGGAACTCCAATCCGTGGAAAAATGATTGACTTGAAGAGCTTGATTACAACCCTTGAATCATTGGTTGGTGATGCTATGCCTTCCACCCACTTAGACACGCAGTCTACTGCCACAAGAATGTACTTGTTTTGGGGAATTTCTCATTTCGGTACCGTTTTGCTTCTTCTCTTGATGTAGATGAAACACGGCTCTTAGTAATTAGCTTTGGTTGATTTCAACATTTACGGCTAGTGATGTTTAATCAAAGATGATTCAGCGGAAATTGAGCAGTCTCAATCCGGAGTTTAATTGTTTTTACTTGTCTTGCAATCTAAGGAAAGTGTTCTGTTTTTTTTTTTCATGTTCTGTGATTGTTCCTAGTATATATCGTTTGTTCTTGCTTTTGTCAAAAGGGGGGAAGCACCTGATTTCTTGCTAGTTGATAGCATTTTGCTTGCAACTGTGTTCATAGGAGTGGAATGATCTAACGGAAGTAAACTTATGTTTTTGACTTTTAATAGATTTATATTCTTCATACTAGGAGAGCTTGGTCAATAGTTTGGTATTTGATTCTTTTATTTTATTTTATTTTTTTTCTTCCATGGTTGGTCTAGAAGCACTGTATTGTATTCATATGTAGGTTCTACGACAATGACTTACCTTTTTTGACAAAGAATTTTAAAAAATGTGGTTGATGACCAGCAGATTTGCCATTTAAAAAGGAGAATTCTCCTAGTATGTTTGGTCATGTGTGTCTTCTTCTGAAAAAATCTCATTCTGCTTCTCTAGATCACGACTCACTGTGTTAACCATTAGCAGGTTCCTGGCTTCTTCACTGTCAGGAGGCCTTGAGTTTTTGAGTAGAGAGAAAACCCAATAATCTCTTCACTAATCATTAGGGTGATTAGTGAAAGGATTATTGCCACACATCATGGATTAGTCTTTAATTAGTGTTCTAGGCATAGAGATAGTTTGATTAGTTGCTTAAATGATTGCAAGGTTGTCCATTTAGTTTCCCAAGTCAATGATTCCATCCCTAAGTTTCGTTTTTAGTATTTTGTCAATCTTGATTAGTAGTAAATCATTTGATTAGTGCTTGATTAGCAGTAATTAAAGCTTAATTTGATATTATTGCTCTAGTAGTGTCTCTCCTAGTTTGTAGTTTGCTTTCAATTATTGCTTGTGACTTGCACTTACTATTTTTATCTTAGCTTAAACATAACTTTGTATTTTTATTGAATCATCTCCCAAGATGGATTGATACCTCAAATATTGCAATGATATGAGCAATTGAGGAATTGCTAGCAAGACTAAAAAGTCTTGTTTTAAATATTGGGATTGATTGATCATTAAGATTTGAGTTTAGTGTGAGACTAAGTATTCTTTTTGTGTTTATTGACCATCTCATTTTCTAGATTTCAGTTTACCCTTAAATGCATTTGAGATTACAAGGAGACAACAACTTCCAAGGTTTTCAAGAGATTGATCAGTTGGAGAGGGTTGCTAGGATTGCAAGAAGGGAAGCTGCAAGGTTAGAGAGGTTGAGAATGGAAGAACAAGCTGCTGTTCCTCCACCCATGGTGCATGCACACCAAGCTCATAATGAAATGAGCAAGCTCCAAGGGGCAATGGAAACCCCTTGCATGCGCCAAGACAAGGAAGGACTATTGGGGCTGGAGATGCTCCAAATACACATCAAAATCGCTATGGTATCAATCTTCCACCAGTTCAAAACAACACTTTTGAAATGAAGCTAGCTTTCATCTCTATGGTCCAACAAGACAAGTTCAATGGGTTGCCAATGGAGGATCCTCTAGATCACTTGGACAACTTTGATAGAGTTTGTGGCTTATTCAAGACGAATGGTGTGAGTGAAGATGCCTTCAAGCTAAGACTATTTCCCTTCTCTCTTGGGGATAGAGCAAGGCAATGGGAGAAAACTTTGCCTCAAGGTACCATTACTACATGGGATGAGTGCAAGAAAGCTTTCCTATCTAAGTTCTTCTCAAACTCTAGGACCACCAAGTTCAGGAATGAGATCTCTAGCTTCACCCAAAAGAACAATGAGTCCTTCAATGAAGCATGGGAAAGATTCAAGGGCTACACAATGCAATGCCCTCATCATGGCTTCACACAAGAGTCTCTACTAAGCACCATCTATAGAGGTGTTCTACCAAATATAAGAATGCTTCTAGATACCGCAAGCAATGGGAATTTCTTGAGCAAAGATGTTGAAGATGGTTTGGAGATTGTGGAGAATCTTGCCTTGAGTGATGGTAATTACAATGAAGATTATGATAGAGCTTCAAGGGGAAATGAGTATGAGTCTACAAAGAAAGAGATGAAGTCTTTGCATGACAAGATGGACAAGCTTATGTCCTCCAACCAAAGGCATGTCCATTTTGTGGGTGAGAATCAAGAGAATTGTGATGCTCAAGATGGGTCTCAAGAGGGTGAAGAGGAGGTAAACTATGTGAGTGGGCAAGGAAGCTACAACAACAACTACAACAACAACTATAAGGGAAACAACAATCTCTCTTATAGGAGTACTAATGTAGCCAATCCCGAGGACCAAGTCTACCCTCAACAAAACTCTCAAGGAAAGCCCTTTGTGAATTTCAACAATCAACAAAAGGGTTTTGTACAAAGGACTAACAACCAAGGAGGAAACCAAGGAAACTTTGGTGGACAAAAGTATAATCAAGGTCCTCCACCGGGTTTTACTCAAAATTCTCAAGGTACGCCACAAGACAACATCCAACTTATGCTTCAACAAATTCTTCAAGGTCAAGCCAATAGTGATGCTAATATGGGAAAGAAGATTGCAGAAATCAACACAAGGATGGATTCTTCACTAAATGAACTTGCCACTCAAATTGGAGGTCTTCAACAAAAGTTCAAGCAACTTGAGAAAGACAAGGCTTCTAGCTCCAACTCTCAAGGTACCCTACCGGGAAAATGTGAAGCAAATCCCAAGGAATACATCAATGTCATTACTTTGAGAAGTGGAAAGGAGTTGCCTCCAAGGACAAGTCCTTTGATCAATGAGGTCATTGAGATTCAAGATGGGGAGGATAGCTTTGAAAAAGATCAAGATGCTGTAACTTTTGATGATGTGTATATTGCAAGAAGAGTAAGGAAGTGGTAAAGGAAAAGCCAAAGGAGGATGTGCACAAGAAAGAGCCAAGATTTGTTCCTCCACCTTACAAGCCTAAACTTCCTTTTCCCGGGAGGTTTAAGAAACAATTGGTGGAGAAATACAAGGCTACGTTTGACAAGCAAATCAAGGACATTGAGCTCAAGATGCCTTTGGTGGATGCCTTTATGATGATTCCACAATATGCTAAGTTCTTGAAGGATACCGTAGCACAAAGAGCAAGGGATATCCAAGGAGTTATGCTAGTTTCTCAAGAGTGTAGTGCCATAATCCAAAGCAAGGTCATACCAAAGAAGCTAGGAGACCCCGAATCTTTTACAATACCATGCGCCCTAGATCCTCTTGGTTTTGAAAATTGCTTGTGTGATCTTGGAGCTAACATCAACCTTATGCCCTATTCAATTGCAAAGAAGCTTGGCAAAACTAAGTACAAGGAATGTGGAATCTCCTTGATACTTGCTGATAGAAGTGTAAGGATGCCTATTGAAGTTCTTGAAGATTTGCCTCTCAAAGTAAGCAACCTCATCATCCCCACAGATTTCATGGTGCTCAAGATGGATGAGGAGCCAAAGGACCCTTTGATTTTGGGAAGACCTTTCCTAGCTACAGCTGGTGCTATAATCGATGTTAAGCATGGGAAGATTGCTTTACATCATGGAAAAGGGGTTGAGTTGAAGTTTGACATAAAGGAGACTTTGAGGAAGCCCACCATTGATGGTCAAGTATTCTACATTGAGACTATGGATGAGCTAGCCGATGAGTTGCTAGAGGAACTAGCTCAAGAAGATCATCTTGGTATTGCTCTCACCAAACCACATGGAGAGAAAGGGTACTTGGATGAGGAAACACAAGCATACATGCAAATGCTTAATTCGCGCAAGGCTCTTGATGGGGAGGAAGGCTTTACAAGATTGGTAGCTTTATGTGAGGGGCAAGAAGGATTTGACAAAGAAAAAGGGTCCATTAGGGTTGAGGTTTCAAGCCAAGGTCAAGAAGAAAGGCTAGTGAAGCTTGAGGATAGCGAATTGGCTAAGGACCTTGATGAAGATTGGAGTGAACTAAAGGCTCCAAAGATGGACCTCAAACCACTTCCCATTGGACTAAGGTATGCTTTCTTAGGCCCTAACTCCACTTATCCCGTAATTGTGAATGATTACTTGAGTGATGATGAGCTCAACTCTCTCCTTAATGAGTTGAGAAAGTATAGGAGAGCTATTGGTTACTCTTTGAGTGATATCAAGGGCATATCTCCTATGCTTTGTACTCATAGGATTCACCTTGAAAATGAAAACACTTCCTCAATTGAACATCAAAAAAGATTAAACCCAAACCTTAAGGAAGTGGTGAAGAAAGAAATTTTAAAACTTTTGGAAGCTAATGTGATTTACCCTATTAGTGATAGCACTTGGGTTTCTCCCGTGCATGTTGTCCCTAAAAAGGGAGAAATCACTGTAATTAAGAATGATAAAGATGAGCTAATACCAACTAGAACCATCACTGGCCATAGAATGTGTATTGATTACCGAAAACTCAATGCTTCTACTAGAAAAGATAATTTACCTCTTCCTTTTATTGATCAAATGCTTGAGAGATTGGCTAACCATCCCTTCTACTGTTTCCTTGATGGATATAGTGGGTTCTTACAAATACCAATTAATACTAATGATCAAGAGAAGACTACTATCACATGCCCTTATGGTACCTTTGCATATCGAAGGATGCCATTTGGGTTATGTAATACTCCAACCACCTTTCAAAGGTGAATGATGAGTATCTTCTCCGATCTTATTGAGGAAATGGTAGAGGTGTTCATGGATGACTTTTCTGTATATGGTGCCTCTTTTTCTGCTTGTCTTTCTAATCTTTGCAGGGTTCTACAAAGATGTGAAGAATCTCACTTGGTGCTTAATTGGGAAAAATGTCACTTCATGGTCAATCAAGGGATTGTGTTGGGTCATAAGATTTCTAAAAATGGTATAGAAGTGGACAAGGCCAAGATAGATGTCATGATCAACTTGGCGCCACCATCAAATGTGGAAGGCATAAGAAGTTTTCTTGGGCATGTTGGGTTTTATAGGAGGTTCATAAAGGACTTCTCAAAGATTGCTAGGCCTTTGACAAGACTCCTTTGCAAGGAAGTGGATTTTCAGTTTGATGGAGAGTGCTTGCAAGCCTTTGAGACAATCAAGAAAGCACTTGTGAGTGCTCCTATTGTGCAAGCACCAGATTGGAGTTTACCATTTGAGATCATGGCCGATGCTAGTGACTATGCTGTGGGAGCTGTTCTTGGGCAAAGGAAAGACAAGAAGCTCCATGTGATCTATTATGCAAGTAGGACACTTGATGAAGCTCAAGCCAAGTATGCTACAACTTAAAAAGAACTCTTGGTTGTGGTGTTTGCTTTTGAGAAGTTTAGATCTTATTTGGTGGGTTCAAAGGTGATAGTGTACACAGATCATGCTGCTTTGCGCCATATCTATGCCAAGAAGGAGACCAAGCCAAGGCTCCTTAGATGGATCTTGCTTCTTCAAGAGTTTGACATGGAGATAGTTGACAAGAAGGGGGTAGAGAATGGTGTAGCTGATAATTTGTCAAGGATGAGGATTGAAGATGCTTTGCCAATCAATGATTCCTTACCAGAAGAGCAGATTATGATGATCAAGAGCATTGCTAGTGTGCATGGAATTGGAAGAAAGCTTGAAGAGATTCAAGGTCTAGAGGACAAAGCTTTGCCTTGGTATGCTGATTTTGTTAACTACTTGGTATGCAATGAAGAGC
>JAHZTW010000003.1:78593948-78606361 GCA_020283515.1 Alliaria petiolata | reverse complement strand
AGTGTTCTAGGCATAGAGATAGCTTGATTAGTTGCTTAAATGATTGCAAGGTTGTCCATTTAGTTTCCCAAGTCAATGATTCCATCCCTAAGTTTCGTTTTTAGTATTTTGTCAATCTTGATTAGTAGTAAACCATTTGATTAGTGCTTGATTAGCAGTAATTAAGGCTTAATTTGATATTATTGCTCTAGTAGTGTCTCTCCTAGTTTATAGTTTGCTTTCAATTATTGCTTGTGCCTTTCACTTACTATTTTTATTTTAGCTTAAACAAAACTTTGTATTCTTATTGAATCATCTCCCAAGATGGATTGATACCTCAAATATTGCAATGATATGAGCAATTGAGGAATTGCTAGCAAGACTAAAAAGTCTTGTTTCAGTAACTTTCTCCACTTTTTTTCCAAAACCGCTTCATCCCTTTTCTTTGGTCTTGCAATGTAGACATTGTCTAATTTGATCGCTTGATCATTTGGAAGATCACTCTCCACCTCTTGAACCACAATGTCCTCAGTGTCTTCAAGTATAGACCGTGGTGGCAACTCTTTCCCACTCCTCAAGGTGATCGCGTTTGCATACTCCTTAGGGTTTGTCTCACACTTGCCGGGTAAGCTACCTTGGCTGCTTGAGCTTGCTTTCCCTTTCTCTACCTGGCGAATCTTGTTATTCATGTTGGTGATCCGTGTAGATACCTCAGTGAGAGAAGAGTCCAGCCTATTGTTCATATCCACAAATTTCTGATTTGTAGATGCTTGCCCTTGAAGTAACTGTTGGAACATAGCTTGTACCAGATCTTGTTGAGGAGGTTGCACTTGTTGCTGTTGTGGCGCGAAACCAGGAGGATAACCCTTGTTTCCTTGCTGTTGTTGGCCTTAGAAGTTGCCTTGCCTCTGCCCTTGATACCCACTGTTCTGAGGAAATCCACCTTACTTGTAAGGAACAAAAGGTTTCCCTTGATTTCTTTGTTGTGGAGGGTAGACTTGGTCCTTGGGATTTTCCACATTGGTACTTCGGTATGAGAGAGTGTTGTTGCGTTGGTACCTCTGTCCATAGCCTTGTGGCTTAGTGTAGCAAACGGATCTTTGGCAAGGCTCCTCTGTATACTGTGCTCAAGAATGTCTCCTCAGTGAAGCCGTGGTGAGGACATGCAATGGTGTAGTCCTTGAACCTCTCCATTGCTTCACTAAAGGTCTGGTTTTGCCTTTGTGCGAAACCGCTAATCTCACTTCTTAGCCGAGCCGTTCTTGTACTTGAGAAGAACTTGGATAGAAACGCCTTTTTGGAATCTGCCCAAAATGTGATAATCCCTTGAGGTAAGGTCTTCTCTCAATGCCTTGCTTTGTCCCCAAGTGAAAAAGGGAAAAGCCTAAGCTTGAAACTGTCCTCCGAGATACCGTTGATTTTGATCATCCCACACACTTGTTCAAAGTTGTCCAAGTGCTCCAAAGGATCTTCCAAGACAAGTCCGTGGAACTTGTTGTTCTGTACCATAGAGACAAAGCCCGGCTTAATCTCAAAGTTGTTGTTCTGCACCGGGGGTGGCGTGATGCCAAAGCCATTGTGATGAGTATTTGGGGCATCACCGGCTCCGATGATCCGTGGCTGCCTCTGACCATGGTAAGGTTTTCCATTACCCCTACCAGCTGGGCCTTGTGGAGCAACTTCCTCATTTTGATCAGCCATAACCTGTTGAACCACTTCTTCATAGTCTTGCGCTTGTTTTCTTCTATGCCATGCACTGCCGAGTTGATGAATGTTGTCTAGACGTGGTAATAAATTATTGTCACCTGTAGACCGTAAGTTCATGTACCTGAGAATGCAAATAGCAAGGTAGAGAAATCAGTAACCAATGTAAAATTAAAAGAAACTTAGTCTCAACTATGGTCCAAATCTAAATGCTTTCAACTAGACTCAATTTGGCAACGTTGCCATTTGATAAGTTATGATAAGATAAGATCCTTATCAAAATCATTTCTAAAATATGGTCCTTTTAAAACCATGAAAGAATGTAAGTGATATATCCATTACCAATATATCACTTTAGAAACTAAAATATTATAATAATCATTCATAGATAAAATAATATAGGACCATGGTTTTGCTTTAATCAAACCATGGTCCTCAAGTTATAATAAATGATCTTTGAAATGGTGTTCTTGGCTCAAGTTATAATGTTATAATAAAACATTACCCATTAAGATTGAGAAATGGTCCTCACCTTTGAAAGTATTTTGAGAAAGTATCCAAATAGGTTAAAAGTATTTGGATAGTCAAACTGGATGTTGATTAACTTGATAACAAGATTTATATGGATCAAAATCATTTGATAAAAAGATTGTTGTGTTAATCAAAACTTCAGCATGCTCATGTCATTGCAATACTTCAGGGTCAATCCAATTTGGGTTGTTTAAAAGGCACAAAGAATGCAAAAGCTCAAAGCTAAGGTAAGTCATTTTCGGGTTAAATTGGGGGGGGGGGAATAATTCGGTGAAAACTACTTGTGACAACATAATGAACTCGAAAACATTTTTAAAATCCCTAATGGGATCCAGACAACTTCTAGGAATTTAAAAGACACAGTTACCCATTTTAAAAAATCAAAATCTAAAGACAGAATAACTAGGCGATTTCTAGCTAATGAAATGATTTTTAAAAATTAGAAATAAAATGCTACTGACTTCAAACTAATTACCAGGGTGCAAAATAAGATACTAGAGAATTTCTAAAATACTAACATAAGCAAAAACAAAACTTTATGAATTTTCAAGTCCTAATGAAGGCATTAAGCTAAAAAGATGACTTTTTGAAAGCTAAGACAGAAGATTCAAACTTTAGAAACTAAAAAGGTGATTGCTTTAAGATTTGAAATACTAAATACAGGTTTAAGGTTAACGGTCATGTTTAAGGAGGTTCAAGATTTAAACCTTGGGTTTTGAAACATAGATCTACATATTTTGTGCTATCTCTAAGCCTTGAGAAGCTTATAACTAGATTCACCCATGGTTTGTGGTGTGAATCCCTTCCTCACCCTTTCCTCCTAACCCATTGTTCGTGGTCGAAAGAAAGGATGAAGAGCATGAAGCATAAATCTCAAAAGTGGCCTAACTAACTCCCTAAGCATCCATGGCGTTTGGAAAAGGATGAGTTAGTCTCTTGGATTTGGGTTTAAGGGATTCCCTAAATTTGCAAAGATAATGAAATCCCATAGATCAAAGAGATCTTTCTCAAGAGTCTCTAGGCATTAAAACCCCCAAATCCAAGAAGAGATAAGATGAAGAACAAGTAAAAGACCAAAGCTTAAACCCTTAAACCCTCCTTAACCGCCCCAACCTAAAACCCCTCGGTGGATTACTCACTAAGAAAAACGTAAAGGAAGGAAAGCTAAACATGATTAAGCAACTAAGCAAAAGAAATTAAGAGAAGTTCTTAGATTAAAATGAAAGATTAAGGTTTTACAAAAATGAAAAGCTTAAAAACTAACAATGGTGTTCTTGGCTAAAAGAAGGAAGAGAAAAATCGTAAGTGATGGGATCCGTTACCAAAATAGATCATTTACCTTTTATACCAAAGAGGAAATGGTCCCCTCACTAAATTCCAAAATCCATGAGCTGTCCGGATAAGGTTAGAGATCGAGTTCAGTCCTCGATCTCTAGCTCGATCTCTCGCGTAGAACGCCCTCCTTTACTCGATCCTCGAGTCGATCCTGTCAGGCAGATCGAGTGCTTCTATCGATCGTCTAGTCGATCTCTGGATGATCGAGTCGTGACCTCGATCTGGCTCTCGTTCTTCCCGGGTTCAGTTTCCATGTTCGTACTCACGATCAATCTTCTTGGTCATGCAAGTGGGTTTTCGGAAAATGTGGTCAAGACACGTTTTTTATGGTCATAGATGTTTGCCTTGACAAAAATTCAAATTCAAAATGAGAGGGAAGGAGAAAGAAGGGGGAAAATCGAAAACCAACCTTGGCATGAGATCGAGTCAAACCCGTCGATCTTAACGTCGATCTCATGCCCATTTTCTCCGCAATCGAGTGGCTTGCTCGATTGGAGGCTTGATTTGAATTGAATCGAGCCATAGATCGAGTCTCTTCCTCGATCCAGAATTCTTTGTGGCTGTGGTCATGCTCCTTAGATCGAGCCCCATAGTCGATCGTAAGGTCGTTCTGGCCGAGATCGAGCAAGTTGATCGATCGTCTCATCGATCTCTGTATAGAGATCGAGAAATCTGATCGATCTTGCTACCGATCTAAGTTCTAAGATTGAGTGAAATCAATCGATCGACACCCCGTTCGTATATCAAACTAAACGCATGGGTGGGTCATCCTCTCACAATCGACTGATTCACTCGATCGTTTTACTCGATCTCGTCTAGATCGGGTGACTCGGTTGCCTCAGTTCTCTTTTTCCTTGCCTTTGGTAAATCCAAGATCATGATCTCTGGTATCAAACTCCTTGTACCTACACACGTAAACTAGAAAGCATAAAAGTGAAACAGAAACAAATCAAAAATATGTACAATGATAGTCATGGGAATGCCTCCCAAGTGCGCTTGTTTAAAGTCGTCTAGCTCGACTTTACTTGGTTAGGCTAGTGGGGGATCTTGGAGAAGCAACGTGGTGCTCTCCTTGCTACAATCACTTACCATGTAGGGCTTGACCCTATGCCCATTCACCGTGAAGCTTTCTCCAGCAGTGCCAATCAAAATGACAGCCCCATACGGTAGCACCTCCTTAATCTCAAACGGTCCACACCATCTAAACTTGAGCTTCCCGGGAAACAACTTCAAACGCGAGTTGTAAAGCAGAACCAGACTTCCCTCCTTGAGCTCCTTAAGCACCAGCTTCTTGTCATGAAAGGCTTTGGTCCTCTCCTTGTAGATCTTAGCACTTTCATAAGCATCCAACCTCAACTCATCAAGCTCATTAAGTTGCACTAGTCTTTTCTCTTCTGCCGTCTTGAGAGTGTAATTTATTTTCTTTTCTTTTGTTAGACCAATCTTTCCTTGTTACTCCTGCGGTTCTCTCTAGGATGGTCTTGATTTGCCGATTAGAAACCTCCACTTGGCCACTGGTTTGAGGGTGGTAAGGCATGGCAACTTTGTGTTTAACTCCATGCTTCCTCAAAAGACTCTCAAACATCTTGTTGATAAAGTGGCTGCCTCCATCACTAATCACCACCTTAGGAACTCCAAACCGTGGAAAAATGATTGACTTGAAGAGCTTGATTACAACCCTTGAATCATTGGTTGGTGATGCTATGGCTTCCACCCACTTAGACACGTAGTCTACTGCCACAAGAATGTACTTGTTGCCATAGGATGATGGAAATGGACCCATAAAATCAATTACCCAAGCGTCAAAGACTTCCACTTCAAAGATAGGCACTTGTGGCATCTCGTTTCTTTTGGTTATGTTCCCGGCTCTTTGGCAAGCTTCACACGTCTTTATGAACTCATGTGCATCCTTGAAGAGTGTAGGCCACCAAAACCCGGCTTCGAGAACCTTTGTAGCCGTCTTGAAAGATGCAAAATGCCCACCATAAGTCATATCGTGGCAATGAAGAATAATGTCTCTTGCTTCTTCTCTTGTGACACATCTTCAGTATAAGCCGTCCACACACCTCTTTGTGTAGGTAAGGATCATCCCAAAAGTAGTGAGAGATGTCCCTCATAAACTTCTTCCTATGTTAATTATCCAAATGAATAGACTCTTCTCCACAAGCCAAGTAGTTAACAATATCCGCGTACCAAGGGAAATCAACTTCCTTTAGGCTCAAAACTTCTTCAAACTTCTCGTCTAGCCTTGCACATACCACTGTGTTAACAATCATGAGCGGCTCTTCAGGGAGTGATTCATCCATAGGCAAGACTTCATCCACCCTCATCCTTGAAAGATGATCTGCCACGCCGTTTTCTATACCCTTCTTATCTTTGATCTCCATGTCAAACTCTTGTAAGAGAAGGATCCATCTTAGAACCCACCAAATAAGATCTAAACTTCTCGAAAGCAAAGACCACGGCTATAAGCTCCTTCTCGGTGGTCGCATACTTCACTTGCGTGTCATCCAAGGTACGACTTGCATAGTAAATCACATGCAGCTTCTTGTCCTTCCTCTGACCCAAGACAGCACCCACATCATAGTCGCTTGCATCACACATGATCTCAAAGGGCAGCTCCCAATCCGGAGCTTGAACTATGGGCACGGTGACTAAAGCTTCCTTGATGGTCTTAAAGGCTTGTAGGCATTCTCCATCAAAGATGAATTCGGTTTCCTTGCACAGTAGCCTTGTAAGAGGACGTGCTATCTTGGAGAAATCCTTGATAAACCTCCTATAGAAGTCAGCATGCCCCAAGAAACTCCTAATCCCCTTCACGTTTACCGAAGGCTCTAGACTCATCATAACCTCAATCTTTGCCTTGTCAACCTCTATACCCTTTTCTGAGATCTTGTGACCGAGGACGATACCTTCTCTCACCATGAAATGGCATTTCTCCCAATTCTGCACCAAGTTTATCTCCTCACATCTCTTAAGAACCCTGCACAAGTTTGACAAACAAGCACCAAAAGAGCAACCATATACCGAAAAGTCATCCATGAAAACTTCTACAATTTCCTCTAGAAGATCAGAGAAAATAGACATCATGCACCTTTCGAAGGTTGCTGGTGCATTACATAACCCAAATGACATCCTTCGATATGCAAAGGTACCATAAGGGCATGTGAATGTGGTTTTTTCTTGGTCATTAGGGTGAATGGGTATTTGAAAGAACCCACTATACCCATCTAAGAAACAGAAGAAGGGGTGATTAGCTAGTTTTTCAAGCATTTGGTCAATAAAGGGTAAGGGGAAATGATCCTTCCTTGTGGTTTTGTTAAGTTTTCGATAATCTATACACATTCTATGACCCGTGACGGTCCTAGATGGTATTAGTTCATCATTTTCATTTTTAATGACCGTGATCCTTTTTAGGCACCACATGAACCGGGGAGATCCACGTGCTGTCACTTATAGGGTATATCACGTTAGCCTCTAAAAGTTTTAGGATTTCCTTTTTGACAACCTCTTTCAAGTTAGGGTTTAAACGTCTTTGATGAGTGATATACTCATATATTTCGCATATTTCGCTTGCATTTAGAATACATTTTCATCTTTATAACACTCAAAATAGACTAGTTTTCACCAATTGTCTCTTTTGAGGTCCTTAGGCACTTTGCATTATCATTTGCATGTTTCTTTCACATTTGCATCATATTCAGGTTGCTTTGGAACACACTGGAGCTATGGAGGTTGCGTGGATCTGCTAAGGAGCAAAAGGGAGTCTATGGACGCTTAGGAGAGTTCGAGTATGTAGCAAAGTACAAGAGATCGAGCTGAGGATCGAGCTAGGCAGGTCGATCTAGACGAGATCGACCACGAGATCGAGTCACGAAGTCATTCCAAGGAAGTAGATCGAGTCCAGAGATCGACCGTGATGATCGAGCGCAAGCACCAACGCAATGGAAGAACGAGCGAAAGATCGAGGACACGACTCGATCACTAAAGGATCGACAAGACGATCGATGGAAGCACTCGATCTACCTAACTAGATCGAGCCAGAGATCGAGCTAAAGAAGACGTTTCATGCGCAAGATCGAAAGAGAGATCGACAAAGCTTGGTCGATCTCAAGCCTTATCCGACAGCTTGCAAGATTTGGACTCTAGTGAGGGGACCATTACCCTTTTTGTATAAAAGGCCTTAAACCTAGTTTTGGCCATCTATCACATCCTTATCTTTAGTTTTCGTTTTACCTCTTTTCCTTTAAGGCAAGAAAGCCATTTTTTATGTTTTGAAGCTTTTTATTTTGTAAAACTTTAAGCTTTTGTTTTTAATGTAAGTACTTCTCTTAATCTTGTTTGTCATTAGTTTTATTTCTGTGTAAACCCAAACCGAACATGTTGAATCTCTCAAGACCTGTGTTTATGAGTGATTCAAACATGAGGAGAGAGTAATCCTCCAAGGTTTTGCGGTTTGGGGTGATTAAGAGGGTTTAAGGGTTTAAAGCTTTGGTCTTTCTTGCTCTTAATCCATTCTCTTCTTGGATTTGGGTTTTTAATGCCTAGAGGATCTTGAGAAAGACCTCTCTGTTTTCAGGAATCTCTTTGTCCTAGAAAGATTTAGGAGATTCCTTAAAACCATGTCCAAGATACTAATCTTTCCCTTCACACACGCCACGGATGTGTGGGGGATTAGTAAGGCCACTTTTTAGGATCTATGCTTCCTGTTCTTCTCTCTGTTTTTCCACCACGAACCATGGGTTAGGAGGATGGATTGAGGAATGGCTTTACAGCACAAACCATGGGTAAAGCTAGCTCAAGCTTCCTAAGGCTTAGGGAAAGCACATAATGTGTAGATCTATGTTTTTAAGAACCAAAGTTTAAATCTTGAACCTCTTAAACATGATCCCCAAACCGTGAATCCATCTTTAGTGTCTGAAAACATAAAAACCATCTTCCTTTAGTTTAAAGTTTCAATCTTTTAGCTTAAAATCATCTAGTTGCTTATTTCTTGCTTTAGAGTTTTATAAATTTATAGAATTGTTTTCTTGGTCTTGCTAGTATTTTATAAATTCCATATAATCATGTTTCGCACCCTGGTAGAATATAAGGGTCAGTAGAGTTTTATTTCTAGTTTTTAAAATTAGTTTTAAGCTTTTAGCAATTTCCCTGTTTTGTCCGGTTTTAGATTTCTATTTCTTAAAATTAGTAGTCCCGCTTTTTAAATCCTTAGAAGTAGCTTTCAAGTAGTTTAACCCCTTGGTAGGGATTTTAAAATTGTTTTCCAGTCTTTTTGATCGTTGAAAGTATTTTATTTTCATTTGTTCACCAAATTATTCTGGATTTCACTTAGCTTTGCATATAGCTTTAGCATTCTTAGTACTCTTCAAACTCCCCAAGTTGGATTGACCCTTAAGTATTGCAATGACATGAGCATGCTAAAGGTTTTGTTTAACACTCCAAAAAGCTGTTATCAAATGGCGCCGTTGCCAAGTTGGGATTATGTTTGAAGCTATTAAGATTTGGAGCTTAGTAAAGCCTAAGTCTTTACTTTTATTTTGAATACTAATTTATCTACCTTCCTGTTTGTGTTTTCAGGTACATGAATCTGAGATCTAGAGGTGACAACAACCTTTTACAGCCTCTAGATTATATTCATCAACTTGGAAGTGCAAGACTAAGAAGGGAAAGAAATCAAGCAACTCAGTTTGAGGAAGTGGATCGAGCAGACATGGCCGATCAAGATAATGTTCAGCCTCAACATGGACCAGCTGGTGGGGGTAATGGAAACCCCAACCTTCCTCCAAGGCTGCCAAGGATCATAGGTGCGGGTGATGCACCAAACACTCACCATAATCGTTTTGGCATCACCCCTCCTCCGGTGCAAAACAACAACTTCGAGATAAAGTCGGGCTTTATCTCCATTGTTCAGAACAGTCAGTTCCATGGTCTTGCATTGGAAGATCCCCTAGCGCATTTAGATAACTTCGAACAAGTGTGTGGGATGATAAAAATCAATGGCATTTCCGAAGAAAGCTTCAAGCTTCGATTGTTCCCTTTCTCACTTGGGGACAAAGCAAGGCATTGGGAAAAGACTCTGCCTCAAGGGACTATAACCTCATGGGCTGATTGCAAGAAGGATTTTCTGTCCAAGTTTTTCTCAAGCACAAGGACATCACGCCTACGAAGTGAAATCAGTGGCTTTGCTCAACGACATAATGAGTCATTTAGTGAAGCTATGGAGAGGTTCAAGGACTACACCATTGCTTGTTCTCATCATGGTTTCATAGAGGAGACACTTCTTAGCACTATCTACAGACGAGCTTTGCCCAAAATCCGTCTACTACTTGATACCGCTAGCAAAGGAAACTTCCTTGGACAAGAAGTGACCGCGGGAATGGAGCTAATCGAGAACTTGGCATTAAGTGATGGCAACTACTCTGAGGACTATGACCGAACACCAAGGGGTAATGAGCTGGAGTCACACAAGAAAGAGTTGAAATCACTTCATGAAAAGATTGACAAAATGATGCTTGCAAGTCAAAAGCAAGTCCATTTTGTAGAAGAAGCCGCAGAAGCATTTGGAGAAGGCTGTCAAGCTGACTTTGAGGAAGCGAATTGGGTAGACTACAACAAGCCACAAGGGTATAACCAGAGGTTTCAAGGCAACAATAATCTGTCATACCGCATCACCAATGTCGAGAACCCAAAGGATCAAGTCTACCCACCACAACAAGCAAAACCCTTTGTTCCTTTCAACAAGGGTGGGTTTACACAAAACAGTGGTTTTCAAGGGCAACATCAAGGCAACTTCCAAGGCCAACAACAGGAAGGAAACAAGGGATATCCACCTGGTTTTGTGCCTCAGCAACAGCAAGTTCAAGCACCACTTCAGGATCCATTTTTAGCTATGTTTCAACAACTTCTACAAGGACAAGCCTCTATACAAGCAAGCAACAATCAGAAGTTTGTGGACTTCAACAACAGGCTTGACTCCTCTCTCACTGAGGTCTCTACACAAATCTCCAACTTGAACAACAAGATGCATCAGTTCGAAAAGGGAAAAGCAAGTTCAAGTAACCAAGGTAGCTTACCCGGCAAGTGTGAGCAAAACCCAAAGGAATATGCTAATGCAATAACTTTGAGAAGTGGGAAACAGCTACCACAAAAATCTACACTTGAAGACAATGAGGTCATTGTAGTTCAAGAGGGGGAGAATGATCAAGAGATCACCTTTGACAATGTCTACATTGCAAGACCGAAGAAAGGGGGTGAAGCGGTTTTAGAGAGTAAAGTGGAAGAAGTTAGTAAGGAGAAAGAAGCTTTCATTCCTCCACTATACAAACCCAAACTTCCTTTCCCAGGACGTTTCAAGAAACAAATGATTGAGAAGCAAAAAGCCTTGTATGAGAAACACTTGAGGAATGTCGAGCTGAATTTGCCATTGGTTGATTGTTTAGCAATGATGCCTAAATATGCAAAATTTTTGAAGGATACTCTCGCTAAGAAGGTTAAAAAAGGTGAAGGAGAGGTTATGGTACTTAGTCAAGAATGCAGTGCCATTAACCAAACGATGGCAGTGCCCAAGAAGCTCGGTGACCCCGGCTCGTTTACACTCCCTTGCGCTATAGGGAATTTTAAGTTTGAAAACAGCCTTTGTGATTTGAGGGCAAGCATTAACCTTATGCCGCACTCCACTGCAAAGAAGCTGGGGCTCATTGATTTCAAGAAAAGCCACATTTCCCTGATCCTTGCTGATAGGAGCATACGATCGCCAAAAGGGGTTCTTGAAGACCTCCCCTTGAGGATCAACAATATCACCGTTCCTACCGACTTTGTAGTTCTGGAAATGGATGATGAGGATGAAGATCCCCTTGTTTTGGGAAGGCCATTCTTGGCTACGGTAGGGGCCATGATCGACATAAAGCAAGGAAAAATCTCCTTAAACTTGGGCAAGGGCGCGAAATTCAAGTTCACTACCAAAGATAGCGTAAGGAAGCCAACAATCAACGGTCAGGTTTTCCAAGTAAGCACCATAGGGCAGCTGCAACCAGAAGAGGAGGAGAATGCCCTCGTAGACGAAAGGAGTCAGGGTGAAAGGGAAGATCATGCCGAAGCTAACTCGGTAAAAAGGGAAGAACAACCCGTTACCTTGGTCGGCAAGTTTAAGGAAAAGATGACTTCTGGCTTCTCGATTTCGACAAGGGAGACAACTCGCTTGGAGGATGTGGTTCAGACAGGAAAGGAACCATATGAAGAAGGGTTGTTGGCCCTGTTCAGTGGAAAGGAAGAAGAGAGGCACCCAGAGTTAGCCCCAAGGGAAGTAAAAAGGAAAAAGAACATTCTTGAGCTTCTTTTCAAGACTGACAGGAAAACATCCACTGGAGCTAAACCTGATGTCCTAAGTTTGCATCAATTTGAGCTTAAAGACGACTCCATACTCTGCAAGGTCAGAAAAATGGGCTGCAAAACCGTTCGCAAAAGCGAGATTGCTACTCCCACATGATTTGATCGGAAGGGACAAGGGTACGATAATAGAAATGATGAACACTACCTACGCCGTGGAGATGCAGCCAGGGACAAACTCCACCGAGTCTCTTCCCAATCCAACCGACCGCGCTTGATATACTCATATATTTCGCATATTTATCATGCATTTAGAATAAGTTTTCATCCATATTTCATTTATAGCTAAGTATAATCATAGTATTTGATCATTTATAGGATTTAGAACATTTGCATTTGCATTTGCATTTTCTTTTGTATATATGCATCATTTCAGGTTATTCTATGGATTTGGCGACAATGTGGAAGCTGGAAACATAAGATGATGAGCTAGGAACAAGTAGAGAGCAAATTGATGTCATCTGACTTGCTGTACC
>JAHZTW010000003.1:78523717-78536832 GCA_020283515.1 Alliaria petiolata | reverse complement strand
ATCATTTTTATCTCATAACCTTGTCCCTAGCCAAATGTATTCGGTTTTAAATGCATAAGTGTGATTCACGGTTTGAGCTTTAATGAATGTTAAAGGTTAGGATTCTTGGATTGTTTGGAATAGACAAGTCTTGATTTGAAATTCAATATGTGATGAGTATGGCTAAGTTCTTTGGAGTAGTGTTTGGATACTGCATCCTAGGACTGAGAACAAGGACCATTGATTTGATTTATTTGAAAAATACTTTTGGAATTTAACCCCCATTTTTAAACCTCTCTCTTAGATTTGTCTTTATTTGCTTGAGGACAAGAAAAAGGTAAGTTTGGGGGAGTTGATAGACTCATAATTTAGCATATTTTAGCATCCATATTACATAGTTTTGCATGTACTTTTGCATTCATTTAGCCACTTTTAGTCCCATTTGCATACATATTAGAGTTTAGTGAGTGTTAGCTTAGGTTGTTGCATATTTGTACATATTGAGTCCTTATTAGGTTTTTTGGAGGCTTGGAGGACCATATGGAGTCTCATGGATGATCAAGAGGAGGAAGAGAAGCAGCCAAATGAGAAGCAAAAGTCTTTTAGAAGCATATCGAGCATTTGGAGGCGGGAAATGTATGTGTCCTGAATAAGACCTTACACTGAGATTCAGACTCCGAAGCCTTCTTAAGAGTTGTAGTGGATCCAGAGTTTTTTCTAGTGCCGTTAGAATCAAGTCATTCGGACACGTGGTTAAAATGTTACATCGATTTTGGTTCGGTTCGACGTGTTGGATCGACGAGCTGCTCGAACCACTCATCCAGGGGTTGGGTTCGACGTGTTTGTTCGACCAGCTGCTCGAACCAAACCACCAGGGGATCAGTTTAACGACTTTGTTCGACGAACTCTTCGTCCACTGCACCAGGGGTTCAGTTCGACGACTTTGTTTGACCAACTCGTCGAACTGAACCCAGACGATTTCGTTTTGGGTACAAATCGGATCAAACGAAGACTTTCCGTTCCGATTCCGCCTACGCGCTCTTCATGAAAGTTGTAGGTAATTGAATCACCTTTCATTTGGAAATGGGCGCATGTAGTTATGAGCTGTGGTTAGGGAGATATGGCGATTTCCGCAAGACTGCTATCCCGGATCAAAACCCGGTTTGTTCCGGGTTGACCCGGTTTGACCTCCTTCCCTATTAATACTCATAAGACCTAATTTTTATGATAACTTATATTTTCTCTTGTCATAGCTTAAACTTTTATCCTCTTTGGGGGAAAAACCTTATATTTACTTTAGATCTTTAAGTTTAATGCAATATCTCTCTTAGATTTCTTATTTTCATTTCTCTAATCATATTTAGCTTATCACTTATCTTTGATTTGATGGGCTTGATGATGATTAGTGAGTAGTTTCTTAGGAACTTGGGGATATGTTAGATTTAGGGTTTTCTAATGGTTCAATCTTGCAATCTATGATAGATTCTTTCATCTCTCTTCTTATTAAGGTGTTCTTAATGCCAAATAGCTAATCTTTTGCTATTTTGGATCATAAGCATTTCACACACCCACCAAGTGTTTGATGAAATGCTTGAACCAACTTAATAAGAGATTTACATTCCTAGCATAAGACATTAGTTGCCTAGGGTGTTTATCATGCTAATTAGACTTGTGTTTAATGCTTGCTAATCATTTTAATGCTAAAACATCATTAGTTCATTAGGGTTATTAGTGAAGGGATTATTGCCACACATCATAGATTAGTCTTTATTAAGAGTTCTAGGCATAGAGATAGCTTGATTAGTTGCTTAAATGATTGCAAGGTTGTCCATTTGATTGCCCAAATCAATGATTCCATCCCTAGGTTTCGTTTTTAGTAATTTGTTAATCTTGATTAGTAGTTAATCGCTTGATTACTGTTTGATTAGTGATAATTAAGGTTTTAGCTCATATAATTAGTCTTGTAGTATCTCTCTTAGGTTGTAGCTTGCTTTTAATAGCCTTTTGTCACTTGAATTTCGAATTTGACTTAGATTAAATAGTTTCATGTATTCCTAGTGTTGTTAATCTAACCTCATATGAATTGACATCTCAAATACTACAATGACATGATTAGTAGAGATTAATTGAAGTGGAAAAATCTTACTATCAATTTGGCGCCGTTGCCATTGGGGTTTAGCATTAACCATTAGGATTTTGAAACTCTTTGAGACTAAGTTTTTATTTTACCTTGTTTGCTCATCTCTATTTGAGATGATGAATTTTTTCTTATTTGTTGTTACTAACTTGTCTTCCTTAACTCTCTTGTGCTTTCAAAGGTACCAAAACAAAAAGAAGAGAAATGGAAAGACAAGCTCATTTGAGGTGTTGGAGATGGACAACCAAAGAAGCATTACTAAAGCTCCACAACCTCAAGAATTGGTATCCACTCCTACCCAAGCTCAAGAGAACAAGACAACAATTGGGAGCTTTGATACTCCTCATTCTCATGGGTTGAGATTTGGANCTAGAACACTTAACAAAGACTAATCCATGATGTGTGGCAATAATCCCTTCACTTATCACCCTAATGAACTAATGATGTCTTAGCATTAAAATGATTAGCAAGCATTAACTACAAGTCTAAATAGCATGATAAACACCCTAGGCAACTAATCTCTTAGGCTAGGAATGTAAATCTCTTATTAAGTTGGTTCAAGCATTTCATCAAACACTTGGTGGGTGTATGAAATGCCTATGATCCAAAATAGCAAAGATTAGCTACTTGGCATTAGGAACTACTTAATAAGAAGAGAGATGAAATAATCTAACCTAGATTGCAAGATTGAACCATTAGAAAATCCTAAATCTAACCCATCCCCAAGTTCCTAAAGGACTACTCACTAATCATAGTGAAACCCACAAATCCTATGAAAGAGATGTTAGTAAACATGATTAGAAAGATTAAAGATGAAAGATTAAGCAAGGGAAACTCTAAAATTGCATAAACTCTTTTAAAAGGTCTTACAAATTACTTAGAACTCCAAGGAGAAAGTTTCTAAGCAGGAACAAGAGATCCTTAAGAAAAATTAGGTAAAATGTATTTATAGTGAATAGTGATCGATCCGGGTCAACCCGGAACAAACCGGGTTTTGATCCGATGTGCTCCTAACCGATGCGAACAGAGGAAATAAGGCTGAAGCTCGAGTGACCTTGCATCGGTTTGTTGATCGATGCTACGTTCTGCTTTTTCGTTGAATGCTTAAATCTGTTGACAAGGAAATTAATAGTCAGGTTAAAGTCCAATAAAAATAGAGCTAGTGTGTTCCTTCCCCTGAAATCTCTATAGATCGGCATTCTCCAAGATTTCGCACCTCTGGCTTTCTAGCTACCGCCTAGTCTAGTACTAAAGCTTGAAAGATCAGTCACTAGAAATAGCGTAGAAGCATACTGGTCGAATTTCATCGTTGGTTTTGCATCATACTCCCTAAAACCATATTATATATATCGAAATACATCATTCTTAGTTCTAAAAAAAAAAAAAGAAACTCAAATAAAAACCAAAACAGAGCAAAGTCATTAGTACGAACTCCCCCCAAACTTAAATCACACTGTCCCCAGTGTAAAATAGTGGTGACAGGTCGGGAATGACTGATAATAGAAGAAAGATAAAGTATGAATGAAAAATAAAGGATAAGGGTGGAATAGATGGAACCAGGCTCGTACGCAGAAAGAGTGTTGGCCGAAACGTGAAGTCTTCTAGGCATCTGAACTCAGGGTCTAAAGGTTGCCATCTATGTGTCCTCTCTCTCGAAGCTGTCGCACCATCTTCTCAAGCATCTCGTTCTGGCGTGCTAGCTGCTCCTGAAGTGCGGTGATCGCGGGATCAGTCGAGGTGGACGGTGCAGCGGATTGTGAGGTACTGCGCATGGAGGAAGATGAGGTCTGGTGGTAGGTCCTCTGTCGGATCGCCTCTCTCTTAGCCTTGGCGGCTACATACTCTCCAATGGTGAGCGGTAGACGTGAGAATTCTGTGCGGAACTCGTCATGGTTCGGGATCCACTGTGGTGAACCCTCTGAAAGCCGCGGGACTGTGGGAGACGGTAAAAAAACCGTGCGGTTGTCTCCCTTCCCTAGTCGGTAGCGGTATCCAAACCTGTCTGGATCAATCGCTGCGCCTGTCAAGTTCCTGTCCGTCTTAAACTGGGACAAGTCAAACCAAGCCTCATCTAAGGGCGTCTCAATGCTGGTGTCTACTCCTGCGGCCTCCATGATCACTGTGATGATGCCTCCATAAGTCATGAAGGCAGTCTCGCATCTAGGTGCGGTGACGTCGTGCTTCACTCGCACGAGTCTCTCTGCTAGGATGCATCCAAAGCATGCTGAAAGTGGCTCATCCCTAAAGGCGGACTGAAGTATGACGAGCTCTGGAATGATAATGCATGATTGGTTGCTGCGAGAGTAAAGTAGGTGTGCTATGAGGCGGTCCACAAAGCGCACGGCTGGGTGTGAAAGAAAAGCAGACGGATGCCTTCCCTTGTCGTAAATGCCTCGGCCCATGAGTCCCCAAAGGTCAACACTCCACTCTTCTTCAATACTTGTCTCGCTCCTCAAGTCAAACCAAATATCTCGCAGAGTCTAGGGATGCCTAGCTCATAATCCCGAGAACCAATGGTGAAATATAGAATACCATCTTTCGGGTGTGATTTCCTTCCTCTCCGGTATCTCAGCTGAATTGAAGCTAAGAACTCTTTGGCGACTTCCTTATAAATGGGTCGATCAATCTCCATGAAGGTCCTGAGCCTTAGTTCGTCCAAGTACCATGGGACATCCTCGGTGATGCCCAAAGCGTCTAAGGTGGAGTAATCTATCTTCAAGGTTGTTCTTATATCCATCTTCTCCAACTCCTTCAGGTAATCAATGTTTGCGTCCATTGGTGCCCCAAAGTTTCGGATCTTGCGCTTAGGAGGAGAAGGCGTTGGGTTCAGCTTTCTTGTTGGCTCTTGGGGCGGAGGTGAGTCATCGCGGCTTGTGCGTCCTATCAATGAACCGCAGATCCTTCTTCTTTATTCCTCCACGTAGCTCCCTAGAGTGGTGTCTAGACTTGGGTTTCCTAGCGCTGTCTCGTGTTCTTGCTGAGATGAAGAACTTCTCGAGGAGCCTTTTCGCTCTCTATTCTTCGAACGTATCCCGAAGTTTCAGTCGTAGCTCATTGTACCTTGTGTGTCTGCCACAAATCAATCAAATCCGTTATCTTACATTAACGGGAATAATAATTTTTTTTTTTTGGTGCGGGATTGTAACAAAACGCGGGAAGTTCGGTTCGGGAGGAAAAACGTAAGTTTTTCCGGATTGGTCGCTCAGACGACCGCTGGCCGCGCCATGCCCTGTCGCGGCCATGGCCAGGCTTCTTCTCTCCGTGCAGTCGTGGTCCGTCGCGCGGCCACAGTCCGTCCGGCCGCGGCACGGGCCGTCCCTCGTGCGGCCATCCTCGTGGTTATATATATATATATATATATATATATATATATATATATATATATATATATTATTTTTTTTGCCTAAGTGAAGAAAATCTGCAAGACTAATTGTTAAAAATGAAAGAAAGAAAATTAAAAACACGTACCGGATGGGTTGCCTCCCACCAAGCGCTTTTGTTTAAGTCGTTTAGCTCGACTTTGCTTGGTGCTCAGGCGGTTGAGGAAGGTGCTTTGATAGTTGTCTCTCCTAAAGCTTTTTCTTGCTTCCGTATCAGCAGCGTGCCTCCTTTTCCAATCCTTAGTATTTTAACTTCTAAAATCACATGCTTTGTATTCTCAACTGACTTTGACACTTCCTCTTCTCCCAGTTCTTCTAGCTCAGGAGGAATCAGGATTTCAATCCTGGAGAAAGGTCTCGAGTGGAGTTGTCTTGCCCTTGTTATCATACCCTTTTTCTCCTTTTTAGTCGTGTGACTCTTTGTTTCTAGGGGCGAGGTATTTAGCTCCTTCGGGTAATATCTCTTTTGACTTATATGAAGGAAGACTACGAAGTTACTTACGTGGTCAATTCTCGCTCCTACCGTGGCTAAAAAGGGTCTTCCAAGTATCAATGGCTTGTCTTTGTCTTTTCCCATGTCCAGCACGTGGAAGTCTGTAGGTACTATCTTATGTCCGACAAGAAGTTGGACGTTGTACACCATGCCATTCGATTTCTTCCTAGACGAGTCTCCGAACACTAGCTGCGTCGGCGAGGGGAAATAGGTTGATATTCCTAGCTTCTCAGCGATTGTCGATGACATGAAATTGACATTAGCTCCTGTGTCGCATAGGCAATCTTCGAAGTTGATTCCCGTGATCGAGCATGGAAAGGTAAAGGCGCCTGGATCTTCTTCTTTCTTCAGCCTATCAAATCCGCGGTTCTCCGGAGTGTCAAAAGGCGGATTGGCTGTTCCTTTCTTTATCGTTGGGAAGAGTGGGACGAACCTGCACTTTTCTCCCAAAGCTAGCTCTAGCTCCTTAGCTTTATCGGTGACTTCTGAGATCGCGTTACATAATCCTTTTGGGTTGTCCTCTACCTTTCCGGGAAAGATCCCTGCTTGTCTCTTGATGGTTTCAGCAGTTTGAGAGACTTGTACGCCTAGTTTCGAACTTGCCATTCAGGTCATTGTACATGCAATCTACCTTGATGTTGAGATCCTTAACCGATTTTTGTTCAGACAATAGCAGCTGCTGCATCAATCCTTCTAGTTTGTCTTCTCGCGATGGGTACGGTGCGTTTGGTGCAGCCTGTGGCGCTCCTTGCTTGTTGTTGTAGGATGTGAGCTGAGAGTTGTAGGGTTGCTCCGACTGGTAGCCTCCGTTGCTTTCGTAGTTCACGTTCTGGAACTTGTTCTGAAAGGGTCTTCCTTGAGGTGGGTATACTTGATCTCGCGGGTTCTCCACATTCGGGTTTTGGTATGAGAGGTTGTTGTTGTTCCTGAAGTTATTGTTGAATCCATTGTTGAAGTTTCGGTTTGGATATGCATTATGTCCTCCTATGAAGTTAACTTCTTCTTCTCGCGTGTAGAGTTCGTCTCCATCGTCTCCCGGGTTAGATTCTTCTCTTTCCCCTGCGGTCTCACACGCATTGATACTGCGCTGCTGTCCTTTGAGCAGCTGGCTCATCATGTTCTTCAGCTCGGCTATCTGCTTAGAATCAGAGTCTCCGGTTCGCAGATTTCTATCATAATCCGGACAGTTGTTGCTGTTGCTTACAGCGAGGTTCTCGATGAGTGCGCGTCCTTGTCGCTCCGTCTTTGTTGTAAAATCTCCATTACTGGCCGTGTCGAGCGAAAGTTGGTATCTAGCTTGCAGTCCGCGGTAGAACGTGTTTAGCAAGCTGGCTCCGGAGAAACCATGGTGAGGACAGTCGCGTTCATAGTCCTTGAATCGCTCCCACGCCTCAAAGAATGATTCGACCGGTCCTTGTTGAAAGCCTTGGATCTTGTTTCTCAGCAGGTTGGATCGGGACTTAGTGTAGAAGTGGTTGAGGAAGGCAGACTTGCATTCCACCCAGTTAGTGATCGATCCTGGTGGTAAAGTCTTCAGCCATCTATGAGCTTTGTCGCTCAAAGAAAATGGGAATAGCTTACACTTCAGATAGTCGGGAGGGATTCGGTTCGTCTTTGTGGTGCTGCAGATTTCCTCGAATAACTCGATGTGGTCCATCGGGTGCTCGTTTGATAGTCCGTGAAACTGATTTTGCTTCACCAAAGAGATGATCTGCGGTTTGATCTCCAACTCGTCCTCATGGGAGACGTTAACTTGAATCGCTGCTCGATTCTGGAAGTGCTGATCAGGAGTATCGTGATCGGCTATGGTGCGGTTCCTAGCTCGCCTGGGAAGGTTGGCTGGCGGAACAGGTCGGATGGCGTCTCGGTCATCCGGCTGGATGATAGGGTTTGCTTGGTTCGCTCCATTTCCGATGATCGGATTGTGTCCTCCTTGTCGTAGGGCAGGATCGCGTTCTTCTCCGTCCGAGTCAGCCTCGGGATTGGGGTTGATAGGGTTTCCATTGTTGTCGAGCTGTGGCTCCCCATCTTGTAACTCGTTAGGTGCTCGACCAGTGTTGCGAAGAACTTCTTCGCGGTTTCGTTGAACTCCAAGAGCGGCCTCGTTCTCGGCCATGCTGATCTGTCTTCTTAACCTTCGGATTTCTTTTTCGTGCCTGTCGATCTCGATGTGGCGGGGTAAGACGTTGGAAGCGTTCCTCCTAGTGGTCATACACCTGAAACATGAGAAGTAAACACAAGAAAATCGTGAGCAATGAACGGAAAAGCTTGAAAATCAACGTGGTCTAAAAGACAAATTAGAAACTGAAAATTCGCAAAAGCAAACAATCCCCGGCAACGGCGCCAAAAACTTGATGCGGGGTTTCTTTTACTTCAAGTTTTACCCCTAAGATAGCTGCAAGTGCACAGCAATCACAGTAGTATATTAAGGGATCGAATCCACAGAGATTGTTGTTTTGCGAAAGTCCTAAGATTTCTAACTTCTTTAAACCAAATGGGAACTTGGGGGATGCAGTGTGTCACGATTTGCAGTAATGATATCAAGCAGCAGAAAAGAATTAAACGGTTGTAAATCAATGAATAAAAGGCGTTGGGTTCAGGGACATTCTCCGGGGTTCATGGATCGGATCTAACAAGCAACATGATAGGTTCTAAATGATTTAATAGGTTAGGTTCTTAAGCTGAAACGGTCGACTATGACTACCCCGCCTTCACGGATCTAGCCACCTGCGTTTGTCTTTCACTGCGGATATGATTTCTCATCCCACGATGCAAGACAACCGCGCATACATATCATTCACCTATTTGTAAACACTCGCGGTGCGGTCCGTCGATATGCCTAAACATCCTACGGTGCGATCCGCTCGTTAACTTCTAGATCCAGACGATAGACCACACGTTCGTGTATCTAGTCGTCCTGGAATCAGTTGCTAATTGATCAGAGAAGCAAACATGCAATAAGAACAAGGCATCAACGAAGATACCTAAAAGAAATTATATCTTATCTACCTAGTAAAATCGATCCATGATTAAACCCCTTTAAAACCCCCCTTAAAAACCCAACTAGATGACTACTCGTTCATGGGAACGAGAGACATCTTTGAGATATGAAAGGTGCGAATTGAATTGAATAAGAAACAAAGTGAGAAAACTTCTTCAAAGGAAATCGATTGAAGAGAGGTTTTATTAAAGTATTGAAAAGCAAAGAACTAAGAACAAAAGATGAAAGGGAAAGGAAAAAGAAGTGGGCGGCTGGAGAAGAATTCTCTCTCGAGATCTTCAACTCCGGGGCCGTCAAACTCCTTCTCTCTCTCTCTCTCTCTCTCTGCGGTGTGAAAAGTGTTTCTGGAAAAACTCTGTGTTAGGTCACACCTCTTCTGAAACCCTAAGGTCCCTTTTTATAGGCTCTCCTGTCTTCAGAAAGTGGGCTTTGCGTTTTAACCTCGGGAAATATCGGATAAGTGCAAACGGGCTCGGGATGGGCCGGAATGGTCTGGCCGTGCGAGCGACCAGGCGTGGCGTGGCCACTGGTCTTCTGAGGATCCGTGGCGCGGCCGTGACACCGATATGCCTAGCCAATATCTTTGGGTAGCTTAGGAAAAGTCGGTTTTGAGTGTTTATCTAAGGGAGAAGAAGATAGGAAGAAAGGTTCAATGGGGTCAAATGGGGACAACAAAACAGTGAGATGGCGGCTGCAAAAGAAGCTCGAAATCAAAGAAGAAAAGGCGTTTCCGAAGAAGCAAAAGAAGGCTAAACAACAAAGTCTAATCTGGCCAGCAACACAAAATGTGAAAAACAAAGGAGCGCCACCAAATGAGCCAAAGAGAAAGCCGAAACCGATCTCAAAAGAAGAAAGAAGAAGTCCCCCCATGACCAAAGAAGGTGAAACGAGGAGTAAAAACGGGTACAAGGCGAAATGCCTATGGAAAAGGGTATCTTAGGAAAGGGAATATGGTTTAGACTAAGGTAGAAAGTAATTAGGTGCTTGGGTAAATGAGAATGTATCCTTGTATGCATCGGTTAGGTTTTACCCTTAGCATTTGATGTACTCATATATTTCATACATTTAGCTTGCATTTAGGACATAATTATAATCATATTGCACTCATACTTAGTGTTTTTGTAGCTTTTGTCCCATTTTAGGATTTAGACATGTTTGCATTAGCATTTACATGTTTCTTGCATTCTTGCATCATATTCAGGTTGTTTTGGATGCCCTTGAGCTATGGAGGGTGCGTGGACATGCTAAGGATCAAAGAGGAGCTCATGGACACTTGGAGGAACTCGGCCATCATACAAAGGAACCGAGATCGAGGTAGAGATCGAGCTAGGCAGGTCGATCAAGATGGGATCGACCAGAAGATCTAGACACTCGGGTCGTTCCAAGAAAGAAGATCGAGGTCAAGATCAACCAGCCCGATCAAGCAAGTGTAAGAACATGGGACTTAAGCCCAGGAAGAACGATAGGAAGATCGAGTTCACGACTCGATCACCAAAGGTTCGACAAGACGATCGAGAGAAGCACTCGATCCATCCGACTGTCGAGCAAAAGAGGACGTTCCATGCGCACGATCGAGAGAGAGATCGACTACACTGGTCGATCTCTAACCTTATCCGACAGCTCATTTTTGGCCTCCTGTGGGGGACCATTTCCTCTTTTGTATAAAAGGCCTTAGACCTATTTTTGGCCATACATCACATCCTTATCCTAGTTTTACGTTTTGTCTCTCTTCCTTTTAGGTAAGAACGCCATTTTTTTGTTTTGAAGCTTTTCATCTTTGAAAAACCGTAAGTTTGCATTTTTAATCTAAGTACTTCTCTTAATCTTGTTTATCATTAGCTTAATCTCTTTCTCAGCTCAAACCGAACATGTTGAATCTCTCAAAATCAGTGTTTATGAGTGATTCAAACATGAGGAGTGAGTAATCTTTCAAGGTTTCACGGTTTGGGGTGATTAAGAGGGTTAAAAGGTTTAAGCTTTGGTCTTTTCTTGCTCTTAATACATTCTCTTCTTGGATTTGGGCGTTTAATGCCTAGAGGATCTTGAGAAAGACCTCTTTGTTCTCAGGGATTTCCTTGTCCTAGAAAGATTTAGGGAATCCCTTAAAACCAAATCCAAGATACTAATCCAACCATTCCCAAACGCCATGGATGTGAGGGGGTATGTAAGGCCACGTTTTGAGATCCATGCTTCATGTTCTTCACCTTTTCTTTCCACCACGAACCATGGGTTAGGAGGAAGGGGTGAAGAAAGGATTCATACCACAAACCATGGATGAATCTAGTTTAGCTTCTCAAGGCTTAGTGAAAGCACAAAATGTGTAGATCTATGTTTTTAAGAACCAAAGTTTAAATCTTGAACCTTTTAAACATGATTCCCAACCCGTGAATCCATCTTTAGCAATTGAAAACATAAAAATTACCTTTCTTTAGTTTAAAGTTTCAATCTTTAGCTTAAATACACCTAGTTGCTTATTTCTTGCTTTAAGGCTGTTATAAATTCATAAAGTTGTGTTCTTGGTCTTATTAGTATTTTAGAAATTCTCTAGTAGCATATTTCGCACCCTGGTAGAGTTTAGGAGTCATTAGATTTTTATTTCTAGTTTTAAAAATTCGTTTTGAGTCTTCAGCGATTTTTCTGTTTTGTCCGCTTTTAAATTTTCATTTCCTAACATTAGTAGCCGAGCTTTTTAAATCTTTTAAAGTAGCTTTCTAGTTTTTTAACATATCAGTCGGGATTTTAAAATTATTTCCAAGTCCAGTAGATGGTCTCAAATAGTTTATTTTCATTTTTTCACTCAATTTATCCGGATATCACTTAGATTTACTTATAGCTTTTGTATTCTTAGTATTCCTTCAAACTTCTCAAGTTGGATTGACCCTTAAGTATTGCAATGACATGAGCAGGCTGAGGTTTTGTTTAACACCACAAAATTCTGTTATCAAATGGCGCCGTTGCCAAATTGGGATTAGTTTGTAGTTACTAAGATTTGAAACTTAGTAGAGCCTAAGTCTTTATTTTTACTTTGAATAATAATCTATCTACCTTCTTGTTTGTGTTCTCAGGTACATGAATCCGAGGTCTAGAGGTGACAACAACCTATTACAACCTCTAGACAATATTCATCAACTTGGAAGTGCAAGACTAAGAAGGGAAAGAAATTAAGATACTGAGTTTGAGGAAGTGGATCGAGCAGATATGGCCGATCAAGATGATGTTCAGCCTCAACATGGACCAGCTGGTAGGGGTAATGGAAACCCCAACCACCCTCCAAGGCTGCCAAGGATCATAGGTGCGGGTGAAGCACCAAACACTCACCATAATCGTTTTGGCATCACCCATCCTCCGGTGCAAAACAATAATTTCGAGATAAAGCCGGGTTTCGTCTCCATGGTCCAGAACAGTAAATTCCATGGTCTTTCATTGGAAGATCCCTTGGAGCACTTGGACAACTTTGAACAAGTGTGCGGCATGATCAAGATAAACGAGGACAGCTTCAAGCTTAGGCTTTTCCCTTTCTCACTTGAAGACAAAGCAAGGCATTGGGAAAAAACTCTGCCTCAAGGGACTATAACCTCATGGGCTCATTGCAAGAAGGTGTTTCTTTCCAAATTCTTCTCAAGCACAAGGACAGCTCGCCTAAGTGAAACAAGTATTTTTTACACTTGTTTGCAATTCCTCAATTGCTCATATCATTGCAATACTTGAGATATCAATCCATCTTGGGAGTTTGATGCAAAAGGAATACTAAGTTATGTTTAAACTAAGACAAATTCGAAATTCAAGTAACAAGGGAATATTAAAAGCAAGCTACAACCTAAGAGAGACACTACAAGACCAATTATATGAGTTTAAACCTTAATAATCACTAATCAAGCACTAATCAAGCGATTAACTACTAATATGGCTTGCTAATTAATTAAAAACGAAATCTAGGGATGGAATCATTGATTTGAGCAATCTAATGGACAATGATAGACTCATAATTTAGCATATTTTAGCATCCATATTACATAGTTTTGCATGTACTTTTGCATTCATTTAGCCACTTTTAGTCCCATTTGCATACATATTAGAGTTTAGTGAGTGTTAGCTTAGGTTGTTGCATATTTGTACATATTGAGT
>JAHZTW010000003.1:78471056-78515753 GCA_020283515.1 Alliaria petiolata | reverse complement strand
CTTCACATCGGTTTGTTGTCCGATGGGATGCAAACCGATGTGATGCCAGACAATTCTTCATTCTTGTTTTCCAGCTTCTCCTTGATTCCAAGCTATCCACCAAGCTCCAATTAGTCTTCCTATCCTCCAAGATACCTGAGAAAAACTCCAAATGCAACAAAATATGCAAAGACCATGCAAGGACATCCTAGAACTCTAAATGATCAAAATGCAATACAATGATGCTCAACTAGGTTCCTAAATGATAAGAAACTTACACTAAATGGAGGGAAATATGATGCAAAATATAGACATATAAAGTCCCCCAAACTTGCCTTTTGCTTGTCCCCAAGCAAACAAAACACAAGCTAAGGAGAGAGGTTTGAAGGTGGGAGCTCACATCCAAGATAGTTAACAATAATGATAAACTCAACATTCAAGTGTACTAAGAATTCAATCAAAACAAGTCTCCCAATCAAACCAACTCTTTAACATTCATTAAGTACGAAACCGTGAATCATGACATTGCAAGGCAAGTAAATTCATTTGGTTAAGGGACTGGGTTTTGAGATAAAAGTGATTTCAATTCATCCGGTTCTGCTTTTAAGTAAGGGTAACACTCAAAAAGATTGAACTACATGCATAATGCTAAAGGTAAGAAACAAGTGATGCATATAAGCATAGACTTTCATCTACCCGAAATGCTATCAATGGTCCTAAACCCCTCTCATTTATATTTTTTTTAGCTCACTCAACCCTCTAGAATCTACCCTTTTTCCCAAGGCTCTTTGTGCATTGCCAAACCCCTTTGAATTTCAAACACACTTCTTCTTTTCACACCTCAAAAGGGAACTTCTTCAACCTATTATTTTTGGCGAATGGAGTAGTCTTAACTTATAAACCTAGCTCTTTTTCTTATCTCTAAGTGGCCTTATTCATATTTTTCTTTTGAACTTGGCCCTTTTTGGCTCTTTTCTTTTCTCAAGACCACCTAGTATTTTATTTTTACCTTGAGCTATTCCTTTTTATCCACAAGACTCTCCATTTCAAACCATGTTTCCCCATATTTTCACCAATCCCCTTATTCACATCTATTTCCTTCCAAACTTTTTCACCACACAAACAAAACCCCCAAATTCTAATCCTAAAGCTAGCCCCAAAATGCGAAGCTAGAATCTACATGAAAGCCCATACTTATCGTCCCAAACCTAACACTTTATGCTAAGTTCAATCGAAATAAAGGCCTCACAAGTGATCACACAAGAACAATTGGCTTCAAAGGAGGTTGGTTTATGGTAGGGGTGCTACTTGAGCTAGCAAAAGGGTGGCAAAGTGAATAAGAAAGCTCAAGTATTTTAGATCCATGAATTTACTTTCAATGCAAGCATGATAATTAGATGTCAAAATTCGGTTTAAGTGAGTAGAGTTGGCTATCAATTTCAAGACTATATTTCAACCAAAAACTAGTGACAAATGAGGTGATCCAAGCATGATTCTTCCTTACTTTCAAATTTATTCACAAGCATCAAAGAACTACTAACATAGGGTGTTTAATTGATCACAAAAGTTAACAATCTACAAGGATAGGCTCATCATTGCTCCATATGCATATGAATGCAATCCTAAATGATAAAAATTCTAGACTCAATCCTACTTATGTGACAAATGCAAATTCTAGACTCAATACTACATGCTATTTTTAAAAAAAATTTCGAAATTTTCTCATTTTTTTTGGTATTTTCTATGCCATATATGAAATGCATGAGACTCAAATATGCATGTTAAAGGAAAATAAGATCACAAAACACACGTCAAATCTCTCAACCTCTCCCCCAAACTTAAATTACACAGTCTCTTGTGTAATAAAATTCCAAGGGAGACCTCAATCAATATGACAAGATGATAAAATGAAGGTCTAAAACAAGTATTTACAAAGGAGGGTGGAGTGGTACCTAGAGTTGGACTGAGGAGGAAGAGGATTACTCCATGGAATACGATAGGTTACTGGACTCCGGAGTTGGTGACCGCATCGCTCTCCTCTTCCTTCGGCGAGTTTCTTGGGAAGAGGGCCTTGGTGGATCGTCATTAGAAGTGCTCCTTCCTTGCACATTGAATGAATGTCTCCTATCAAGTTCCATAGCGCTTTCTCCCATGTTTTATCCTTCATTAACATCTCCATGTTCAGCTCTTGAAGAAGATGCGCCCCCTACCTTGGATTTGAGCTCCTTCATTTGATTTTTCATCCCCTTAACCGTCTTAACCAACTTTCGAATGGTCTTGTCTTGCCATTTGTTCCACCTTTGGAGGATGTTGATTCGGTGTTGGGCTTCTCTCAAGGCTTTATTAGGAATTGATGAATCTTAGGCCTCAAAAAAGTATCTTTGATTCCCTTATGTAGGACTTGGGGGTGCTTCCTCTTGGTTTTCTTTTTGGGGGCTGCTTCCATTTTTCTTCCTAGGGGGATCCTTTTGTTTCCTTATGCTTTGAAGTGGAGGTTCCCTTGAAGGATTATAGAGCTCATCGTCGGAAGGACGGAAGTCGATATGTCTTGACGTGGTGAAACTCGTCAAGTGTGGGCAAGGAAGTTTGATTCTTTCTTCTGTCGATTCACTGTAGGAATACTTTTAGGTATAGCTTTGTCCTAACTTCCCATTGATGAATCTTGTCTTGCTAAGGTATTGGATTTCCATCTATTTCGGCTCACTTGTAACCTCTTCAAGATCCGCTCCACATGCAAGTAGAATGGGTGTTACAACTCCTCTAATGCTGAGCTGTGGCGTGTAATCCTTAGTTGTCATTACCCACTCCTTGTAACTCAACAACCTCTTCATAAGCAGAGAGATCAACCCTATGCCCGAGCTATCACCTCTCAAGATTGTTACTTCTCCATCAGTCCTTATGCTCCTTAGAATTTCCTTGAGCCCTATGTCCAAGAGCTCTAGCTCGTCTTCAAGAACATACCCACACTCCTTCCTTTTGAAAAACGTGTGGGCGATCACCTTGTGTGCATATCTCTCTTCTGGATGGGTAATGGAAGCACTCTTTCTCAAACCGGCTTTGTAATGGCCAACCCCAATGTACCTCCACAAACTTGTGAGTTCACCTTTTTGGAACTCCATGATCTTCCCTCTTCTCCATCCTTCGGGGAACCCAAACACTGCACTGAGCTCCTTAAAGGACATCCTACAGTTCTTCCTCCCCACCTTGAATTTTATGTAGTCATGCCCATCTGCTTCTTCCTCTTCAGTTGGCTCAGCACAAAGGGGGTAGAACACCACCTTCAATGTGGAAAGGAATTGGCAAAGCGGGGCTTGGTGGGTTGGGTGAGCCATTTGGAAGAATTGCCTCATTCCTATGTTGGTGAAGAGAGCTAACACATCCTCAAATATTACCAGCTCTCGGAGTGTTTCCATGTGCGGGTACCTTGTCCCTTGGTGCTCCATGACCGTAAGAGCTTTGTATATGTCATTTGCCATGGGTTCTTTACCGGGGGCTTCTTTCGCACTTCCGCTTCCACTAGCGCGTACCATTTCTTGTTTCCCTTTTCTTCTAGCTTCGCTTTGCTTTTCGGTTTCCCCATCATTTGCCCCTCTAATCTTTCTCATATTGGTACCTATAAAACAGATAGCCTTGAGCAGGAGTTAGCATATTATAGTTCTAGCATAGCCATCAACAATAGGGGAAACCTATGAGCACAACAAGCATTGGCCAAATTCAAACAATTCCAACACTCAGAATAAATATGCCCAAGAACTCAAAATTTCAACTTCTCAAAAATTGTTGGCTAACATGTGCTAAGCATTATACATGATGAATGCAAGTGGTTGCAAGTGAAAGCTCCAAATTCTAACAAGCATCACAAGACTAATTGGCAATTTTCGCACCTCTTAGAACTCATGACCCCTAATTGTTAAAATTTCAAAATTTCACCATGTTAACAATGAATTAGCTCACGAAATCAACATATAAACCATTCTCAAGAATAACCCAAACTCCTTGCACCCTAATTCGACCATTTTGACAACATATACCTCAAAAGGCACCATTGGAGATTAAGATGGATATGAAGGGAATTTAGAAGCATACCTTGTTTTAATTGCAAGAGGATGACCGAAAATGGGTGATGAATCAGTGTGAGAACGAAAATTCGAGCTTGTTGGTTTTTGAATCACCAAAATTTGTTGAAAATTGAGAGAGATATGAGTGAAATGCGTTTTTGACCAAGGAGGAGAAGGAAAAATCAATTTTGGGGAAGAAGAAGAGTATAAAACCGAGCAAAATTCGTCCAAATTGGTTTAGATGTGTCTCGGTTTACTCTAAAATGACCGGTCAAAGACAGAAAAGGGAAAAGTCAACTTACCTTTTGGGAGTGCATCAGACAGTTACCTGATGCGAACAAACCGATGCAAATTTCGGAGTGCCTCGCATCGGTTTGTTGTCCGATGCAGCTTGTCCGATACGTCACTGAAGCGAAGAACGGAAAGGCTCACATCGGTTTGTTCCCCGATGCGTTTCTAACAGATGCAAATTTCGGAGTGCCTCGCATCGGACTGTTGTCCGATGCAGCTTGTCCGATGCGTCTCTGAACCAAAGGACGGAAAGGCTCACATCAGTTTGTTCCCCAATGCACAGACCGATGCGAAGTGCAGGGTGTGTCGCATCGGTTTGTTGTCCGATGCAGCTGACCGATGCGACATCAGGCGACTTCTACAACCTCTTTTCCTTATCTCTTGCCTCTCTTATCCAAACCTGATGATCACAAACACTCAAAAACAGATTATTGAAACTAAACAATAAGAATATGTACAAGGATAACGTGGGAATGCCTCCCAAGAGCGCTTGTTTAAAGTCTCTAAGCTTGACTTTTCAAACCCTTAGGCAAGAGTGGGATCTTGAAGAGGACAAGAGCTTGCCTCTTCCTTAGACTCATTCACCAAGTATGGCTTGACCCTATGACCGTTGACTGTAAAACTCTCCCCATTCTTCCCAATCAAGGTGATGGCTCCATATGGCAATACTTCTTGAATCTCAAAGGGGCCTCCCCACATCGACTTGAGCTTACCCGGGAACAATTTCAGTCTTGAATTGTAGAGAAGAACTTTGTCACCAACACGCAGCTCCTTCTTCACAATCCTCTTGTAATGGAAAGCCTTGGTCCTCTCCTTGTAGATCCTTGAACTTTCATAAGACTCAAGTCTAATCTTCTTAAGCTCATGGAGTTGAATCAATCTCTTCTCTTGGGCTGTTTTTATATTGTAGTTGAGAAGCTTCACAGCCCACAAAGCCTTGTGTTCAATCTCCACTAGTAGATGGCAAGCCTTCCCATACACAAGGTTGAAAGGAGACCTTCCAATTGGCGTTTTGAAAGCTGTCCTATAAGTCCACAAAGCATTATCAAGCTTGATTGCCCAATCCTTTCTTGTTATACCCACGGTTTTCTCTAGAATGGCCTTGATCTCACGGTTTGAGACTTCCACTTGACCACTTGTTTGAGGATGGTAAGGAGTGACTACCTTATGCTTGACACCATGCTTGCTCAACAATCCGTCAAAGACCTTGTTGATGAAATGGCTTCCCCCATCACTAATCACAACTCTTGGTATACCAAACCTTGGGAAGATTATACTCTTGAACATTTCACCACAACCTTGGGGTCATTGGTAGGACTTGCAATGGCTTCAACCCATTTGGAGACATAATCAACAGCTACCAAGATGTATTGGTTTCCATAAGAAGATGGGAAAGGTTCCATGAAGTCTATGCCCCAAAAATCAAACAACTCCACTTCTAAGATTGTGTTTTGGGGCATTTTATCTCTCTTGCTTATGTTCCCCTTTCTTTTACAAGGTTCACAACTCTTGATGAACTCATGAGTGTCCTTGAACAATGTAGGCCACCAAAATCCACTTTGAAGAACCTTTGTAGCTATCTTGAATGTGGCGAAATGACCTCCATACTTAGACCAATGGCAATGAAAAATCACACTCTCAACCTCTTCTTGTGCCAAGCACCTTCTATAAATCCCATCATCACATCTCTTTTAGAGATAAGGCTCATCCCAATAGAAGTGTGACACATCTCTCATAAACTTCTTCTTATGATAATTGTTGAGATGTGTTGGTTCTTCTTTGCACACCAAGTAGTTAACAAAATCAGAATACCAAGGCTCACCCTTGACCTCTATACTTTGAGTCTCTTGAAGCATCTTCCCAGCTCCATGTGCACTAGCTACAATTCTGATCATCATTAATTACTCTTCCGGTAGAGCATCATTGAGTGGTAAAGCATCTTCAATACTCATCCTTGACAAATTATGAGCTACACCATTTTCCACACCCTTCTTGTCAACTATTTCCATGTCAAACTCTTGAAGAAGTAAGATCCATCTAAGGAGCCTTGGCTTGGTCTCCTTTTTGGCATAGATGTGGCGCAATGCAGCATGATCCGTGTACACTATCACTTTTGCATACTTGGTTTGAGCATCATCAAGTGTCCTACTTGCATAGTAGATCACATGCAGCTTTTTATCCTTCCTTTGTCCAAGAACCGCTCCAACAGCATAGTCACTAGCATCCGCCATGATCTCAAATGGTAGACTCCAATCCGGTGCTTGCACAATAGGAGCACTTACAAGTTCTTTCTTGATAGTCTCAAAGGCTTGGAAGAATTCCTCATCAAACTGAAATTCCACCTCCTTACAAAGGAGTCTTGTCAAAGGCCTAGCAATCCTTGAGAAATCCTTGATGAACCTCCTATAGAAACCGGCATACCCAAGGAATCTCCTTATGCCTTTCACATTGGTTGGTGGCGCCATCTTAACCATTACACCTATCTTGGCTTTGTCCACTTCTATTCCTTCTTCAGAAATCTTATGACCCAACACAATCCCTTGGTTGACCATGAAATGACACTTTTCCCAATTAAGCACCAAGTGAGACTCTTCACATCTTTGTAAAACCCTGCAAAGATTAGAAAGACATGCAGAAAAAGAGGCACCATACACAAAAAGTCATCCATAAAAAATTCTACCATTTCCACAATAAGATCGGAAAAGATACTCATCATGCACCTTTGAGAGGTAGATGGAGCATTACATAACCCAAATGGCATCCTTCGATATGCAAATGTGTCATAAGGGCATGTGAAAGTGGTCTCTCTTGATCATTAGGATTAATGGGTATTTGAAAGAACCCACTATATCCATCAAGGAAACAATAGAAAGGATGGTTAGCCAATCTCTCAAGCATTTGGTCAATAAAAGGAAGAGAAAAATGATCCTTTCTAGTAGAAGCATTAAGTTTTCGATAATCAATACACATCATATGGCCAGTGATGGTTCTAGTTGGTATTAATTCATTTTTTTCATTCTTAATCACAGTGATTCCACCTTTCTTAGGGACAACATGCACCGGGGAAACCCAAGTGCTATCACTAATAGGATAGATCACATTAGCTTCTAAAAGTTTCAAGATTTCTTTCTTCACTACTTCCTTAAGGTTTGGGTTTAATCTTCTTTGATGTTCAATTGAGGAAGCATTTTTATTTTCAAGGTGAATCCTATGAGTGCAAAGTATAGGAGATATGCCTTTGATATCACTCAAAGAGTAACCAATAGCTCTCCTATACTTCCTCAACTCATTGAGAAGAGCGTTGAGCTCATCATCACTTAAGTTTTCATTGACAATGATGGGGTAAGAAGAGTTAGGGCCTAAGAAAGCATACCTTAGTCCAATGGGAAGTGGCTTGAGTTCCACTTTGGAGCCTTGAGTTCACTCCAATACTCATCAAGGTCCCTTGCCAATTCGTTTTGCTCAAACTCCTCTAGACTTTCCCCTTGTCCTTGACTTGAAACCTCAACCCTCAAAGACTCTTTATCTTGAGCAAATTCCACTTCACTCTCACATGAGGCTATCAAGCTCGAAAATCTATCCTCCCCATCTTGTGCCTTGCACGAATCTAGCATAAGCATGTATGCTTGTGTTTCCTCATGCAAGTAGCCATTCTCTCCATATGGTTTGGTGAGAGCTACACTAAGATGGTCTTCTTGAGCTAGCTCTTCAAGCAACTCATCAGCTAGCCCATCCATAGTTTCAATGTAGAACACTTGACCATCAATGGTTGGCTTGCTCAAGGTCTCCTTTATGTCAAAATTCGGCTCAACCCCTTTTCCTAGATGCAAACCGATCTTCCCATGCTTCACATCAATGACTGCACCAGCTGTAGCTAGGAAGGGTCTTCCCAAGATCAAAGGGTCTTTTGGCTCTTCATCCATCTCAAGCACCATAAAATCAGTTGGTATGATGAAGTTGCTAACCTTTAGAGGCAAGTCTTCTAGGACCCCAATTGGCATTCTCACACTCCTATCCGCAAGAATTAGAGAGATCCCACACTCCTTGTACTTGGTGAAACCAAGCTTCTTAGCAATTAAGTTGGGCATTAGGTTGATGCTAGCTCCTAGATCACACAAGTAATTTTCAAAACCAAGAGGACCAAGGGCACATGGTATAGTGAAGGAACCAGGGTCTCCAAGCTTCTTTGGAATCACATTGCTTTGAATTATTGCACTACACTCTTGAGACAGTTGCATAACTCCTTTGACATTCCTAGCTCTTTGTGCCACATCATCTTTCAAAAACTTAGTGTATTGAGGGATCAACATGAAGGCATCCATCAAAGGCATCTTGAGCTCAATATCTTTGATTTGTTTGTCAAACATGGCCTTGTATTTCTCCACCAACTGTTTCTTAAACCTCTCGCGGAAAGGAAGTTTAGGCTTGTAGGGTGGGGGAACAAATGTTGACTCCTTTTGGTGCACCTTCTCTTTTGGCTTCACCTTTACCACTTCCTTGCCCTTCCTTGCAATGTACACATCATCAAAAGTTATAGCTTCTTGAGATTTTTCAAAGCTATCCTCCCCTTCTTGAATTTCAATGTCCTCATTGATTAGAGGACTCTCCCTAGTAGGCAACTCTTTTCCACTTCTCAAAGTGATGACATTGATGTATTCTTTGGGGTTTGCCTCACACTTTCCCGGTAGAGTAGAGTACCTTGAGAATTGGAGCTAGAAGCCTTGCCTTTCACAAGTTTCTTGAACTTTTGTTGAAGACCTCTTATTTGAGTAGCAAGCTCATTTAGTGAAGAATCCATCCTTGTGTTAATCTCGGCAATCTTCTTGCCCATATTAGCATCACTATTTGCTTGTGCTTGAAGTATTTGTTGAAGCATGAGCTGAACATTGTCTTGTGGAAGGCCTTGTATAGCTTGAGTAAAACCTGGTGGAGCATTGTATTTTTGACCACCATAGTTGCCTTGGTTTCCCCCTGGTAGTTAGGCGTTGGTGCATAACCCTTTTGTTGATTGGTGTAAGGCACAAAAGGTTTGCTTGGAGTAGCTTGTGGAGGATAGACTTGGTCTCCGGGGTTGGCTACATTAGTTATTCTATAAGAGAGGTTGTTATTCCCCTTATAGTTGTTGTTGTAGTTGTTGTTGTAGCCTCCTTGACCACCCACGAAATTTACCACTTCTTGACCCTCTTGATACTCAACTTGATCATCACAATCCTCTTGATTCTCTTCAACAAAATGTACATGCCTTTGGTTGGAAGACATGAGCTTGTCCATCTTGTCATGTAGAGACTTCTTTTCTTTCTTGTGAGATTCATAGTCACCTCCCCTTGGAGCTCTATCATAATCTTCATTGTGATTACCATCACTTAAGGCAAGATTCTCTACAAGCTCCAAACCATCTTCTACTTCTTTTCCTAAGAAGTTGCCATTACTTGCTGTATCTAGAAGCATTCTAATCTTTGGAAGAACCCCTCTATAGATGGTGCTTATAGAAGAGACTCTTGTGTGAAGCCATGATGAGGGCATTGCATTGTGTAGCATTTGAATCTTTCCCATGCCTCATTGAAAGACTCATTATTCTTTTGAGTGAAGCTTGATATTTCATTCCTCAACTTGGCGGTCCTTGAGTTCGAGAAGAACTTAGATAGGAAAGCCTTCTTCCATTCATCCCAAGAGGTGATGGTTCCTTGAGGCAAGTTTTTCTCCCATTGCCTTGCGCTATCCCCAAGAGAGAAGGGAAAGAGTCTTAGTTTGAATGCATCCACACTCACACCATTCATCTTGAACAACCCACAAGCTCTATCAAAGATATCCAAATGATCAAGTGGATCCTCCATAGGCAAAACATGGAACTTATCTTGTTAAACCATGGAGATGAAGGCTGGCTTCACTTCAAAGGTTTTGTTGTGAACTGGTGGAGGCTGAATACCATATCTATTTTGATGAATATTTGGAGCATCACCAGCCCCATTTGTTCTCCCTTGTCTTGGCGCATGCAAGGGGTTTCCATTGTCCCTTTGTGCTTGCTCCATGTGTGGTGGTGCAGCAGCTTGAGGAGGGTGTTCCCTTGGATGCTCTTCCATTCTCAGCCTATCTAACCTTTCAGCTTCCCTTCTTGCAATCCTAGCAACCCTTTCCAACTCATCAATCTAATCTCTTGAAAACCTTGAAAGTTGTTGTCTCCGCCGGATCTTAAATGCATTCAAGGTGAGCTGAAATCTAGAAAAGTAGATGCTCAACAAAACACAAAAGAAGAACTTAGTCTCAAACTAAACTCAAATCCTAGTGATCAAACAATCCCAATTTGGCAACGGCGCCAAATTGGAACAAGTATTTTTTACACTTGTTTCCAATTCCTCAATTGCTCATATCATTGCAATACTTGAGATATCAATACATCTTGGGAGTTTGATGCATAAGGAATACAAAGTTATGTTTAAGCTAAGCCAAATTCGAAATTCAAGTAACAAGGGAATATTAAAAGCAATCTACAACCTAAGAGAGACACTACAAGACCAATTATATGAGTGTAAACCTTAGTTATCACTAATCAAGCACTAATCAAGCGATTAACTACTAATCCAAATTGCTAATTAGTTAAAAACGAAACCTAGGGTGGAATCATTGATTTGAGCAATCAAATGGACAACCTTGCAATCATTAAAGCAACTAAACAAGCCATCTCTATGCTTAGAACACTTAACAAAGACTAATCTATGATTTGTGGCAATAATCCCTTCACTAATCATCCTAATGAACTAATGATGTCTTAGCATTAAAATGATTAGCAAGCATTAAATACAAGTCTAAATAGCATGATAAACATCCTAGGCAATTAATGTCTTAGGCTAGGAATGTAAATCTCTTATTAAGTTGGTTCAAGCATTTCATCAAACACTTGGTGGGTGTATGAAATGCCTGTGATCCAAAATAGCAAAGATTAGCTATTTGGCATTATGAACTACTTAATAAGAAGAGAGATGAAAGAATCTAACCTAGATTGCAAGATTGAACCATTAGAAAACCCTAAATCTAATCCATCCCCAAGTTCCTAAAGGACTACTCACTAATCATAGTGAAACCCACAAATCCTATGAAAGAGATGTTAGTAAACATGATTAGAAAGATTAAAGATGAAAGATTAAGCAAGGGAAACTCTAAAATTGCATAAACTCTTTCAAAAGGTCTTACAAATTACTTAGAATTCCAAGGAGAAAGTTTCTAAGCAAGAACAAGAGATCCTTAAGAAAAATTAGGTAAAATGTATTTATAGTGAATAGTGATCGATCCGGGTCAACCCGGAACAAACCGGGTTTTGACCCGGTTTTAGGCTCGGTTATGTGTTCGCATCAGACTGTTGTCCGATGTTCTCCTAACCGATGCAAACATGGTAAATAAGGCTGAAGCTCGAGTGACCTTGCATCGGTTTGTTGCTCGATGCTACCCTCTCCGATGTGAACTCTAGGATGCCTCGCATCAGACTGTTGTCCGATGCTCTCTGTCCGATGCAAGCCGGGATACAAACTGAAGTTTCGAGTGGTTGTGCATCGGTTTGTTGCTCGATGCTCTTTTGTCCGATGCAGGCCAGGATGTGAACTCCAGGATGCTTCACATCGGTTTGTTGTCCGATGGGATGCAAACCGATGTGATGCCAGACAATTCTTCATTCTTGTTTTCTAGCTTCTCCTTGATTCCAAGCTATCCACCAAGCTCCAATTAGTCTTCCTATCCTCCAAGATACCTGAGAAAAACTCCAAATGCAACAAAATATGCAAAGACCATGCAAGGACATCCTAGAACTCTAAATGATCAAAATGCAATACAGTGATGCTCAACTAGGTTCCTAAATGATAAAAAACTTACACTAAATGGAGGGAAATATGATGCAAAAAATATAGACATATCACTAAGAAGTGAAATCAGTGGTTTTGCACAAAGGCAAAACGAGACCTTTAGTGAAGCTATGGAGAGGTTCAAGGACTACACCATTGTTTGTCCTCTTCATGGTTTCACAGAGGAGACACTTCTTAGCACCATCTACAGATGATCTTTGCCAAAGATCCGCCTACTACTTGATACCGCTAGCAAAGGCAACTTCCTTGGACAAGAAGTGACCGCGGGTATGGAGCTTATTGAGAACTTGGCGTTGAGTGATGGCAACTACTATGAGGATTATGACTGAGCACCAAGAGGTAATGAGCTGGAGTCACACAAGAAGGAGCTGAAATCCCTTCATGAAAAGATTGACAAGATGATGCTTGCAACTCAAAAGCAAGTACACTTTGTGGGTGAAGCCGCGGAAGTGTTTGGAGAAAGCTGTCAAGATGACCTTGAGGAAGAGAATTGGGTAGAATACACCAAGCCACAAGGGTATAACCAGAGGTTTCAAGGAAACAAAAATCTCTCATATCGCAGCACAAATGTAGAAAACCCAAAGGATCAAGTATACCCACCACAACAAGGCAAACCCTTTGTTCCTTTCAACAATGGTGGGTTTACTCAAAACAATGGTTTTCAAGGGCAACGACAATGCAAGTTCCAAGGCCAACAACAGCAAGGAAACAAAGGTTATCCACCTGGTTTTGTGCCTCAGCAACAGCAAGTTCAAGCACCACCCCAAGATCCGGTGTTAGTTATGTTTCAACAACTTCTACAAGGACAAGCTTCTATACAAGCAACCAACAATCAGAAGTTTGTGGACATTAACGACAGGCTGGATTCTTCTCTCACTGAGGTCTCTACACAGATATCAAACTTGAACAACAAGATGCGTCAGATGGAAAAAGGAAAAGCAAGTTCAAGTGGCCAAGTTAGCTTGCCCGGCAAGTGTGAGCAAAATCCGAAGGAATATGCTAATGCAATCACTTTGAGGAGTGGAAAACAGCTATTACCACGGTCTGTGCTTGAATACAATGTGTACATTGTGGTTCAAGAGGGGGAGAATGATCAAGAGATCACCTTTGAAAATGTCTACATTGCAAGACCAAAGAAAGGGAAAGAAGCGGTTTTGGAGAAAAAGGTTGAGGAAGCTAGCAAAGAGAAAGAAGCTTTCATTCCTCCACCATACAAACCCAAGCTTCCCTTCCCTGGACGTTTCAAGAAGCAGCTGATTGAGAAACAAAGAGCTTTGTTTGAGAAGCATTTGAGGAACGTTGAGCTGAAGTTTCCATTGGTTGATTGTTTAGCCATGATGCCTAAGTATGCAAAATTTTTGAAGGATACAATTGCCAAGAAGGTTAAAGAGGGCGAAGGAGAAGTCATGGTATTGAGCCAAGAATGCAGTGTCATCATTCACAAAGAAATAGCCCCAAAGAAGATCCGGGGTCATTCACTATCCCATGCGCTCTAGGGCCTTTGAAATTTGAAAACTGTTTGTGTGATCTTGGAGCTAGCATAAATCTTTTGCCTCACTCAGTAGCCAAGAAGTTAGGCTTCACCAAGTTTAAGGAATGCAGGATCTCATTGATTTTGGCAGACCGAAGTATAATACTCCCTTTAGGCATGCTTGAAGACCTACCCGTGAGGATAAGCAATGTTAGTGTACCCATTTATTTTGTAGTTTTGGAGATGGATGAAGAACCCAAGGACCCACTAATCCTTGGAAGACTATTTTTAGCAACTGCTGGAGCAATCATTGATGTGAAGAATGGCAAGATCTCGCTGCACCTTGGGAAAGATATCAAGCTGAACTTTGACATCAATGAGGTTTTGAAGAAACCAACCATTGGTGGACAAGTTTTCTACATAGAAGCTTTAGATGCATTGGCTGATGAGTTGCTTGAGGAGTTGGGACAAGAGGATCATCTACAGTTGGCCTTGACAAAGGAATGTCGAGAGTTTGGATATCTACGTGATCCGACTCAAGAGTATGTCCGTCTCCTTGACTCTCGCAAGGTTGCAAATGAGGACCAGTGCCTAGAGATCGACAGTGAGATCGACAGTGAGATCGACCACATAACTCTATCGGAACGAAAGATCGACAGGATGATTGAGGAGGAGGACTCGATCTCTGCGGGACAGACTTTTGAAGAGAGTAGCTTGGAAGCTCATGACTCGGGGTCTAAGGGAGAAAATGAGGACATCAACCTCAACACAAGCTGAGAGGAGGACTGGAGTGAGCTACTAGCCCTAAAGGGGGACCTTAAGCAGCTACCAATTGGGCTAAGGTACTCTTTCCTAGGGCAAAATGAGACTTACCCGGTCATTGTTAATGATAGTCTACAAAGAGAGGACTAAAGCCTTTCATGACAAGAAGCTGTTACTTAAGGAGTTGAAAGTGGGAAGCCTGGTTCTGCTCTACAACTCACGTTTGAAGATGTTCCCCGGGAAACTCAAGTCTAGATGGTGTGGACCGTTTGAGATTACGGAAGTGTTACCATACGGGGCAGTAACTTTGATTGGCACGGGAGGAGAGAGCTTCACCGTGAACGGGCATAGGGTCAAGCCTTACATGGCAAGTGACTGCGGCAAAGAGAGCACCACGCTGCTCCTCCAAGATCCTCCACTAGGCTAACCAAGTAAAGTCGAGCTAAACGACGTTAAACAAGCGCACTTGGGAGGCATTCCCATGACTATCATTGTACATATTTTTGATTTATTTCCGCTTCAATTTTATGCTTTAGTTTAAGTGTGTAGGTACAAGGAGGATGGAACCAAAGATCAAGTTCTTGGATTTAACAAGGGAGAAGGTAGACAGAAGATCGAGTGCAAGATCGAGCCTATCTGACTCGATCTTTACCAGATCGAGCAAGTGAATCGGATAAAGTCACTCGATCGTTAACAGATCGAGTTGACGATCGAGTAAACTAGTCGATTGTGAGAGGATGACCCACCCATGCGTGTAACCTGCATTACAAACGGGGTGTGGATCGACTAGATTCACTTGATCAGGGCAAGGCGATCGATAGCCAGATAGATCATGTCACTCGATCTTCACCAAAACGACCTCACGATCGACTAAGGAGCTCGATCTAAGAAGTATGATCCTGACAACGTGAGATTCGGAAACAAAGGGCATACTCGATCTAAGGCTCGATCTAATCCATGCGTTTTCAGACAAAACGGGCATGAGATCGAGTTCAAGATCGACCGATTTGACTCGATCTCATGCCAAGGTTGGTTTAAATTTTCCCCCTTCTTCTCTTTCCCTCTCATTTTGAATTTGAATTGTGGTCAAGGGTGGCATCTTTGACCTTGAAAAGCGTGCCTTGACCACAATTTTTGAAATCCACTTGCTTGCATGAGTCCAAAAATATTTTTTTTTCTTTATAAAACCATGCTTCACACTCTCTTGTACACTTGCATACAAAACTTCATTTTACAAAGTAGAGAGAGAGTTTAGGTTTTGCAAAGGAAGAAAACATATATTTTCCATTTTGTTTCAAAGATATTTCGAATTTTTGGATTATGTATTCATATTTTCAAGATTATCCTTTTATTGAATTAATTAGATGTTATTTGTTAGGGATTAAGAATTATTTTTATAAATATCTAAATATTAGGGAAGCTTATTTGATTTAGCCTTAACTCAAGAGAATTTCCTCTTTTATTTATTGATATATTTGAAACAATCCCTAAAAATCTAGGACTTATATGAATTAGAGATTTCCTCTTGCCCTATTCTTCTCTCTTATTCGCCGCCTATACTCATTCTTTCTTTGAGAAATTGAATTTCAGGTACTATGGCACCAAGAAAGAGGGGAAGAGCTTTGGCAACTCAAGAGGAAACACAGCAGGCAGTGGAAGAAAGGGTTAAGTTGAGTAAGGAAGAGAAAAACACAAGGACACGGTTAGAGAGGTTGCGTTTTGAGCCTACGAAATTTGCAAGTAGGGATCTCTTGCAAAAGATGGGTTTGTTGGAAGATTTTGACCAGCTGCTCAGTAACATGGGCCTTGCTTGCTTATCAATGATGGATTGTCCAACCTACCCCGAAGCCATGCTCTACTTCCTTGCCACCTTTGATTTCGCATATGAAAATCCGAGTCTCAAGACTCCATCCGAGGGGCATGTCACGTTCAAGATAAGGAGGCAAGCTTACCACCTCTCCATCCCCGAACTTTGCCAAGCCTACGGTCTCAATGCTGCTGCCACACTTGTGGATTTCCCACAGCTCAAGTCGGCAAATACGCTTTGGGATGTGATTAGCGATGGGGACTATAAGCACAATACTGCAAATATCAAGAAGGTTCGGAATCCTCTGCTGAGGTACACCCTCAAGCTGCTGGCCAACACATTCAGTGGAAGATCCACAACCCCAACGGTGACCAAAAACGAGCTGTGCTTCCTCTTTCAAGGAATTAAGAAGATCGTGTGCAATGGTGAGGAGAATGAGAACTCTATGGAGGATTAGCTTGGGGAAGACGTCAACTACGGCTGCATCCTAGCTTCCTCCTTGGTCAAGTACAAGGCTTGGGAAATAAGGTGCAAGGCTCGATCTGCACTCATTGGAGGGTTTCTCACGCCTTTGTTCACACAAGCGGGAGTTCCCTTAGATGATTTTGAGCCTTGCGTGGAACGTGCCTACATGGATCACACCTACATGTGCAACACGGACTCCTTGGGATCTTCTCCAGCTCCGGGATATTACGCTTACCTCTTCTACAACAATAACCAGGAGAAGAAGGTTTGCATTCTACCCAACCCGGACGAGACACATCTACGAAGCATCGGCACGATCGAGTTTTTACCAAGCGATGAAGAATGCTTTGCTCCTCTTGGGAACACAACAGCACCTCCTCAGCTCAAACGCTCACCCTCGGAATCTCCTCCAACAGATGCTGAGATGCCTTCGAACTTCGATCTTCCCAAGCTTGACTATGAGCTACGGACAAAGGCTGAAAAGTTCCTTGCTTCAGTTCTTGATATTCAGCGCAAGGTTAACAAGTGGCAAGGTAAGATGATCAAGAAGCTAGCAAAGAAGATCAAAGTCCTCCAAGGAATCTCGTCGGAGATGACCATAAGTGAAAAGGTTGACCAAGGTGGCGATACAATGAGATGACACTCAACCGGAGGTTTTGAGATCCGTGAGAAGCAAGTAGAAGACAGAGCTGGACGTCTTTCTCTTCACCAAGAACCAGCCACGAGCAAGGGCAAGGGGATAGAGGAAAACACTCCAAGAAAGAGCAGGAGGACCAGAGCGACCTCAAGCTCCGGTCATACCTAGCTCCGAGGTACCAAAACAACAACCCTTGTACATACCACACATTTTTATCTTCTTTTCAGTTTTTGCTTTCGATTTTTGGCTCGCTCTTGGACTTGTGTGATACCGAGACGTTGTCATTCAAGTTTGGGGGAGAGTATGCTTGGACATGTTTTATTTGAATCTTATTTTCTATTTTAAATCCTTGAGTCTTCATCTAAGTACATAGAAAAATACAAAAAAATCAGAAAAATTTTCAAAAATTTCAAAAAAATTAACGTAGCTTGCATTTGCATCTTAAAACATTTTAGGATTGAGTCTAGAATTATTTCTCATTTAGGTTGTTTGCATATTCATTGGGAGCAATGATGAGTTTATCCTTGTAGAGTTTTATCTCTTGTAATCAATTCACCACCCTAGTTAGTAGTTCTCTAATGCTTGTGAATAAATTTGAAAGTAAGGAAGAACCATGCTTGGACCACCTCATTTGTCACTGGTTTTTGGTTGAAATGTAGTCTTGCAATTGATAGCCAACTCTACTCACTTAAACCAAATTTTGACATTTAATTATCATGCTTGCATTGAAAGTAAATTCATGGATTAAAATACTTGAGCTTTCTTATCCACTTTGCCACCCTTTTTGCTAGCTCAAGTAGCACCCTTACCATAACCAATCTCCTTTGAAGCCAATTGATTGCGTGTGATTATGAGGCCTTTATTTTGATTGAACCTAGCATAAAGTGTTAGGTTTGGGACGACAAGTATAGGTTTTCATGTAGATTCTAACCTTGCATTTTGGGGCTAGTTTAGGGCTTAGGATTTGAGGGTTTGGCCGTGGTATATTATGGTATTTGGTGGAAAAGTGTGAAAAGGAAGAAGTGATGAATGAAGGAGTTTGGTGAAAGGTAAGGGGAAGAATGGTTTGAAATGGAGAGTCTTGAGTTTAAAAAGAATAGCTCTAGTAAATAAAAAATTTTGCTAGGTGGTCTTGAGAAATCAAAAGAGCCAAAAAGGGGCCAAGAAAAATAAATTTATACAAGGCTGCCTAGAGATCAAAAGAAGAGCTAAGTTGATAAGATTAGACTACTCCATTCGCTGAAAATGATAGGTTGAAAAAGTTCCCCCTTAGAGCTTTAAAAAGAAGAAATGTGGTTGAAATTCAAAGGGTTTGGCAAGGCACCAAAAGCCTTGAGAAAGAGGGTATATTCTAGAGGGTTGAGTGAGCTAAAAAAATTAATGAGAGGGGTATAGGATCATTGATAGCATTTCGGGTAGATGAAAATATTTGCTTGTATGCATCACTTGTTTCTTACCTTTAACATTATGCATATGGTTCAATCTTTCTTGAGTGTGACCCTTACTTAAATGCAAAACCGGATGAATTGAGATCATTTTTTATCTCAAAACCCAGTCACTTAGCCAAATGAATTTACTTGCCTTGCAATGTCATGATTCACGGTTTCACACTTAATGAATGTTAAAGAGTTGGTTTGATAGGGAGACTTGTTTTAATTGAATTCTTAGTGCACTTGAATTTGGAGATTGGCATGGCTAACTCTTTTGGAGTAGGAAGTATTCACATGCATTCTAGAACTAAGAACTAGGATGTTGAGTTGATTATTATTGTTAACTATCTTGGATATTGAGCTCCCACCTTCAAACCTCTTCTCCTAATTTGTCTTTAATTTGCTTGAGGTCAAGCAAAATGCAAGTTTGGGGGAGTTGATGTACTCATATATTTCATACATTTAGCTTGCATTTAGGACATAATTATATTCATATTGCACTCATACTTAGAGTTTTTGTAGCTTTTGTCTCATTTTAGGATTTAGACATGTTTCCATTAGCAATTGCATGTTTCTTGCATTCTTGCATCATATTCAGGTTGTTTTGGATGCCCTGGAGCTATGGAGGGTGCGTGGACATTCTAAGGATCAAAGAGGTGCTCATGGACACTTGGAGGAACTCGGCCATGATACAAAGGAACCGAGATCGGGTAGAGATCGAGCTAGGCAGGTCGATCAGGATGGGATCGACCAGAAGATCGAGACACTCGGGTCGTTCCAAGAAAGAAGATCGAGGTCAAGATCAACCAGCCCGATCAAGCAAGTGTACGGACATGGGACTTAAGCCCAGGAAGAACGAGAGGAAGATCCAGTTAACGACTCGATCACCAAAGGATCGACAAGACGATCGAGAGAAGCACTCGATCGATCCGACTGGATCGAGCTGACGATCGACCAAAAGTGGACGTTCCATGCGCACGATCGAGAGAGAGATCGACTACACTGGTCGATCTCTAACTTTATCCGACAGCTCATTTTTGACATCTTATGGGGGACCATTTCCTCTTTTGTATAAAAGGCCTTAGACCTATTTTTGGCCATACAGCACATCCTTATCCTAGTTTTATGTTTTGTCTCTCTTCCTTTTTGGCAAGAACACTATTTTTATGTTTTGAAGCTTTTCATCTTTGAAAAACCTTAAGTTTGCATTTTTAATCTAAGTACTTCTATTAATCTTGTTTATCATTAGCTTAATCTCTTTCTCAGCTCAAACCGAACATGTTGAATCTCTCAAAACCAGTGTTTATGAGTGATTCAAACATGAGGAGTGAGTAATTTCTCAAGGTTTCACGGTTTGGGGTGATTAAGTGGGTTAAAAGGTTTAAGCTTTGGTCTTTTCTTGCTCTTAATACATTCTCTTCTTGGATTTGGGCGTTTAATGCCTAGAGGATCTTGATAAAGACCTCTTTGTTCTCAGAGATTTCCTTGTCCTAGAAAGATTTAGGGAATCCCTTAAAACCAAATCCAAGATACTAATCCAACCCTTCCCAAACGCCATGGATGTGAGGGGGATTAGTAAGGCCACGTTTTGAGATCCATGCTTCATTTTCTTCACCTTTTCTTTCCACCACGAACCATGGGTTAGGAGGAAGGGGTGAAGAAAGAATTCATACCACAAACCATGGATGAATCTAGTTTACCTTCTCAAGGCTTAGAGAAAGGACAAAATGTGTAGATCTATATTTTTAAGAACCAATGTTTAAATCTTGAACCTCTTAAACATGATCCCCAACCCGTGAATCCATCTTTAGAATTTGAAAACATAAAAATTACCTTTGTTTAGTTTAAAGTTTCAATATTTAGCTTAAATACACCTAGTTGCTTATTTCTTACTTTAAGGCTGTTAAAAATTCATAAATTGTGTTCTTGGTCTTATTAGTATTTTCAAAATTCCATAGTAGCATATTTCGCACCCTGGTAGAATTTAAGAGTGATTAAATTTTTATTTCTAGTTTTAAAAATTCGTTTTGAGTCTTTAGTGATTTTCCTGTTTTGTCCGCTTTTAGATTTGCATTTCCTAACATTAGTAGTCGAGCTTTTTAAATCTTTGAAAGTAGCTTTCTAGTTGTTTAACATATCAGTCGGGATTTTAAAATTATTTCCAAGTCCAGTAGATCGTCTCAAATAGTTTTCTTTCATTTGTTCACCCAATTTATCCGGATTTCACTTAGATTTACTTATAGCTTTGGTATTCTTAGTATTCCTTCAAACTTCCCAAGTTGGATTGACCCTTAAGTATTCCAGTGACATGAGCATGCTGAGGTTTTGTTTAACACCACAAAATTCTGTTATCCGCATTTTGCATTAAGAAGATTCCTTTTATTGAGTGATCCTTGCTAAACACTTAACCCTTTTACTTCAAGTTCACTTTTAACTTGTGAACCTTGCCTTTAGCTAAATGAGTTGAATAATGAACATAAGCACGATTCACGGTTTTGATCTTTAATAAATGTTAATGGGATAGGATGATTTGATTGTGTGTGTAGGTTGAGATTAAGTGCATTGTATTTTGAGATAAGTGTAGCTAAGACTTTGGAGTAGAATACATTTGATTTGCGTCCTAGAATTTTAAACATGGACGTTGATTTGATCTCTTTTAATGGCATTTTGGATACCCATTTTCAAACCTCACTCTCTTGTTTGTCTTTGTTTGCTTGAGTTTGCTTGAGGACAAGCAAAAAAGCAGGTTTGGGGGTGTTGATAACTCCATATTTTACATCTTTTTAGCATGAATTTAGTATAGGTTTTTCTCCCTTTTATGAATTCATTCACTAGTTTTTGTCCCATCTTCATTCATATTAGTTTTAGGATAGGCATTGCATATTTTACATGTTTGGAGTGCTTGCGAGGTACTTTTGGAGCTTGTGGAGGTTCTATGGAGTTTGGGAGAAGAACAAATGAGCAGCCAAGGCAAGAAGGAGCAAAACAGAAGACTTCTACAGCCACCACGGTCAGCCACAACGACATCATCCTGATATGAAGCAAGATGTCTGCTTCCATATCAATCAACTAAACCGAAATTGACAAGCCGTTGTGGAAAGATCAGCTCGGACGAAGGGTCTCTGGCTCGACTCAGCTTTTGATGTCTTCATAAGATTTGTATAAGATCGAGCTAACTTTCGTCTGGTGGAAGTAGCAAGTCATTAAGATCGGCAGTTCAGATGTTACTGCGGAAACAGTGAGCTTTGGTCTAGCCAGCTCAGCAAGCTAGTGTATAATGGGCAAGCATAACGACTTGTGCCCGATGAAGCTTCTGCTGGGAAGACAAGAGCTTGGAGCCAAAATAGGGGTACCATAACTGTATGAAGCCGTTGCAACATAAGTCCAAAGAGCACAAGAGTACAAAGAAGTTTGCTTTTAGCATTGGATCCCTTTTGTGAGGAGAAGGCTCACTAGGGCTTTTGTGGCTCTTCAATAAATGTCTAGCCCCCTTCCCACGAGCTCCCTCTCTTCCCTCTTTTCCTTTTAGACATTTCTTCTTAGTTTTTCCTTTATTTTCAAGAAACTTTGTAAATACTTTTTATTTTAATTTAGTTTTTGCACTTGTCTTATTTATTTCTTCTTGTTCTTGCCTTCTAATATTGTTTAGCCACATATTCTTCATAGGATTTCGTCGTTATGCATTATTAGGATTTATGTTTAAGCTTTTATTTTGTTCTTGAGTTCAAGAACTTCTTTTAGGTTTATGCTTAACCAAGACTTGTTCTTTAGCATTTCTTGGTAAAGCCTTTGCCTTTATTTTATTTCTTGTCATTGGTCTCTCTCTAATTATGCTTAGCTTTTATTTCTTTATGGATCTAGAGGTTAACAATATGATAAGAGAGTAGTGATTTCGTGGTTCTTAGGATGTGAAAGATTTATGGTGATATATCTTGATGCTTATGCACTTAATGATCTTAATCCTTTCTTGTTTATCTTTCTCAATGCCTAGTCTAGCTTGATCAACTAGTCTAAGGACTATAGGCGGCTTGACATGAACGCCACGTGCTTGCTTAGCCAAACCCATAAACAAGAGTTTGATCTTTCCTAGGCTCAGACGAACCATCTGTCTAGGAGTCTTACGGCTTTATAGGGTTGGATATTCTTGCTTGCTAATCCTCATGTATCATTGTGCGGGAGCCAAGCTAGGTTGTGAGTTAGCAAAGTGACTTCTACCATGACAGTGGATTAGTCTTGATTAGAAACCTTATGCCTAAGGATTACCATCTAAGACCCAAGGTCTAGATGTTGTTATAAGCCTTCTTGATCGAAAATGTTCATCATAGATCATTTATCTCATCCTAAGAACCTCTTTTGTCTTTTCTTTTTTTAGTCTTTCTTTAGGTTGTGTTAGCTTTTGTTCTCTTTTGCTTTTGGTAATCACTTAGGTTGTTAGCTATTAAAAACCTTCTCTATTAGCTTAGCTTAGCATAGTTCTCTATATCGCAATTGTCATTAGCTTCCCAAGTGGATTGACACCTCAAATAATAGAATGACATGTGTGTTTGAGGATTGACCAAATGTTAAAAAACCTCTGCATCAGGGAGTTTTTATCTAACAATCTAAATGAAATGAAAGCAAACAAATCTAACAACTTAAGAAATCAAAATAAGAAACTAAGCAAAACTACTAATCAAGATAAACAAAGTGAAAATCGAATCCAAGGATGAGATTATGGACTTTGGATGATCCTAGAGCTAACCTATGGTGTTCAAACAATCACATAATTACTAATCCTTAGGTTTAGAACTCTAAATCAGACTAATCCACTCTCATGGCACTAATCCCTTTGTTAATTACCTTATATGGAGCTAATCATCATTAGTAAAAAGATAATCACCAAGCATTAAGATTCAGTTCTAATCTACCAGTAAACACCTGAGACATCTACTTCCATAGGCTCAGCATGTAAATCTCTTGATTTAGTTGGTTGGGGCATTTCATCAAACACCTTGTGGGTGGATAATGCCATATGGTCTAAATCACTTTTCTCAAAGCTAATCTAACATTAAGATCACTAAACAAGAAAGGATATAAACATTCTAGGTCCTAAACATCATAGATCAACCCTCTAATCAACCTAATCTACCTCATCATTAGATCCTAAAAAGACTACTCACTAAACATGGATAACCCAACAAATCTCAAGAAAGAAATGTTAGTAAACATGATTAGGTGATTAGGGGAAAAAGATTAGAAGAAACAAGAATCAAATTGCATTAATCTTAAAAGAAATCTCAAAATCTCCTCAAAACTTCAAAGGGCCGTTTTTCTGTTTAATCCCAAGCGAAGATACATAAAAATTAGGTTTTTAAGTATTTATAGAGAAGGAGGTCGAACCGGGTCAACCGGAACAAACCGGGTTTTGACCCGGTTGAGCAGTCTTGCGGAAATCACCATAGCTCCCTAACCGCAGCTTGTAATGACATGAAACCACCTCCAAATGAAAGCTGATTCAATTACCTACAACTTTCATAACGAGCTCGAAGGCTGATTCGGACTGGAAAGCCTTCGTCTGGTCCGATAATTACTCTGCATGGATCTGTATCGAGCTAGGTAGCTCGATATGAAGCTCGATATGTTGTTAAAGATCTTCTTCATTGCCTGTATCGAGCTTACTAGCTCGATACAAATGCTCAACACGCCATCTTCAGCCTTCCTGTTGGTTTGTATCGAGTTTGGTAGCTCGATACAAATGTTCGATATGCATGCTCCGTCTTCTCGGTTGGACCGTAATTGGATGCATCTCCTCGATATGGATTAAAATAGCTGTAACGTTTTAACCCGGGGTCCGAATGACTTGACTACAACGGCATTGGAAAGCTCACTGGATCCTCTACAACTTTGAAGAAGGCTTCGGAGTCTGAATCTAAGTGCAAGGCCTTCGACAGGACACATACATTTCGCACCTCCAGTTGCAAGAAAGTTTGGTAGCTCTATACACAGCTCGATATGCTTCTAAAATACTTCTGCTTCTCATTTGGCTGCTTCTCTTCCTCCTCTTGATCATCCATGAAACTCCATATGGTCCTGGAAGCCTCTAATACACCTAATATAGACTCCATATCTACAAATATGCAACATTCTAGGCTAAGACTCACTAAACTATAATATGAATGCAAATGAGACCAAAAGTGATGAAAAAGAATACTCAAGTGGATACAAAACTGTCTAAAATGAATGCTAAAAATTGCTAAATTATGAGTCTATCAGATTGATCCTTAAGTATTGCAATGACATGAGCAAGCTTGAGTTATTGCTTACAAGAAGTGTAAAAACGCTTGTATCAATTTGGCGCCGTTGCTGATTTAAGATAATTTTAGTCAATAAGATTTGGTTTCTAGTTAAGACGTTTATTTCAATTTTGGTTACTGATTTCGAAGTTCTATCTTCCTGTACTCTGGTACGCTAGCAGTTGACGCGATAAGCCTTGGTCATGTGAATGAACTTGAGGTCCAAAGGCAACTACAATCTGGTTGAAGCTCAGGACAACATTCATCGGTTAATCAGTACTAAGGTCAAAAGGAATAGACCAAGGGTTGGAAACATTCATTTGTTGCCTATGGAGAATCAACAAGAGCAACAAGCACCATTGGGTGTCGAGGGTACAAATGGACGTCTCGCACGTGTTATAGGAGCTGGAGATGCTCTTAACACTCACCAAAACCGTTATGGTATCACCCCACCTCCTGAGATAAAGTCGGGGTTTATCAACATGGTTCAAGGAGAACGGTTCCACGGGTTACCAATGGAAGACCCTCTAGACCATTTGGATAACTTTGACCGAATATGTGGGATGATCAAAATCAACGGTGTGAGTGAGGACGCTTTCAAGCTCCAGTTGTTTCCATTCTTCCTCGGTGATAAGGCAAGACAATGGGAGAAGAGCCTCTCACAAGGCACAATCAAGTCATAGGACGAGTGTAAGAATGCCTTTTTATCAAAGTTCTTGTCACCTTCAAGAACTGCGAGGCTGAGAAACGAAATATCAAGCTTCACTCAAAAGAATGGCGAGACATTCCATGAGGCGTGGGAGAGATTCAAAAGCTATACCATGAAGTGCCCACACCTTGGCTTTAGCGGATAGACATTGCTAAGCACGATCTACCGTGGAGTCTTGCCCAACATCTGCAAGTTGCTCGATACAACATCAAATGGAAATTTCTTAGCAAAAGAAGTAGGGCAAGGCCTCGAGCTAGTTGAAAATTTGGCTTTAAGCGATTGAAATTACAATGAAGACTATGATCACACTTCAAGGGGACCCGCTGAAAGCAACTTGGTCACCAACAAAGAGCTTAAAGCCATGAGTGAGAAGATTGATCAGCTCATCCTAGCCACTCAAAAACCAGTTCACTTCATTGGTGATGCTAGAGAAAATGATGTGGAGCAACAAAAGATAATTCCATACGGTCAAGAGGAGGTTAACTAAGTGGGCGGTCAAGGGTACTACCAAGGTTACAACTACAAGATCAACCCTAACCCCTCTAACAGGAGCACCAATGTAGCAAACCCTCAAGACAAGTCTATCCGCAGCAAAATCAAGGAGGCTACACAAAACCGTTTGTGCCCTATGGTCAACAACAAGGATTCGTTCCAAAGAACAACTATCAAGGCACCAACTTTGGTAACAAGCCTCATCGTCCACCTGGTTTTACTCATCAATAGAATGCTCACCAACCACCTTCTCAAGAAGCAATGCACGTCATGCTTCAACAACTCATCCAAGGGCAAGCAACTAGCGCTAAGGAGCTAAGTAAGAGAATGGTCGAGATTCAAACTAAAGTGGACACTTACCAAAGTGAACTGAACTCCAAAATTGGATCTCTAGCTGCTAAGGTTGTTCAGATAGAGAAGAAAGGGAAAGCTCCCATGTCTGAAGCTCAAAACACTCTCCCGGGAAAAAGTGAAGCAAACCCAAAGGAGTATTGCCACGCGGTCCAAGCTCTTGAAGAAAAAACTCCCACTTTTGATGACATGGATCCATCATTCTATGAAACTTAGAAGACTGAGCCCAATATCAAAACAATTGATGAGGAAGAACCTGATGGAGAGTCACTGCTAATGATGTTTAGTTATGAAGAACGATCAATTCCCAAGAAGAAACCACCGGGAAAGAAAGGCAAGGTTAAGGGACCGTTGGTGATTTTAGCCGAGAAGGTTAAGGATGGGTTTAGTAATGGACATAAAGTGTCGAGGGCCACTTTGAGTCTACTTCCACTGGAACTCAAGGGTAACTCCATTGAGTACAAAGTCAAGGGCAAAGGAGGCCCAAAACCATTTTCAAAAGCAAGGGTCATTCTTCCACCCGGTCTAGAGAAGGATGAAGCAAGGGTACAAGAGATGTTGTATACGGTCTATAATGTCGAGATACCACTAAGACCACATTCAGACACGTCTCCTACTAACCACTTCACCCTTAAGCTCGCCTAAAAAAGAGGAAGAAAAGTCAAGCTACGCGAAGTTAAACAAAGTGCACTTGGGAGGCATCCCATGGCTATCCATGTACATAAAAATTTGAGTTTTGCTTTTTAATTCAGTGTGTTGAGTGTTTGTAAGTATTGGGAACATTCAAAAGCGGAGAACCACATAATGGGCTTAGTTTAGTATCAAGTGCATCACATGACGAAGTGACGCGAGAAATGTTGCCCATGCAAGCGTTTAAAAGAAATTCTTTAAAATGCGCTTAACCCGAGAAACTCACGCGATCAGTTTGCTCGCGTCACTTTCCCGTCATCTCTAAGATTTCGAATTTTGAGTGCGTTGTGATGAGGACATCGACCTAACCGAGACCGATGAGCTTGTACCGACGGTCAAATCTACTCATATGACAAGGTCCAAGATCAGGAGACTTAGAGATGGGTTCAATGCAGCTGTGGAGACCCTCCTGAACACCATGGAAATCGGAGCCGCGTTCACAACTCCACCACCTCAAGCCAACCTCAAAGATAGCCACAAAGCACCCGATATGGACATCTTGGAGGATTTTTCAAGGTTGAGCCTCAAAGACAACCAGCTTCATATAGCCCAAGGTACGTCCGTTTACTTGGCAGGAAATGAAGTCCAGAACAACAAGAATCACGTGGAGATCATTCCTGAGCCCCAAGATACCGCGAAAACAAGACATGAAGCCGAGAGAGATCAAATGGAGCAAGAAGACGTTTTGGGAGCTAACCACGGGAAGACACTTGAAGATTGCTATCATCTCGACTTCACTTGACATCAAGAAGATGGAATCATCAAGAAGCCGACATGGAACGGACCAGGACCAGACACAACCGCCAAGAAAGCATTCCCGGTCATTGCGCGCCAAAACCATGTATATTTAATTCATACGATTTGTGCAGGTAAGATGACTTTTCCCAGTGGTTCTTAGCACGTCCAAGAGCCCCAGGATCGAGCCCTAGAGGAAGGCCACGAGCTTAAGCTTAGTTTCTTTTATTTTCTTTTCGTTTAATGAACTTTCCTTTTTGGATGAATTTTGTTTTTGCGTTTTGTTAGCTTTGCTAGGATTTATGTTGTCGTTTTATTTATGCTTTCGGCCTTAGGGCTAGGTGACGAGCTGTTTATAAAGCTCCCCTGCAGCGTTGTTTCTTTGGTTACCTTTTGATCATTAATAAAATAACGCAGTTCTTCTAAGACCTAGCCGCAGCCGCCGCTTGTTCTTACTTGCTTGTGTTCTTGCGTGTGTGATTCACCAAGGCCAAGTGCTTGTGCAGTATCAGAGATCATCCATCTCTCTGTGGTACCATTCGATCCACCCTCACCGTCCCCTTAATCGTCCAACAAGAGAGAGCGTGAAAGCCAGCTTGTTTGACACCATCTCGGCTCAAAGACTTGTGGATTCAAGCCTTTGTTCTACCATCCTCATCCACTGATCTAGAAGAGAGAGCGTGAAAGCCAGCCTCTAGATCCCATTTTCCGCCTGCCACAAGACTCACCACCGAGTCTTATATCATTTTGGTATCAGAGCCAAAGGTTCTGCCTTTGGTTTTTCTTACCCTTATCCTTTTCGTTTTATTGCTTGCTTTAATTGTTTTCTGTTCTCCTTTGTTTCATTAAAACCTAAAAATCCATAAAAACGTTTCCCTTTGTTTAAGTTGTTAGTTTTTCTATGTTGCTGCGTTAGATCCATTTTATAAAAACATAAAATCCTAAGAAGTTATTTTTGTTTGCATTTGTTTCACTTAGTAATCTAAAGAAAAGCATAAAAAGGTTTGTTTGGATTCTTGCCGATTGATTAGCCTTGTTCTAGCGATTAATGTTTCTATCTAATTGCTTGGGAAAGTTGATTGTTCGGTTTATGTATTGAGTTGCTGTTTATTCATATTAGCTTATCCAGACTGTTACTGCACTTGTGTGATTGTTTGTTTAGCTAGTAATCGTTGCTTGAGCGGACTTGCTTCTTTCTGTTTTCTGTGGTACCTTTGATCCGTTTGTTGAGTCTTGCCAGGTTCAGCAACACCAAGGACGCCATGACTGACGGAGAAGGAGTTCCCCAGAATGCCATGCTACAGATGATGACAGCCATGAGGGAGGAGCTGAGAAACATGAGCCAGCAGATGGGCACCATGCGGCAGGAGTTTGGCGACATGATTGGCCGAATGGAGGCTCCACCAAGGAGAGCCCCGGTCAGAGGAGAACCTGTGCATCAGAACGGCCAGGAAGAGGAGGAGATGCCGGACTTGGACGATGATGTCTAGGACCCTCTCATTCACCGCCACCAGAGGAGACAAGATCCTCTAAGGAGAAATCCTGCAAGGGAAGTAGATTTCCGTGAGCAGAATCATGAGCTTAAGCTAACACCGCCTACTTTTTCAGGGAAATCAAATCCAGAAGTGTACCTGGATTGGGAGAGACGCCTAGAGCATATCTTTGAATGCTACGGGTACGTGGAGCGCAAGAAAGTGGATGTAGTCGTGGCCAACCTCACTGAAAATGCACTTCCATGGTGGGACAGGAGCGTAGCCGAGAGGAGAAGGCAACACTTTGTACAAGTAGCCACATGGAGCGACATGAAGTTCCTCCTTAGACAAAGGTATGTCCCTGAACATTATCATAGAGACTTACAGAAGCGTTTTCGTAAGTTGTCTCAGGGAACCAGAAGCGTAGCTGAGTACTTTGAGGAGTTTGAGAAGTTGATGAATTCACTGGAGCTAGAAGAATCTGAGGAAGCTTTGATGGCTCAATTCATAGACGGCCTGCAAGAGAGAATTGCAAGAAAGGTGGAGCGACAGTGGGATGCACGACCTATTGCATCTTTCTGTGCAAGTGGGGCAGCAGATCAAACGCAATACATCCCTCACCAGCCGTAACAAATCATCCAACCGTGGGCCTTTATGCAACAGGTTTTAGAGTCTGTTTTCGAGTTTTAAATTTATAACCCTATTTCCTGCAAGTGCACAGATGTGCGTTGTAGTATTTAGGGTGTCAAACCACAGAGACTATGATGCTTCAAGCAAATCACTAAAACAGGAAACCAAATATGAACGACCGGATTAATGATTGGTTTTAGAGATGATGATTTAGTAACGAAACGAAAATCAAGCGGGGTTTGTAAAGCTATAAGACGAAACGCTGGGCTTCAGGGGTCTCTCAGGGTATTTCACGGAATGATTCTACGGATTAACAAACTTGATCTAGACAAATCAATTCTACTGGTTCTTAAGCTCAAACACGAAAGTGCTCGGGTCTTCCTTTCGGAAAACCAAACACCTAAACCTAAACTGCTCGTTTGCTCCCCTTTCGGTAGCGACTTCACAGCAAGATTAGCTATAAGATTAGGTTCAATGAAGCTCACAACACACCGCCGATATGCATAAGCATCTTTCGGTGCCTGCTCGTTTAAAACTATGTCCGGCCAAGAGATTCAGCGCGTTAGCGGTTCTAATGATCCTACAATCGATTCTTAAGTGGCCAGTCAAGAATTACGCAATAAGAAAGAATCCAAACGAAGAACAGTGAAAAGCATACTACCTATGATCTAACAACCTAATTGAATCAAACCATAAAATCCCTTGAGAAACCCCCTACGAAACCCAACTAAAAGACTACTCAGACATGGAATCGAAATTCATTCTTATCTCAATATGTAAAAATCTCAAAGGTTTGAAAGGATAATAAAGTGAATGATAACGATGCAAAGAAAGTGCAGGAAAGAGATGAAAGGGAGTATCGAGGTAGGGCGACGAAATTGGGGGCTGGAGAAGACGGCTTTCGCTCCTCTTCTCTTCCTCCTTAGCTGCGGCGCTCATCTAGGGTAGGTCTTGGTGGCTGGCTTCGAACTCTCTCTCAAAACAAGAGTAGTAGCGTGTATTTATAGGTCTTTAGGTCCTCTTAGGCGTCACTTAGGGTTCCACAAAGTTTGGTGGACATCAGGCTTAATTTGGGCTTGAAAACGGGCTCGGGAACGTCACTTGGTCTGGCCGCGCCACAGGAGGTTCATGGGCCGGCCATTGGTCTTCTGAGTTTTCCTGGCGCGGCCATCCTCCTTCTAAGGATGTGTCTGACGGGCCTTCTTGCTTCCTTCGTAACTTGAGATCCGACCGTGGCATTGGACTCAAACCACTTCGAGGTAAAAGATAGTAGTTCAGGCTATCTTGTCACCAAAATTCAGTTCGATCCCGTGGTGGGAAGCTCTCCGTCTTGTGCTAAACTTCTGTCAAAAAGCTCATGTTCCGAAAATGTCTGTTTTTCTCCGTTTTGCTCCCTTTTTCTTAAGATTTCCTGAAAAGAGTCTTGGACATACAAATACTCGAAAACTACTAAAAATACATTAAAACCTTAGTGAAATGCTTATTAAAGCACTCACTTATGATAGTAAAAATGGGTAAAATATGAGTGTTATCAGGCCTCAAGTAGTTCTAGATCGCTAGACAAAGGCAAGGCCGTGGAGATTTATTCACGATTCAAAGGGAAAAACACCGAGCCTCCTAAGTTCAACCGACCAGAGCAAGGTAAGTTCCCTAGTACTAATCAAAGGACTCGTGACATAACCTGTTTTAAGTGTCAAGGCAGAGGACACATGGCAAGGGAATGTCCAAACCAGCGGGTGATGATCCTTACACCAAGTGGAGACTATGAGTCTCAAGACGAGGAGGATGATGATTCTAGCATCCACAGTGATGTCATTAAGTACCCTGACATAGGCGAGATGCTCGTGACCAGGAGTACTAAGCGTTCTCATCAACCTCGAGGAGAAAGTACAAAGAGAAAACATCTTTCATTCAAGATGTACCATCCAAGGGAAGGTATGTAACTTGATTATAGATGGTGGTTCTTGTAGTAACGTGGCTAGAAAGTATATGGTGGATAAGCTAGGGCTTGAGAAGACTAAGCATCGTGGAGAAAGTTTTTGTGCCATTCAGCGTGGGCAAATATCAAGACCAAGTCACTTGTGACGTGGTACCGATGCAAGCTGGGGACATTCTGCTGGGAAGGCCGTGGCAATTCGACCGAGCCTCCCACCACCATGGTCGCACCAATCAATACTCATTCACGTACGAGGACAAGAAGTACAACCTTGCACCTCTTACTCCATCCGAGGTACATGAGTTACAAGTCCGAATGAGCAAGGAGACCGAGGTAAGTAAGTCTAACCTCTACTTATATAAAAANCTTCTTTGTTCGTAGTCTTCGTTTTAAGCGAGTTTTGGGCTTAGGGTTTCATATACCTTAACATATTACTCCACGAGTTCTATCAACAACGAATCCACCGCCTAGTTTCACCTGAATCGTTGTAAGTTTTGGGCATAGGGTTTAATATACCTTATTATCTTTCTTCGCGAATCACTTGAAGTCAAGGATTATCCTTCTACCACACCTGGAGTGCATCCTTCTTGGGAAGAAACGCATCATCAGGTATCAGAGCACACTCAAGGTTTCAGTATTCAATCATTCATCTTCTCATCTTTTCATATTCTTATATGTTCATCTTCTTTGCTATCTATCTTGTAATTTTCATTTTCTATTTCATAACCAGTACAAAAAGGATCTAAAACAAAAGCCAAAAAAAAAAAAAAAAAATCAAAAGGCAAAGATCAAAGAAGTCTGGTTATTTTTAGATTATTTTTGAAAATTGTTATTCTTCTTATCTTTCTATCTATCTGATTTCTTTGAGAACACTTGGTTTTATCTTTGAGATTGTTTGGGGGTGCGAATCAGATTGATTGGTTAGTTCTATACAAACTTTAGAGAATCACTGAGGGAATACATATTGAGAGAAACACGTTTGAGGGAAACACTTGCGAGGAAACACTTGTGAGGAATTTTACTTGCGTATTTGTTGAGTTTTACAGGAAAAAAAATCATGTATAATCACGATGGAAGCAACAATGAAGAAAGAGAAGCAATACCTAATTTGCAAATGCAAGCATTGACGAAGAGATGCATCGTTTGATGAGAATAGAAATGAATGAAGTCTATGAAAGACTAGAGGAGGTACGTGCTGAGGCTAGACAGAGGCAACCACACGATGTGCCCGCTGTGAAGAGAAAGAGAACAACCTAGACCAGTGAGGGTCGAAAGGGAAGATGACTATTACAGTCGTGATGATCACTCATCTCAGGGGAGTCAAAGGAGACACCTATGTGTTAGAGAAGCAAGGGGATAACCTGAAAACAACTTGAGTGGTCTAAAGCTTAAAATTCCATCATTTAAGAGAAAAATGATGCAGATGCCTACTTGGAGTGGGAAAAGAAAATTGAACTAGTCTTTGATTGCCAACACTACACAGAAACACAAAAGGTTAGAGTGGCAGCTATTGAGTTTTATGATTATGTTATTAATTGGTGGGATCAATTGGTGACAAGCAAGAGACGCAATGGAGAACGTCCCATTGAGACATTGGCTGACATGAAGGCCATCATGAGGAGAAGATTTGTGCCTAGTCACTACCACAGAGAGTTGCATCAAAAACTCAGGAGACTTGTTCAAGGCAGTAGACCCGTTGAGGACTATTTTCAAGAGATGGAAACTCTTATGATAAGAGCAGATGTTGATGACGATCGAGAGGCTACTATGGCCAGGTTCCTAAGTGGAATGAATAGAGATCTTCAGGATCGCTTGGAGCTACAACATTATGTAAATTTGGAGGAAATGCTACACAAAGCTATTCTGGTGGAACAGTAACTCAAGAGAAAGAGAACAAGTCGACCATCATATGGTGCTGGATCATCTAATGCTAAGCCGAATTACTCCAAAGAAGATAAGACAGCTCCAAAACCATGGTTCGCTGCTTGATATTACTACTGCAAATCGTGACACACAACACCCCCAAGTTCCCCTTTTGGTCTAAAGAAGTTAGAAATCGTAGGACCTTCGCAAAACAACAATCTCTGTGGATTCGATCCCTTAATATACTACTTTGATTGCTGTGCACTTGCAGCTATCTTAGGGGTAAAACTTGAAGTAAAAAAACCCACGCATCAAGTTTTTGGCGCCGTTGCCGGGGATTGTTTGCTTTTGCGAATTTTCAGTTTCTAATTTCTCTTTTAGACCGCGTTGAATTTCAAGCTTTTCCGTTCATTGCTCACGATTTTCTTGTGTTTACTTCTCATGTTTCAGGTGCATGACCACTAGGAGGAACGCTTTCAACGTCTTGCCCGGTTACATCGAAATCGACAGGCACGAAAAAGAAATCCGAAGGTTAAGAAGACAGATCAGCATGGCCGAAGAAGAGCCCGCCCTTGAAGTTCAACGAAACCGCGAAGAGATTCTTTGCAACACTGATCGAGCACCTCAAGACGGAGAGCCGCAACTCGACAACAATGGAAACCTTATCAACCGTATTCCGAAAGCTGACTCGGATGAAGAAGAACGCGATCCTGCCTTGCAGTAAGGAGGACACAACCCGATCGTTGGAAATGGCGCGAACCAAGCAAATCCTATCGTCCAACCAGATGACCGAAACGCCAACCGACCTGTTCTACACGCCAACCAACCCAGGCGAGTTAGAAACCGCACCATAGCCGATCACGACACTCCTGGTCAGCACTTCCAGAATCGAGCTGCGATTCAAGTTAACGTCCCCCATGAGGACGAGTTGGAGATTAAACCGCAGATCATCTCTTTGGTGAAGCAGAACCAGTTTCACGGCTTTTGAAGAGATTTGCAGCACCACGAAGACAAACCGTATTCCTCCCGACTATCTGAAGTGCAAGCTATTCCCATTCTCCTTGAGCGACAAAGCTCATAGATGGCTGAAGACTTTACCACCAGGATCGTTCACTAACTGGCTGGAATGCAAGTCCGCTTTCCTGAACTACTTCTCCACAAAATCACGATCCAATCTGCTGAGAAACAAGATCCAAGGCTTTCAACAAGGACCGGTCGAGTCATTCTTTGAAGCATGGGAGTGATTCAAGGACTACGAGCGCGACTGCCCTCACCATGGTTTCTCCGGAGCCAGCTTGTTAAACACGTTCTACCGCGGATTGCAAGCTAGGTATCAACTCTCACTCGACACGGCCAGCAACGGAGATTTTACAACAAAAACGGAGCGACAAGGACGCGCACTCATCGAGAACCTCGCTGTAAGCAACAACAACAACTGTCCGGATTATGATAGAAATCTGCGAACCGGAGACTCTGATTCTAAGCAAATAGCCGAGCTGAAGAACATGATGAGCCAGCTGCTCAAAGGACAGCAGCGCAGTATCAATGCGTGTGAGACCGCAGGGGAAAGAGAAGAATTTAACCCGGGAGACGATGGAGACGAACTCTACACGCGAGAAGAAGAAGTTAACTTCATAGGAGGACAAAATTCATATCCAAACCGAAACTTCAACAATGGATTCAACAACAACTTCAGGAACAACAACAACCTCTCATACCGAAACTCGAACGTGGAGAACCCGCGAGATCAAGTATACCCACCTCAAGGAAGACCCTTTCAGAACAAGTTCTAGAACGTGAACTACGGAAGCAACGGAGGCTACCAGCCGAAGCAACTCTATAACTCTCAGCTTGCGCCCTACAGCAACCAGCAAGGAGCGCCACAAGCTGCATCAAACACACCGTACCCATCGCGAGAAGACAAACTAGAAGGATTGATGCAACAGCTGCTGTTGTCGCAACAAAAATCGGTTAAGGATCTCAACATCAAGGTGGATTGCATGTACAATAACAAGAATGGCAAGTTCGAAGCCCTATCTTTCCACGTAAAAAAATTAGACACACAAGTCTCGAAAACTGCTTAAATCATTAAGAGACAAGCAGGGATGTTTCCCAGAAAGGTAGAGGATAATCCGAAAGGATTCTGTAACGCGATCTTAGCAATCGCCGACAAAGCCAAGGAGCTAGAGCTAGCTTTGGGAGAAAAGTGCGTTTACCTTTCCATGCTCGATCACTGGAGTCAACTTCGAAGAATGTCTATGCGACACATGAGCTAATGTCAATGTCATGTCATCGACAATCGCTGAAAGGCTAGGAATATCAACCTATTTCCCCTCGCCGACGCAGCTAGTGTTCGGAGACTCGTCTATGAAGAAATCGAATGGCATGATTTACAACGTCCAACTTCTTGTCGGACATAAGATAGTACCTACAGACTTCCACGTGCTGAACATGGGAGAAGACAAAGACAAGCCATTGATACTTGGAAGACTCTATTTAGCCACGGTAGGAGCGAGAATCGACCACGTAAGTAACTTCGTAGTCTTCCTTATATAAGTCAGAAGAGATATTACCCGAAGGAGCTAAATACCACGCCACTGGAAACAAAGAGTCACACGACTAAAAAGGAGAAAAAGGGGATGATAACAAGGGCAAGAAAACTCCACTCGAGGCCTTTCTCCAGGATTGAAATCCTGATTCCTCCCGAGCTAGAAGAACTGGGAGAAGAGGAAGTGTCAAAGTCAGTTGAGAATACAAAGCAGGTGATCTTAGAAGCTAAAATTCTAAGGAACGGAAACGGAGGCACGCTGCTGATACGGAAGCAAGAAAAAGCTTTAGGAGAGACAACTCCCGAAGCACCTTCCTCAACCGCCTGAGCACCAGGCAAGGTCGAGCTAAACGACTTAAACAAAAGCGCTTGGTGGGAGGCAACCCATCCGATACGTGTTTTTAATTTTCTTTCTTTCATTTCTAACAATTAGTCTTGCAGGTTTTCTTTACTTACGCATAAAAAAAAAAGAAAAAAAAATATATATATAAAACCAAGAAAAACCCAAAAACATGAGGAGGAGCCTCAGAAGGAGGCTGGCCGCACGAGAGCCGGCCCGTGCCGCGGCCAAACGGACCGTGGCCGCGCGACGGACCATCATCGCGCGGAGAGAAGAAGCCTGGCCGCGGCCACGACAGGGCATGGCGCGGCCAGCGGTCGTCTGAGTGACCAATCCGGAAAAACTTATGTTTTTCCTCCCGAACCGAACTTCCCGCGTTTTGTTACAATCCCGCACCAAAAATTATTTCCGTTAATGTAAGATAACGGATTTCATTGATTTGTGGCAAACACGCAAGGTAAGTTTTCTCGTTTTAAAATTTTTGAAGATAAAAGGTTTTTGGTGATAAAAACACCTTTTTCAAGACAAAAAGAAATTTTTAGGATCAAACTCTCTTTTCTTCTTCTCTTCTAAAAGACTTGAAGATTTTTGAGGAATCCTAGGTTTTTCAAAATTGAACCTTTTTCAAAAATTCTTTGCCCTAAGCTCATCTATTTTCAAAGAGGATTCACTTTTTAAAGTTCATTCATCTTCATCTACAAGGTATGGTCTCTAATTTTACAAATCCCTAAAGAACTCAATTTTGATATCTCTCTTGCTTGACTAGAAAATTGTCTAGGATGCTTGGAAAATGGTAGAGAACCTTGGATTGAAGATTTAGGTTGTCTAGATTTCGATTTTTGCAACCAAATTTCGAAAAAGTTGAAATCTTTGAAATAGAAAAATAGAGCATGCCCTAGAAATCGAATTTTGATGATACCATTTGAAAATTGCTTAGTTTGGACTTGATTCATGCTAGGTATTACTTAAAAACCAAAGTTTCATGAGAATAAGTTGGTAAAATCGATTTATTGGAAACGTTTTGGTTTGGAAATCCAAAATTCCGAAATTAGAGCATGAGTACCAAATTGATCTTGAATATTAATGCATAAACTCGATTGGTTTCAGTTTTGGAAACTCTGGATATATGTCTTGTATATCATTGCACTTGAGAATCCATATGACACATCAAATTCACATGTTTGGTCGAGTTTTTGTTTTTATTTTGCAAGGTACAATGAGCTACGACCGAAACTTCGAGATACGTTCGAAGAATAGAGAGCGACAAGGTTCCTCGAGAAGTTCTTCGTCTCGGCAAGGACACGAGACAGCACTAGGAAACCCAAGTCTAGACGCCACTCTAGGGAGCTACGTGGAGGAACAAAGAAGAAGGTTCCGCGGTTCATTGATAGCACGCACAAGCCGCGATGACTCACCTCCACCCCAAGAGCCAACAAGAAAGCTGAACCCTTCTCCTCCTAAGCACAAGATCCGAAACTTTGGGGTACCAATGGACGCAAAAATTGATTACCTGAAGGAGATGGAGAAGATGGATATAAAAACAACCTTGAAGATCGATTACTCTGCCTTAGACGCTTTGGGCATCACCGAGGATGTCACATGGTACTTGGACGAACTAAGGCTCAGGACCTTCATGGAGATTGATCGACCCACTTACAAGGAACTCGCCCGAGAGTTCTTAGCTTCGGTTCAGCTGAGATACCAGAGAGAAAGGAAATCACACCCGAAAGACGGTATTCTATATTTCACCATTAGTTCTCGGGATTCTGAGCTGGGCATCCCTAGACTCTGCGAGATATTTGGTTTTGACTTGAGGAGCGAGACAAGTATTGAAGAAGAGTGGAGTGCTGACCTTTGGGGACTCATGGGCCGAGGCATTTACGACAAGGGAAGGCATCCGTCTACTTTTCTTTCACACCCAGCCGTGCGCTTTGTGCACCGCCTCATAGCACACCGGCTTTACGCTCGCAGCAACCAATCATGCATCCTCATTCCAGAGCTCGTCATACTTCAGTCCGCATTTACGAACGAGCCACTTTCAGCATGCTTTGGATGCATCCTAGAAGAGAGGCTAGTGCGAGTGAAGCACGACGTCACCGCACCTAGATGCGAGACTGCCTTCACAACTTATGGAGGCATCATCACAGCTATCATGGAGGCCGCAGGAGTAGACACCAGTATTGAGACGCCCTTAGACGAGGCTTGGTTTGACTTGTCCCAGTTTCAGACGGACAGGAACTTGACAGGCGCAGCGATGGATCCAGACAGGTTTGGATATCGCTACCGACTAGGGAAGGGAGACAGCCGCACGGTCTATATACCGTCTCCTACAGTCCCGCGCCTTTCAGAGTGTTCACCACAGTGGATCCCGAACCATGATGAGTTCCGTACCGAGTTCTCACGTCTACCGCTCACCATTGGAGAGTATGTTGCCGCCAAGGCTAAGAGAGAGGCGATCCGACAGAGGACCTACCACCAGACCTCATCTTCCTCCATGCGCAGTACCCCACGATCCGCTGCACCGTCCACCTCGACTGATCCCGCAATCACCACACTTCAGGAGCAGCTAGCATGCCAGAACGAGATGCTTGAGAAGATGGCGAGACAGCTTCGAGAGAGAGGACACATAGATGGAAACCTTTAGACCCTGATTTCAGATGCCTAGAAGACTTTGCGTCTCGGCCAACACTCTTTCTGCTTACGAGCCTGGTTCCATCTATTCCACCCTTATCCTTTATTTTTCATTTATACTTTATCTTTCTTCTATTGGGGGGAGTTCGTACTAATGACTTTGCTTTGTTTTGGCCTTTATTTGAGTCTTTTCTTTTAATTTTTTTCCAAAGAATTAAGAATGATGTATTTCGATATATATAATATGGTTTTAGGGATTATGATGCAAAACTAAGGATGATATTCGACCAGTGTGCTTCTACGCTATTTCTAGTGACAGATCTTTCAAGCTTTAGTACTAGACTAGGCGGTGCAAAATCCTGGAGAATGCCAATCTATAGAGATTTCAGGGGAAGGAACACACTAGCTCTATTTTTATTGGACTTTAACCTGACTATTAATTTCCTTGTCAACAGATTTAAGCATTCAACGAAAAAGCAAAACGTTCGGGACATCTTTTTCCATTTTTACACACTCTCTTGTTGTTCTCAAACGGCCAACACATCAACAGTTGGTACCATACCCGAAACCCTTACCATCTTTTCATACCTCACGCAACTCTCTTGTTTTCACCATATGCAGATATGTGCAAAAACGCCGGNCATTCACGTACGAGGACAAGAAGTACAACCTTGCACCTCTTACTCCATCCGAGGTACATGAGTTACAAGTCCGAATGAGCAAGGAGACCGAGGTAAGTAAGTCTAACCTCTACTTATATAAAAATATGATTCATAAGACCCTTTATACCAAGGGCACCATGATACTAATGCTGTTTAAAGACTGTCTAAGTTCAGGGAACGTTGAGTTGGAACTTCCTGCCGAAGTCATAGCCGTTCTAAACAGGTTTAAGGACGTGTTCCCAGAAGAGATACCATCCGGATTGCCACCAATCCGAGGCATAGAGCACCAGATTGATCTTGTTCCCGGCTCGGCTTTGCCTAACAAACCGGCGTACAGGATGAATCCGGAGGAGCTAAGGAGCCAGATAAGCAAGTGAGAGACTTAATGGACAAGGGCTATATCCAAGAGAGCCTCAGCCCCTGGGTCGTGCCTGTGCTTCTAGTTCCAAAGAAAGACGGTACATGGAGGATGTGCGTCGACTGCCGAGCTATAAACAACATCACGATCAAGTACCGACATCCCTTACCGCGGCTAGACGACATGCTGGACGAGCTAAGTGGTTCTACCATTTTCTCAAAGGTCAATCTAAAGAGTGGATACCATCAGGTCAGGATGCGTGAGGGAGACGAGTGGAAAACCGCATTCAAGACCAAGCAAGGCTTGTATGAATGGCTTGTCATGCCTTTCGGCCTGTCCAATGCCCCAAGTACATTCATGCATCTCATGAACCAGGTTCTATGTGCTTATATCAGTAAATTTGTAGTTGTCTATTTCAATGATATACTCATTTATAGCAATAACCTCACTGATCATCTCAAGCATCTCGAACTAGTGCTTAGATAACTTCGGAAGGAAGGCCTTAATGATAACCTTAAGAAGTGCACCTTTTGTACTAACCAACTTGTGTTCTTAGGCTTTGTAGTAAGTGCACAGGAACTACAAGTAGATGAGGAGAAGATCAAAGCAATCAGAGAATGGTCAACACCGACTACCATCGGCCATGTGAGAAGCTTTCACGGCCTAGCGAGTTTCTATAAGCGGTTCGTGAAAGATTTCAGCACATTAGCTGCACCACTCACAGCTGTGATCAAGAAGAGCACACCTTTCTCGTGGGGAGTGATAACAGCTATATGGAGTGTTAAAAAAAACCTTTAGCATGCTCATGTCAATGCAATACTTAAGGGTCAATCCAACTTGGGGAGTTTGAAGAGTACTAAGAATGCAAAAGCTATATGCAAAGCTAAGTGAAATCCAGAATAATTTGGTGAACAAATGAAAATAAAATACTTGCAATGATCAAAATAACTGGAAAACAATTTTAAAATCCTGACCTAGGGGTTAAAAGACTAGAAAACTACTTTCAAGGATTTAAAAAGCGCGACTTCTAATTTTAAGAAATAGAAACTAAAACCGGACAAAACAGGAAAATTGCTAAAAGCATAAAACTAATTTTAAAAACTAGAAATAAAATTTTACTGGCTCTTATATTCTACCAGCGTGCGAAACATGATAATATGGAATTTATAAAACACTAGCAAAACCAAGAAAACAATTTTATGAATTTTTAAATTTCTAAAGCAAGAAATAAACAACTAGATGATTTTAAGCTAAAAGATTGAAATTTTAAATTAAAGGAAGATGCTTTTTATGTTTTCAAATTCTAAAGGTGGATTCACGGTTTTGGGATCATGCTTAAGAGGTTCAAGATTTAAACTTTGGTTCTTAGAAACATAGATCTACACATTATGCGCTTTTCCTAAGCCTTAGGAAGCTTGAGCTAGCTTTACCCATGGTTTGTGGTGTAAAGCCTTTCTTCAATCCATCCTCCTAACCCATGGATCGTGGTGGAAAAACAGAGAGAAGAACAGGAAGCATAGATCCTAAAAAATGGCCTTATGATATGTCTATATTTTACATCATTTTAGCATCCATTTAGTTCAAGTTTCTCATCATTTAGGAGTCTAATATAGCATCATAGTGTTGCATTGTACCATTTAGAGTCCTAGAGTGTTTTTTGCATGGTTCTTTGCATACTTTGTTGCATTCGGAACCTTAATCAGGTGAAAAGGACGCTATGGAGATGAGGATGGAGCTAGAGAATGATGCATACTACTTGGAGGGGCAAGAAGAAACAAAGAAGATGAAGGAGAGGATTTTTCGTGATGGATCGACGAGTCAGATCGACGAGTGTCGTCGAACCATATTTCCAGGAGCTTGGATCGACGACTTGGATCGACGAGACACGCCGAACCAGATTTCCAGGGGCTCGGATCGACGAACTGGATCGACGAACCTCACCGGACCAAAACCAAACGTCAAGAGAAGGAAGCCAAGACGGATCGACGAGACGGATCGATGAGCTCGTCGAACCGAGTTTCTGAGGTGTCGGATCGACGACTTGGATCGATGAACACGTCGATCCGACCCCAGACGAATTCTTTTTCTTTATTCTCATGGGTCCCCCTATAAATACTCTTTAGACCTAATTTTTAAAAAAACTTTGATTATTCTCTTGTTCTTAGCCTAAACTTTTAGCCTCTTGGAGAAAAACCTTGTTTAAGCTTTGGATCTTTGAGTTTAATGCAATATCTTTCTTAGATTTCTTGTTTTATCTTTCTCTAATCATGTTTAACCTTTCTCTAATCTTTGATTTGATGGGTTTAAGCATGATTAGTGAGTAGTTTCTTTAGGAACTTAGGGATGGGTTAGATTTAGGGATTTCTTATGGTTCAAACTTGCAATCTAGGATAGATTCTTCCTTTTCTCTTCTTATTAAGTAGTTCTTCATGCCAAATAGCTAATCTTTGCTATTTTGGATCATAGGCATTTCATCCACCCACCAAGTGTTTGATGAAATGCTTGAACCAACTTAATAAGAGATTTACATATCTAGCCTAAGACATTAGATGTCTAGAGTGTTTATCATACCATTTAGACTTGTTATTAATGCTTGTTGATTATCTTAATGCTAAAACATCATTAGTTCATTAGGATGATTAACAAAGGGATTTGAGCCACACATCATGGTCTAATCTAAATTAAGTGTTCTAGGTATAGAGTTAGCTTGATTAGTTGCTTAAATGATTGCAAGGTTGTCCATTTAGTTTCCCAAATCAATGATTCCATCCCTAGGTTTCGATTTAGTCAATTGATAATCTTGCTTAGTAGTAATCCTTGCTTAGTATCTTGATTAGTAGTGATTAAGGCTTAGTTTCATAATATTGCTCTAGTAGTATCTCTTTTAGTTTGTGTTTAGCTTTCAATACTTGTTGTGACTTGCTTTTATCATTCTAGCTTAGCTTAGACTTAACTTTGTATTCTTATTGCATCATCTCCCAAGATGGATTGATACCTCAATATATTGCAATGATATGAGCAATTGAGGAATTGCTTGCAAGACACAAAAAGTCTTGTTTCAATTTGGCGCCGTTGCCATATTGGGATTGATTGATCATTAAGATTTTTGTTTTGTTTGAGACTAAGTGATCTTTTTGCTTATTGACCATCTACTTTTCTAGATTTCAGTTTTTCCTTGAATGCATTTGAGATCACAAGGAGACAACAACTTTCAAGGTTTTCAAGACATTGATCAATTGGAAAGGGTTGCAAGGATTGCAAGAAGGGAAGCTGCAAGGTTAGAGAGGTTGAGAATGGAAGAACAACAAAGAGATCAAGCTCCTCCAATGAACTTGGCGCAAGCACCAAGGGGGAATCGAAACCCCTTACATGCGCCAAGACTAGGAAGGACTATTGGGGCTGGAGATGCTCCAAATACACATCAAAATCGCTATGGTATCAATCCTCCACCGGTTCAAAACAATACTTTTGAAGTGAAGCCAGCTTTCATCTTTATGGTTCAACAAGACAAGTTCCATGGGTTGCCAATGGAGGATCCTCTAGATCACTTGGACAACTTTGATAGAGTTTGTGGCTTATTCAAGATGAATGGTGTGAGTGAAGATGCCTTCAAACTAAGACTCTTTCCCTTCTCTCTTGGGGATAGAGCAAGGCAATGGGAGAAAACTTTGCCTCAAGGTACTATCACTACATGGGATGAGTATAAGAAAGCCTTTCTATCTAAGTTCTTCTCCAACTCTAGGACCGCCAAGTTGAGGAATGAGATCTCTAGCTTCACTCAAAAGAGCAATGAGTCTTTCAATGAAGCATGGGAAAGATTCAAGGGATACACAATGCAATGTCCTCATCATGGCTTCACACAAGAGTCTCTACTAAGCACAATCTATAGAGGTGTTCTACCAAAGATAAGAATGCTTCTTGATACCGCAAGCAATGGGAATTTCTTGGGCAAAAATGTTGAAGATGGTTTGGAACTTGTAGAGAATCTTGCCTTGAGTGATGGTAATTACAATGAAGACTATGATAGAGCTCCAAGGGGAGGTGATTTTGATGCTTACAAGAGGGAAATGAATTCTCTACATGACAAGATGGACAAGCTCATGTCCTCAAACCAAAGGCATGTACATTTTGTTGAAGATAATGTGGAGGATTGTGATGATCAAGTTGAATTCCAAGAGGGTCAAGAGGAGGTAAATTTCGTGGGAGGCCAAGGAGGATACAACAACAACTATAACAACAACTATAAGGGGAACAACAA
>JAHZTW010000003.1:78436171-78462454 GCA_020283515.1 Alliaria petiolata | reverse complement strand
TTCCCACATCTCTAAAGAGGAAGAAATTCTCAACATGACGAGGTTGCTTTTGGAAGGGCAAGAAAAGTTTAAAGACAGAATGGACATGGTTGCCTCCACACTAGCCTATCATTCTCAACGTCTAAGAATTGCTGCAACTACACATATAAAATCCATCAACACCAAAATCACACAAGGGAATGAGGAACAAGAGGATGAGGATCAAACCGATGATGAACTCCAACAAGAAGCTGACGAAAAAGAGCTTGCAGCTCTTCTTAGATACATTGTCGATGACAATCTGGAGCAAAGATTTGAAGACGCTTGTGAATATAGTTTGGTTGTTGAATGCATGGAGGATTCTAGTGAAAGCTCATTTGTTGAGAAAGAGCTCTCCACCAAGGCATAAACAAACATGCAACTCATTCCCAAGAAGGAGACAAAGGCGAATTCCATTGAAGAAGCCTCCATGGAGGGTGAAGAAGAAGAATCCCCAATGGAACAACCCTTTTCCAAGTACCTCGGTTTAACCCTCACCAATGAACAGAGCATTGAGAATCCGTGGCAGTTACCCTTTGAGGAGATAAAGAAGACAAAGGTGAATTCCATTGAAGAAGCCTCCATGGAGGATGAAGAAGAACAATCCCCAATGGAACAACCCTTTGCCAAGTACCTCGGTTTAACCCTCAACAATGAAGAGAGCATTGACAATCCGTGGCAGTTACCCTTTGAGGAGATAAGGATGCACACATTTGGGGGATGGTTCTATGATGAGTATGAGCCTGGTGATACAAGCCTCACCAAGTCAAACTAAGAGACTTTAAACAAAGCGCACTTGGGAGGCAATCCCATGTCTATCCTTCTGTATATGTTTTCAATTTTCTTTCTAAATTATCCTTTTGAGTGTGTGTGAGAAGGAACAAGTGAAATGGAGAACCAAGAACCGAGCCTACAAGGCCTAAGCACAATAAACTTCAAGGTACCAAAAACGCCAAACTTTGTATATAACATGCATTTTTATTTTTATTTTTGTGTTTCTTCTCTTTAATTTGTTTAACACCGAGACGGTGTCATTCAAGTTTGGGGGAGGAGATTTTGTGCTTTGACATATTTTATTTGATCTTATTTTGTGTTTTTATTTTTGAGTCTTCTTACATTCATAAAAATATTTTGCATAGAAAAAAAAAAATTCAGAAAAATTCATAAAAATTTCGAAAAAAAATTCATATAGCTTGCATTTGCATTATCAAATATTGTAGGATTGAGTCTAGATTTTTATCATATAGGTTGCATCACTCATATGCATAGGGGGCAATGATGAAAAAATTCCTTTAAAAGTGTTTTAAGCTCATGTATTGGTTCAAGGCCCTTGTTAGTAGTTCTTTGATGCCTTGTACAACTTTGAAATTAAGTTCTAACCATGCTTGGATCATTTGATTTGATTTTCTTGGCTTAAAGTTGAAAAAAGCATGAATTGAATCAATACTTAAAAATCGGAACCTTAAAATGAACATCTAATTATCATGCTTGTACTTTTGAAAAAGAATACATGGATTACAAAAAAAAATATTTAGGCTTTCTTATTCACTTCACCACTCTTTGTAAGCCTAAATAGAATACCACACCTTGACCCTTGCCTTATTTCGAGCCAAATTTCGTGTGTGATTGCAAATTGTGAGGCCTTATTTTCTGTTTGAACTTGGCATAAAGTGTTAAGGTTTTGGGCGACATGTTTAGGCTCTCATAATGTTGCTAGCTTTGCATTTTAGCTAGTTTTAGGCTTGATTGGGAATTGGGAGTTCACAGGTTTGAGAATGGGAAGGTGTTAAGGAAAAAGATGAAAAAGGGATACATATTTCTAGTGGTTGATCTTGATTTGTGATTAGAAAAAGCTCAAAAGAAAGAAAAAGAGCCCTAGAGGCCAAATGCATAAAAGAAATATTTTTAGAAGAAAGCTATCAAAAGAAAGCTATCATTTTTATCTCATAGCCTTGCCCCCTGCCAAATGTATTCGGTTTTAAAAGCACAAGTTTGATTCACGGTTTGAGCTTAATGAATGTTAAAGGTTAGAATTCTTGGATTGCTTGGAATAAACAAGTCATGATTTGTAATTTGATATGTGATGATTATGGCTAAGTCTTTTTGAGTAAATGCTTGTGTACTGCATCCTAGAACTGAGAACAAGGACTTTGAGTTGATACATTTGAAAAAAACTTTTGGATTTGAGCCCCCGTTTTTAATCATCTCTTCCTAGCTTGAATTTGGTTTCCTTGAGGGCAAGCAAAAGGCAAGTTTGGGGGAGTTGATATACTATATATTTCGCATATTTATCATGCATTTAGAATAAGTTTTCATCCATATTTCATTTATAGCTAAGTATAATCATAGTATTTGATCATTTATAGGATTTAGAACATTTGCATTTGCATTTGCATTTTCTTTTGTATATATGCATCATTTCAGGTTATTCTATGGATTTGGCGACAATGTGGAAGCTGGAAACATAAGATGATGAGCTAGGAACAAGTAGAGAGCAAATTGATGTCATCTGACTTGCTGTACCGAGATGTTGCAACCGATTCAAATCCATGCCACCTAAAGCGACTTAAAGATCAGACTCTACAAAGACTTTCCATTCCGATTCAGCCTCTGCAATCTTCATAAAACTCATAGCAAAATGATTTACCTTTCGTTCAGAGGTTATTTCAAGTCATTATGGTCAGTGGTTCAGAAGATACGGCTATTTAAGTAACAACATGTCCGTCTGGAAGTTTGGCGACCAAACTGAACGATTAGCTCGGATGAAGGGTTTTCATTGCGATTTAGCCTCTACAGTCTTCATGAGAGTTTTAGGAAATTGAGTTAGCTTTAATGTGGTGGTGATTTCAAGTCAAACGGTGCATTAGTGCAAAAGATACAGATCGATCAATCCATGTACCCGAACCAAAAGATACCACTTGCAAGTGCTCCAAAAAGTGTTTATGCTTTAGTAAAAGTGGGATTAGAGAGGTCCCTTGTCCCTTGCCCCTTGTCCCTTGCCCCTTGACCCCTCTTTTAAGGCCAATAGCCATGTTTAAAACTCTATATAAGGAGTGTGTGTGTGCTTGTAATAATCATTCAGTTTTTCATTAAGCTTTCAATCAAGTCTTTATATTCTCACTTTCAAAGTCTTCTTAGTGTTCTTGTAAGCTTTCCTTTGTTCTTGAGTACTATAGTTCTTCTTATTTATTTCTTTAAAAACTCTTATTTTTATTATATATATTTCGAATTTAAGTTATTCTAATGTCAAATCTTTCTTCTTAATTTTTATTTAGATCTTTGTGAAAATTCTTGTATTTTATTATCTTCCACAAGTATTTAAATAAATTTCAAGTCTTTCTTCTTAACCCCATTGATCATGTTCCTTAACTCTAAACTTATGTTTAAAAGAGGTAAGAACATGATTTGTGAGTAAACCGCCTAAGGTTTGAGGTTGGGATGATTAAGGAGGTTGGAGATTAAAATCTTGGTTTTGTTTTTATCTTGTTCTTCATTTAAATTCTCTTCTTGGATTTGGGGGTTTTAAGGTCTAGAGATTCTCTATGGAGATCTCTTTAATCTAGGGATTTCCTTATCCTAACAAGACTTAGGAAATCCCTTAAAACCAAATCCAAGAGACTAGCTCATCCTTTCCCACACATCATGGATGCTTAGGGAGCTAGTTAAACCGTTTTTAAGATCCATTCTTAATGTTCTTCACATTTTCTTTCCACCACACATCATGGGTTAGGAGGAAAGGGTGAGGAAAGGGTTTATACCACACATCATGGATAAATCTAAATTGGTTTCTTAAGGTTTAGAGAAATTGCTAAAAGAGTAAAAATTATATTTTTAAACCCCAAGTTCGAATCTTCAACCTCCCTAAGAATGATTCCCAACCTAGAATCTGTTACTTGTCATATAAGTCGTTTCAAAAGCTTTCTCCTTTAGATTTAAAGTTTGTTCCTTTAGGTTGCTAGAAATAGCCTTATTCGCCTATTTTTAGATTTCAAATTTTCATAATCAGTAGCTTGCTCATTTAAATTTGTAGAAGTCGTCTGGTAGTTAGTTAACCCTTCATAGGGATTGTTTAAATTGTTTTCCTGGTCGTTTAGTGATTGCAAGTAGTTTATTTTGATTTTCTCCTCCCTTTTACCCGAAAATGACTTAGCTTTACTTTGCTCTTGCATTCCTAGTATCTTTCACACCTAGGCTGGATTGACACCTCACATACTACAATGACATGTGTGTTTGAGGATTGAGTTAAGGCTTAAAAACTTTTACATCAGCGCTCCAGGCTAAGGGGAGTAAGAAAAGTAGAGCTAAGCGACGTTAAACAAAAGCGCACTTGGGAGGCATTCCCATGTTTACCATTGTACATAATTTTGGTTTAATTCTGTTTCAATTTTATGCTTTACAAGTTTAAGTGTGTAGGTACAGGGAGGATGGAACCGAGGATCAAGTTCTTTTAATTAATAAAAGAGAAGGTAGGCAGAAGATCGAGTGCACGATCGACCACTGCTGACTCGATCTTTTCTAGATCGATCAAGCGAATCGGATCAAGTCACTCGATCCTTCACGGATCGAATAGGACGATCGAGTGAATCAGTCGATTGCGAGAGGATGACCCACCCATGCGTGTAAATTGCATTACAAACGGGGTCTGGATCGACCAGGTTCACTCGATATGGATAAAACGATCGATATCCAGATTGATCATGTCACTCGATCTTCGCCAAAATGATCTGGCGATCGATAAAAGAGCTCGATCTAAGAATCACGATCTCGACAACGTGAAATCCAGGAACGAGGAGCATACTCGATCTGAAGCTCGTTCTATCCCAGATCGATCTAACGATCGACCAAGCCACGCGATTTCGGGCAAAAATAGGCATGAGATCAAGGTCAAAATAGACATAATTGACTCGATCTCATGCCACGGTTAGTTTAAATTTTCCCCCTTCTTTCTTTTTCCCCCTCATTTTGAATTTGAATTGTGGTCAAGGGAGACATTTTTGACCATGAAAAGCGTACCTTGACCACAATTTTCGAAATCCACTTGCTTGCATGAGGCCAACAAAATTTTCTTTATAAACCCTTGCTTCACACTCTCTTTGCAATTGCATACAAACTTGATTTCCAAAAAAATAGAGTGTGAATTCGGTTTTGCAAAGAAGGAAGGCATATATTTTCCATTTTATTTCAAAGGTATTTCGAATTACATATTCATATCTACAAAATTTCATTTTGATTGAATGGATTAGATACTATTTGTTAAGGGATTAGGAATGATTTTTTTTAGAAGTATCTAAATATTAGGGAAATATATTTGATTTGGTCTTATCTCAAGAGTATTTCCTCTTTTATTTATTGATGAACTTTAAATAATCCCTAAAAATATAGGACTTTTATGCATTTGAGATTCTCCCTTGCCCTATTTCTCTCTTTTATTCGCCACTCATACTCATTCTCTCTTTGAGAAACTGAATTTCAGGCACTATGACACCAAGGAAGAGAGAGAGAGCTGTGGCAACTCAAGAGGAAGCGCAGCAAGTGATGGAAGAAAGGGTTAAGTGGAGTAGGGATGAGAAGAACGCAAAGACACAGTTAGAAAGGGTGCGGTTTGAGCCTACGAAGTTTGCAAGTAGGGATCTCCTGCAAAAGATGGGTCTGTTGGACGACTTTGATCAGCTCCTTATGAACATGGGTCTCGCTTGTTTATCGAGGATGGGCTGCCCAACCTACACCGAGGCCACGCTCCACTTCCTTGCCACGTTGAATTTCACATATGAGGATCCGAGTATCAAGACTCCATCCGAGGGGCATCTCACGTTCAAGATAAGGAGGCAAGCTTACCACCTCTCCATCTCCGAACTTTGCCAAGCTTACGGTCTCAATGCTGCCGCCACGCTTGTAGAATTCCCTCAGCTCAAATCGGCAAACGCGCTTTGGGATGTTGCAATGACATGAGCATGCTAAAGGTTTTGTTTAACACTCCAAAAATCTGTTATCAATGAGGTGTTTTCATCTTCCAAATGAATTCTTTGAGTACAAAGCATAGTAGAAATGCCTTTGATATCCCCTAAGGAGTACCCAATGGCTCTCCTATACTTTCTCAACTCCTTAAGGAGTGAGTTCAACTCATCATCATTTAGGTTATCATTTACAATTACCGGGTAGGTTTCATTAGGTCCTAAGAAAGCGTACAGTAGCTCAATGGAAAGCTGCTTGAGGTCCACCTTTGGGGCTAGCAGCTCGCTCCAGTCCTCCTCTAGACTTTTGTTGAGGTTGATGTCCTCATTTGCATCCCTTGAACCCGAGTCATGCACTTTCAAGCTACCTTCTTCAACCATTCCTACCGCAGAGATCGAGTCACTCCATCGATCCTTCTGTCGATCTAGCCCGGATTGAGTACTCTCACTCGATTGACTTGGTCGATCGGATATGGATCGAGTAGTGGATCGATTCGCCAAGTCGTTATCTGAACAGATTGAGTTGTCTCGATCGATCGTCTCATCGATCTCTTGCTTAGATCGAGAAATCTGATCGATCTCCAGGTCGATCTCTAGGCTCTGGTATTCACCTTCTTTCACAATCTTGCGATAGTCAAGCATACGAACATACTCTTGAGTCTGTTCACTTAGGTAACCAACCACCCCACTCTCCTTTGTCAAAGCCAGCTGCAGGTGATCCTCTTGTCCCAATTCCTCAAGCAACTCATCGGCCAAAGCATCCAAAGCTTCTATGTAGAACACTTGCCCACCAATCGTCGGCTTCTTCAATTCGTTGATATCAAAGTTTAGCTGGATGTTTTTGCCCAAGTGCAGAGAAATTTTACCATTCTTCACGTCAATGATGGCACCAGCAGTTGCTAGAAAGGGTCTACCAAGGATCAGAGGGTCTCTTGGTTCCTCATCAATTTCAAGAACTACAAAATCTGTGGGCACATTCACATTGCTAATCCTCACGGGTAGGTCTTCAAGCATGCCTACCGGGAGCCTTATACTTCGATCAGCAAGAATGAGTGAGATTCTGCATTCATTAAACCTGGTAAAGCCTAGCTTTTTGGCCACAGAGTGAGGCATAAGATTAATGCTTGCCCCTAGATCACACAAACAACTTTCAAACTTCAAAGGGTCTAGGGTGCATGGGATAGTGAATGATCCCGGATCTCCAAGCTTCTTTGGAGCTATCTCCTTGTGGATGATTACCACTACATTCCTGACTTAATACCAAGACATCTTCACTCTATTTCACCCTCTTGGCAAGAGTATCCTTCAAGAACTTCTCGTATTTAGGCACCATGGCCAAACAATCAAGTAGTGGCAAAATAAAGTTCAACGTTCCTCAAGTGCTGTTCCTCAACAAACTGTTTCTTGAAGCGTCCAGGGAAGGGGAGCTTAGGTTTGTAAGGTGGAGGCACGAAAACCTCTTTCTCTTTGGTAACTTTCTCCACTTTTTTCTCCAAAACCGCTTCACCCCTTTTCTTGGTCTTGCAATGTAGACATTGTCGAATGTGATCGCTTGATCATTTGGAAAATCACTCTCCCCCTCTTGAACCACAATGTCCTCAGTGTCTTCAAGTAGAGACCGTGGTGGCAACTCTTTCCCACTCCTCAAGGTGATCGCGTTTGCATACTCCTTAGGGTTTGTCTCACACTTGCCGGGTAAGCTACCTTGGCTGCTTGAGCTTGCTTTCCCTTTCTCTAGCTGGCGAATCTTGTTATTCATGTTGGTGATCTGTGTAGATACCTCAGTGAGAGAAGAGGCCAGCCTATTGTTCATATCCACAAATTTCTGATTTGTAGATGCTTGCCCTTGAAGTAACTGTTGGAACATAGCTTGTACCAGATCTTGTTGTGGAGGTTGCACTTGTTGCTGTTGTGGCGCGAAACCAGGAGGATAACCTTTGTTTCCTTGCTGTTGTTGGCCTTGAAAGTTGCCTTGCCTCTGCCCTTGATACCCACAGTTCTGAGGAAATCCACCTTGCTTGTAAGGAACAAAAGGTTTCCCTTAATTTCCTTGTTGTGGAGGGTAGACTTGGTCCTTAGGGTTTTCCACATTGGTACTTCGGTATGAGAGATTATTGTTGCCTTGGTACCTCTTTCCATAGCCCTGTGTCTTAGTGTAGTAAACCCAATTCGCTTCCTCTAAGTCCTCTTGATTTCCCTCAAGAAACATTTCTGAAGCTTCTCCAACAAAGTGGACTTGCTTTTGGCTTACAAGCATCATCTTGTCAATCTTCTCATGTAGGGACTTCAGCTCCTTCTTGTGGGACTCCAGCTCATTACCCCTCTGTGCTCTATCATAGTCCTCAGAATAGTTGCCATCACTCAAGGCCAAATTCTCAATCAACTCCATACCTTCTTGAACTTCTTGTCCTAAGAAGTTGTCTTTGCTTGCGGTATCAAGTAGCAAACGGATCTTTGGCAAGGCTCCTCTGTATATTGTGCTCAAGAGTGTCTCCTCAGTGAAGCCGTGGTGAGGACATGCAATGGTGTAGTCGTTGAACCTCTCAATTGCTTCACTAAAGGTCTCGTTTTGCCTTTGTGCGAAACCGCTAATCTCACTTCTTAGCCGAGCCGTTCTTGTACTTGAGAAGAACTTGGATAGAAACGCCTTTTTGCAATCTACCCAAGATGTGATAGTCCCTTGAGGTAAGGTCTTCTCCCAATGCCTTGCTTTGTCCCCAAGTGAAAAAGGAAAAAGACTAAGCTTGAAACTGTCCTCCGAGATACCGTTGATTTTGATCATCCCACACACTTGTTCAAAGTAGTCCAAGTGCTCCAAAGGATCCTCCAAGGCAAGTATGTGGAACTTGTTGTTCTGTACCATAGAGACAAAGCCCGACTTAATCTCGAAGTTGATGTTCTGCACCGGGGGTGGCGTGATGCCAAAGCGATTGTGAAGAGTATTTGGGGCATCACCGGCTCCGATGATTCGTGGCTGCCTCTGACCATGGTAAGGGTTTCCATTACCCCTACCAGCTGGGCCTTGTGGAGCAGCTTCCTAATTTTGATCAGCCATAACCGGTTGAACCACTTCTTCAAAGTCTTGCGCTTGTTCTCTCCTATGCCTTGCACTGCCGAGTTGATGAATTTTGTCTAGACATGGTAATAAATTATTGTCACCTCTAGACCGCAATTTCATGTACCTGAGAATGCAAATAGCAAGGTAGAGAAATCAGTAACCAATGTAAAAATAAAAGAAACTTAGTCTCAACTAAGCTCCAAATCTAAATGCTTTCAACTAGACCCAATTTGGCAACGGCGCCATTTGATAACAAGATTTTTGTGTTAATCAAAACCTTCAGCATGCTCATTTTATTGCAATACTTCAGGGTCAATCCAACTTGGGTTGTTTGAAAGGCACAAATAATGCAAGAGCTCAAAGCTAAGCTAAGTCATTTTCGGGTTAAATGGGGGGAATAATTCGGTGAAAACTACTTGTGACAACTTAATGAACTCGAAAACTTTTTAATATCCCTACTGTGATGTTAACTAACTAGCAGACAACTTCTAGGAATTTAAAAGACACAGGTACTAATTTTATAAAATCAAAATCTAAAGACAGAATAACTAGGCGATTTCTAGCTAATGAAATGATTTTTAAAAACTAGAAATAAAATGCTATTGACTTCAAACTAATCACCAGGGTGCGAAATAAGATACTAAGGAATTTCTAAAATACTTACATAAGCAAAAACACAACTTTATGAATTTTCAAGTCTTAATGAAGGCATTAAGCTAAAAAGATGACTTTTTGGAAGTGCCCTAGTACCTAAAATGAGACAAAAATTATAATTTCTCTAAGTATGAATACAATATAAAGGTAATTATGTTCTAAATACAAGCTAAATATGAGAAATATATGAATATATCAAGATTTTTGTTTGAAAATCAAGTGTTTGAGAAATGGTCCTCAAGTTATAATAAAAGATCGAGCAAATATTCCTTACAATTCCTGACCATTTTTTACATTATATCACTAAAGATAAGATACAATATTACGAAAATCTTTAAGGACCATGGTTTTGCTTGGTTTTATAATAATATATTATAAAATTTTTGCTATGATAATATAAGTTAACTTATTTATCTTATAATGATTAACCTATAATAAAATAAGATAAAATTATAGGTTAATCTTCATTCATAACATATTATTTTAGAACTTGGATAGAAACGCCTTTTTAAGATAAAGTTGCATGGTTTATACTTATATGTAAAGTATATAAATATGATATTTATCATGGGTAATCATAATAACTAGTTATAGACGTTATTCAATATCTATTACTAGTTATAAATATTATTGATATTATAATATTAATAATCAGTGGTTTATATTTATATTTATATTTCTTTATATATATATTATATAAATAACTAAATACCTTTATCTTATAAATAACTAAAATACCTTTATCTTATCTTTAACTAGTATATAATATGATTAACTAGTAATAAATATGATATTCACATTAATAATATTCACTAGTTATAATTTTAGGTTTTTATAATCATACACTTTATAATCATACTCATATTGTAGTTATTTATAATAAATATGATTATAGCTAAATATCATAATATAATTAAAACATGTACATTATATTTACAACAACAACATATCAATCCTAAAGCCTCTCAGTGTTGCTGAAGATTTATGATTATTTATAGTTATAATAATCATATTATAAAATAAATAATGGTTTATAAATAATCACGAATATATTATAACTATACAATAATCACATATACATAGTTATAAATAGGGTAATTTTCTTAAAGAGCACAAAATGAAGTTTATTTTTCAAAAATAACTCTAGAAACTCGTTTGTTGATAAATAGCTTTCATTAAAGTAAGGAAAGCCTTCCTAAATGTGTCTAATGTATTCCTTACGGCTTCCTAAATTTTCATTAAAGTTAGGAAAGCCTTACTAAATGTGTCAAGCAGCTTCCTAAATTGAGTTATGACAGCCTTCCTAAATGTGTATAACACCTTCCTAATAATGTTAAAAATGATTAACAAAATTTTTAGGTCTATTATTGAACTGAAAACTTAAAATGGGGCTGTTTGAGACAATTTCACTTATAAATATATATATAACCAATGGTTTATATACATAGTTAAATAATAATATACAACAAAGTGATTATTTACAACCATGATTATAATATTTATATTCGTGATTATTTATAATCATGGATATATCTTGTTTTATAAGAGGACTTTTAACTAATTATGGTTGCTAAAATATGCTATATTATGAATATATCACAGTTCTAAATATAAATATAAAACCATGGTTGATACTACAAAGTTTAAATAAACGTAATAAAATATAGTTTGCTATAAATAATCAAATGATTATTTATAAATAATGCAAAACTTAACTTTTGTAAATAATATATTACAAAACTTTGTTCTTGTATTCCTAGTATCTTTCACACCTAAGCTGGATTGATATCTAAAGTGTTACAACAACACTGAGAGGCTTTAGGATTGATATTTAGAACTGTAAAAAGTCCTCTTAGTATTTTTCACAAGTCGTTGTAGTATAGTGGTAAGTATTCCCGCCTGTCACGCGGATGACCCGGGTTCGATCCCCGGCAACGGCGCTAATTGATAAGAGGACTTTTTACTGTTCTAAATATCAATCCTAAAGCCTCTCAGTGTTGTTGTAGCACTTTAAGTTTCAATCCATTCTAGATGTAAAAGATACTAGGAATACAAGAGCACAGTAAAGCTAAGCCGAAATCCGGATAAATTGAGGGAGAAAATTCCTAAAAACTACTTGCAACTACTAAATGAAGGCGAAAAACAGTTTTAAAAATCCCACTGAAGGGTTAAACTACTGCTAGACAATCTCTACTAATTTAAAAGACAAAGCTACTTATGAAAATTCGAAATCTAAAAACAGGCAAATAAGGCTATTTCTAGCAACCTAAAGGAGCAAACTTTAAATCTAAAGGAGAAAGCTTTTGAAACTACTTATATGACAAGGAACAGATTCAAGGATGAGGTTCATGCTTAGGGAAGCTCAAGGTTCGATCTTGGCTTACAAAAAGTAAATCTACACATTTCTAAATGAGTTATTCTTAGGCCTAAGAAGCAATCTTTCCATGGTTTGTGGATAAGATAAGATCATCTCATCATTCATTCTCTCCACACCCATAGTTTGTGGTGGAAAAGAATGGTTGATGGAGCTGAAGCACGAATCTTAACATGGCCTAACTAGCCCTTACTTGCCACTATCATGGTCTTTAAGGCATACTAGTCTCTTGGTTTGGACATAAGAGATTTTGTATGTTCTAATGAGACAAGGAATCTCTTGGATCATAAAGCCTCTCTCAAGGTCTTCAAGCATTTGATACGCCAAACCAAGAAAGGATACACTTAAGAACAATAAAATACCAAGATCTAACCTTTAAAACTTCCTAATCACCTCATCCTTAAATCCTCTATTATCATTTTTGAACACCACTTAATCATGAGATAAGAGGAGTTAAACATGATTGAGATAACAAGAAAGAAAGATCAAAGCTTTAAGAGAAGTTCTAAAATTCAAAATCAAAGTTTTAACAAAAGATAAAGCTTGAAAATGGATAAAAGTGTTATAATGGTGATCCACAAAACCCAAAAATGGGGAAGGAGGCTGCGAAAATCGCGGATGCCTCTAAAATTTAGGCCAAAAGTGTTTATAAATGACCACACACAAATGGTCCCCTCACTAAAAGACAAAGTGTGAGTTGTCCAAGGAAGGAAGCAAAAATGTGGACCGAAGATCGACCCGCCTGGTCGATCTAGTGGTTGGTCCAATGCTGAAACGGATGGCCTGCTCGATCGTCAACTCGATCTAAAGATGAATCGACTGGCCGGCTCGATCTTCCTCTCGATCTAGAGATGAAACGGGCTGGGAGGTCGATCTTGGGGTCGTTCTTCAGGTGAAACGGGCTGGGAGGTCGATCTTAGGGTCGATCTCTGCTTCTTCTCTTTTGTCCAAGCTTTCCATTGACTCCCATCAACTCCTATGCCTTTCTTGCACCTTCTTCTCCATGCTCAGCATTCACCAAAGCATCAAGACGCAAGGACGAAAGATATTCTATCTCTCATTCACGGTGTTATCAAAGGTCAAGGAACCAAGACAGAGTACCTATTCTTCTCAGCATAAGCGTGCACCAATCATCATCATCAGCCAACAACAGCACCACCACACGCCCACAACGACCATCCGAAGCAAGGAAGCTCAACCGCGCAACACATTTCCTTTCGAGCTAAGTTTTCGATTTCTTTTGTTCAATTAAATCGATTCTAAGAAGGGACATAAGGAGAATGATTAAGTCATTAGCTCAACTATACCACAAATCCATCCACATATACCAAACCCCAACGCCATTTTCAAGTAAGTTTTCACAAGCTTGTACTCGAATTTACCTATCTTTTTCACCTCAACTCGATTTAAACAAACTGGGGACAGATTGATTTAAGTCTGGGGGGGGGGGGTTCTTATATTACTAACTTTACTTTTATTTGATGAGTCTTAAGCATAATTACATCATTTATCGAGTCGTTTTATAGAGTCAAAAACCTTTTTTCCTTTTAGTCGGAAACTATGAACTTTGCTAGGTACAAGTCACTTCGAACAAGGAACCTGATTGACCATTCTCACGGGTTTAGAAGCAAGGTTTACTAAGTTGAACACTGCGCGTGGATCATTCCAACAGAGAAAGTTCTAATCTTTAGAGTACTCGAAGGATCTTGCGTTGACTCCGCACCTAATGAATCAAAACTTCTCGTCAAAGGGCTTGAGGTACTTTGAACTTTGCTCCTCTTTTAGACTCTAACATGACTAAGTAGATGCAATGCAATCTCTCCTTGATCTTCCCTTGTTATAGAAAAGAAAAAAAAATAATATAAAGAAAAGCTTTAGTTTGAAAATGGCAACCCGAGTTCCTCAAAGGACCATGACGGTTTGCAGACATCATGAAAGCTTCGAAGAAGTGATCATTCTCGAACTAAGAAGAAAAGAAAAAAATATAAAAAAAGGAAAGTCGATAGAAAAAATAAATTGATACCCTAGAAAAGTAGAGAGAAATCGACTAAGGGAAGAGAAAATAGGAGAGTTGTGTCTGAAATGTCTTTGTCTAGATGTTTGGAAGAGAAGAGTATAATGTCTTGTCGACCAATACTCCCTCGATAGAGACCGCACGCCTAAATGAATAAAGGGGTCAACAAAAGAAAGCTCGAAATACTCAAAGGGACCATGAAACGTATCTAGGAAGGGTGAAAAGCTCAAGGTACCTAGACCCAAATGCCTTGAAGCTAGATTCCGATTTATGTGGCTCAAACAGGTCGATTGCTAGACTTGATGAGTTCCCAAGTATTGGTGAGTTTCCACGGTTTTCAAACCGCTTTTCCTTACTTATCTTTTTTTGTTTTGTTTGAGGACAAACAAAGGTTTAAGTCTGGGGAAGTTGATAACATGCATATTTTACCCATTATTACCATTATAAGTGTATGATTTAATAAGCATTTTACTAAGGTATTAATGTATATTTAGTAGTTTTCGAGTGTTTGTGTGTCCAAGACTCTTTTCAGGAAATCTTAGGAAAAAGGAAGAAAAACGGAGCAAAACGGATATTTTTGAAACATGAGTTTTTTGACAGAAGTTTAGCACAAGACGGAGATCTTCCTACCACAGGATCGAGCTGAATTTTGTTGACAAGGTAGCCTGATCTACTACCTTTCACATCGAAGGAGTTTGAGTCCGATCTCATGGTTGGATCTCAAGTTATGAAGAAAGCAAGAAGGCTCATCAGACACTTCCTTAGAAGAAGGATGGCCACGTCAGGAAAGCTCAGAAGACCAACGGTCGGCCCATGAACCATCGCTCTCGCGGCCAAGACAGGTGACACTCCCCGAGCCCGTTTGCAAGCCCAAAACAAGCCCGATGACCACCAAACTTTGTGGAACCCTAAATGACGCCTAAGAAGACCTAAGGACCTATAAATACACGAGCGTACTCTTATTTTTGGGGAGTTCGAAGACAGCCACCAAGACCACGACCTAGAAGAAAAGCCACCGCAAGGAGGAAGAGAATAGGAGCGAAAGCCGTTTTCTCCACTACCCATCTCGTCGCCCTATTCGATTACTCTCTTTCACCTCTTTCCTGCACTTCCTTTGCATTGTTATCACTTTCTTTCCTTTCCTTTCAGACCCTTTATGACTTTTACCTATTGCAATGATAATGAATTTCGATTCCATGTCTGAGTAGTCTTTCAGTTGGTCTTGCTGCGACGCCGCTACCGAAAGGGGAGAGAACGAGTAGTATAGGTTTAGGTGTTTGGTTTTCCAAAAGGGAGATCCGACCACTTTCGTGTTTGAGCTTGAGAACCAGATGAATCGATCTGTCTAGATCAAGTTTGTTAACCGTAGAATCATTCCGTGAAATACCTCGAGAGATCCTTGAAGCCCAGCGTCCCGTTTTATAGTTTTACAATCCACTTTTGATTTCCGTTCAGTTACTAAACCATCACCTCTCCGAAACCAACTTTTAATTTGATCATTCTCATTTGATTTTCTGTTTTAGTGGACTCGTTTGAAGCATCATAGTCTCTGTGGTTCGACACCCTAAATACTACAACACACATTTGTGCACTTGCAGGCAATAGGATTATAAATTTAAAACTCGAAAACAGACTCTAAACCTGTTGCATCAGAGCATCAAGATATTACGAAATTCCCTAAGTTCAAAACTCTTTTTCTCTTTTAGTGGCCACAAATCTCGTATTCGCGGTTTCACTTTGTTCTTCGAGGGAGAGTGATTTCTTCTTGAACCCTCTTTACTTCTCATCGATTTATACAAGTTATGCATTCATCATTCACAATTTTTACTCTTCCTTTCATCTCTGAGTAGTTTACTTTCGTTGGGTGTTCTTTAAGGTGATTTATGGGGGATTTCATAAACTATTTTTAAACCAATCGTTTAGGCTGAAGATTAGGGTTTTCTTTCTTACCAAACTTGTTATTATTGCATGAGTGCTGAATTTCAGATCCGAAACTAGTTGGGTGGAGCGCAGTATTTTTGGGATGCTTATGCATAGCTAGGAAGCTGTCGTGAATGCTTATTGTCCCGATCATTATTACGTGTTTGCCTAGGATGCAGGATACGATAGTATACCTGTGAAGTTTGCATTCATAGATCGATCTTGCTTGTTAGAGTTAGGTCGTTAAAACCAGTGAATCAGTTTAGGGAAAATCGTCTAGCTTCGTTTGCTTAACTTTCGTGAGTTTGATTTCTAGTTAGAACCCCATAGATTTCTCGAGAAGATCCCCAACGTGTTTCCCCCATCTGCTTTACAACTCGAGATTTACGCACTTGATAGACTCATAATTTAGCATTTTTAGCACTCATTTTAGATAGCTTTGCATCCATTTATGCATTCATTTAGTTACTTTTAGTCCAAATTGCATCAATATTAGAGTTTAGTGAGTTTTAGCTTAGGTTGTTGCATGTTTGTACATATTGAGTATTTATTAGGTGTTTTGGAGGCATGGAGGACCAAATGGAGACATTGGATGATCAAGAGGAGGAAGAGAAGTGGCCAAATAAGAAGCAGACAAGGTTTAGAAGTGTATCGAGCTTAGTGTCGGGCTACTAAGCTCGATACAGCCTGGCAGAGAAGACGGAAGCGGCATATCGACCGTTTGGATCAAGCTAGCAAGCTCGATACAAGTCCACCCGGAGTTTTTGAAGGAGCATATCGGGCATTTGTATCGGGCTGCTAAGCTCGATACAAAACCCAACCGAGGATTTGAAGACGGCGTGTCGAGCATTTGTGTCGAGCTACCAAGCTCGACACAGCCCGGCTACTAAGCTCGATACAGCCTGGCAGAGAAGACGGAAGCGGCATATCGACCGTTTGGATCAAGCTAGCAAGCTCGATACAAGTCCACCCGGAGTTTTTGAAGGAGCATATCGGGCATTTGTATCGGGCTGCTAAGCTCGATACAAAACCCAACCGAGGATTTGAAGACGGCGTGTCGAGCATTTGTGTCGAGCTACCAAGCTCGACACAGCCCTTGAAGAAGATCTTTAGAAGCGTATCGAGCTGCCTGTCGACCTAGCAAGCTCGATACGCTGCCTGATTTCAGCCTAAAACTGGGTCAAAACCCGGTTTGTTCCGGGATGACCCGGTTCGCCCTCCTTCCTTATAAATATACTTGTGACCACAAAAAAATCTAAGTTTTCTTCTCTCTAGAGTTGGGTTTAGATCCAAACTCTCTCTTTGATATTTTGGATTGATCTTCATGAATCATGCCACTTTAGTGAAGGATTCTTCACCCTCTATCTTTTATATTTATGTTTTTGTCTTTTATTTTGCTTTTCTTCATGCTTAGTTCATAGATTTTAGTTGGATCATGAGTAATGCTAGATTAGCACGAATTGATGGTTAGATGATGTTGATTTAGGTTGTATGTTGTTAGATCCTTCATTTAAGTTGCTCTTAATGCTAGATTAGTTTTGAGAAAAGTGATTTAGGCCTTAGGTAATTTCATGCCCGAAAGGTGTTCGATGCAATGCCTGAACAAAACCTTTTATGAGCTTTGCATATCCTAGCCAACGAGAGTTGATGTCTAGGGTGTTTAGTGAACTGGATTGTAGTTTTTTCTTAATGCTCATTGATTATTTTGATTACCAACGAAAGTTGATGTTAATTGGATAATTAGTGAAGTGATTAGTACCATGAGAGTGGATTAGTCATAGCTATGAATTTCATGTATTAGGATGGTGCTTCATTCAATCTTTGAAATCATTGTTTGATTGTTATCTTGTTCTCATGATAGTTGAACCCATGATCCTTTGCTTTTCATTTATTTTCCTTCTTGCATTTCTTACTTTTTTAGATTAGACAAAAACCCAAAAACAATTTGCTCTAGATTAGTTTGTCTTGTATCTCTACTGTTGCAATCTTTAGTCCCTGTGGATTCGATATCTCAAATACTACAATGATATGAGTAGTTGGGATTAATTGATATATTAGCATGGAAAAATCCTACTATCAATTTGTCGTCGTTGCCGGGGACTAAACGATTGCCATTAGAGTTTAGATTCAAATTAAGACTAGAGCCTTTTATTTCCTTTTTTTTATATTTATATGATTGGAGAAGGAACACTAGTTCAATTGCACTCTCATCTTTGAGTTTCATTTTGCCAAAAGTCAAGCTTTGTGACTATAAACTAGAACACTTGGGAGGTAATCCCATGACTATCCTTTGTATATATTTCTTCCTCTTACTTTTTGATCTTTTTGTTGAGTGCTTTCAGGGTCACAAGTGGATTTATATGGGCAAACGAGGTTGGCAAATGCCAAGGAGCCACAACCAGCTATTGAACCGAGCTGGTGTATCAATCACGGCCAGGAAAATTGTAGGCCAAATACCGAGCTCAAACCAGACATTTCTGTTTGGTATGACCGCCTATTGAGCACCATGCTATCCTCCCATTGGCATTTCCACCAAGAACCGATACCGAGGACCCAGCTCTTCACTCCTCCTCCTCTTCACGATTTTGAGGTACCTCCACCTCCCTCGTACATATGTCTTTTAGCTTTTTCACTTCGTTATTTTGTCATGTTGATTGAGGTCTCCATTAGATTTTTATTACACAAGAGACTGTGTAATTTAAGTTTGGGGGGAGAGGTTGAGAGATTTGACATTGTTTTTTGTGTTCTTATTTTTTTTTAGCATATTTAAGTCTCATGCATTCATATTTTTGCATAGAAAAATCAGAAAATTTTAAAACAATTTCAAAATAATTCATGTAGTTGATTTTGCATTTGTAGATTATTTTAGGATTGAATCTAGATTTTTATCATTTAGGTTGTTTGCATTTGCATAGGGGGCAATGATATTAAAATTCCTTGTAAAGTGTTTAGTTCATGAATTGGTTCAAGGCCCTAGTTAGTAGTTCTTTGATGCTTGTGCTAACTTAGAAAGTAAGCTCTAACCATATTTGGATCATTTGTTTTAATTTTCTTGGCTTAAGTTGAAACAAACTTGAATTGAATTCTTTCCTATCTAGTAAAACCATAACATGAATTTTGAATTATCATATTGTGCATGTGAGAAAAGATACATGGATCACATATACATATTTAGGCTTTCTTATTCCCTTCACCACTCTCTTGTAAGACTAAATAGAATACCACACCTTAACCCTTGCCTTATTTTAAGTCAAATTTCTTGTGTGATTGCAAATTGTGAGGCCCTATTTTTTTATTGAACTTGGCATAAAGTGTTAGGTTTAGGGCGACATGTTTAAGCTCTCATAATGATGCTAGCTTTGCATATTGAAGCTAGTTTTAGGCTTGATTTGGGGTGGGTTCACGGGTTTCAAATGCTTACCTTCGGGTTTGAGAAAAGAATGGGGTTTGAGAATTTAAAATTAAAGGGAAAACATAGTTTGAAGTGGTAAGTCTTGATTGCATTGAAAATGAGCTCAATTGTTTAAAAGAAAAAAAAAGGGTTAGGTCTCTTATAAAAAAAAAGGAAAAAATAAAGCCAAAAGGCCAAAAAAAATATATATATATGAAAAGAGAGAGAGCTAACCCTCACAAATGTGAAAAAGAGCTAGACGTAGGACTATGCCACTCGCATGTTTAAAGGTTGGAGAAGATTTCTCTTGGTAAAATTGATTGATGATTTTTGTGGGTTTATTGCTTGGCGAATTGCCTTGTTTGACTTGGGTAGTCTCTAGAGGGTGAGTGAGCTTGAAAAGAAAGTAAATGAGAGGGGAATTAAGTTCATTGTTAGTGTATTGGGTAGGTGAGAGTCTAGCCATGTATGCATCAATTGCCTTTTACCTTTAGCATTATGCATAAGTTCAATCCTCTTTGAGATAAACCATTCCTTGGAGTACCCACTTGAATGAGATCATTTTTATCTCATAACCATGTCCCTAGTCAAATGTATTCGGTTTTTACTTGCACAAGTGTGATTCACGGTTTGAGCTCTAACGAATGTTAAAGGTTAGGATTCTTGGATTGTTTGGAATAGACAAGTCTTGATTTGAGATTCAATATGTGATGAATATGGCTAAGTTCTTTGGAATAGAGTTTGTATATTGCATCCTAGGATTAAGAACAAGGACCATTGAGTTGATTCATTTGAGAAGCATTTTTGGATTTGAGCCCCCTCTTTTAAACCTCTCTCTTAAATTTGTCATGTTTGTTTGCTTGAGGGCAAGCAAAAGGAAAGTTTGGGGGAGTTGATAGACTCATAATTTAGCATTTTTAGCACCCATTTTAGATAGTTCTGCATCCATTTATGCATTCATTTAGTTACTTTTAGTCCAAATTGCATCCATATTAGCGTTTAGTGAGTTTTAGCTTAGGTTGTTGCATGTTTGTATATATTGAGTCTTTATTAGGTGTTTTGGAGGCATGGAGGACCAAATGGAGACATTGGATGATCAAGAGGAGGAAGAGAAGTTGCCAAATGAGAAGTAGACAAGTTTTAGAAGTGTATCGAGCTTAGTATCGGGCTACTAAGCTCGATACAGCCTGGCAGAGAAGACGGAAGCGGCATATCGACCGTTTGTATCGAGCTAGCAAGCTCGATACAAGTCCACCCAGAGTTTTTGAAGAAGCGTATCGGGCATTTGTATCAGGCTGCTAAGCTCGATACAAAACCCAACCGTGGATTTGAAGACGGCGTGTCGAGCATTTGTGTCGAGCAACCAAGCTCGACACAGCCCTTGAAGAATATCTTTAGCAGCGTATCGAGCTGCATGTCGACCTAGCAAGCTCGATACGCTGCCCGATTTCAGTATAAAACCGTGTCAAAACCCGGTTTGTTCCAGGTTGACCCGGTTCGCCCTCCTTCCCTATAAATACACTTGTAACCACAAAAAAACCTATGTTTTCTTCGCTCTAGAGTTGGGTTTAGATCCAAACTCTCTCTTTGATATTTTGGATTGATCTTCATGAATCATGCAACTCTAGTGAAGGATTCTTCACCCTCTATCTTTTATATTTTTGTTTATGTCTTTTATTTTGCTTTTCTTCATGCTTAGTTCATAGATTTTAGTTGGATCATGGGTAATGCTAGATTAGGACAAATTGATGGTTAGATGATGTTGATTTAGGTTGTATGTTGTTAGATCTTTTATTTAGGTTGTTCTTAATGCTAGATTAGTGAAACAAGTATTTTTACACTTGTTTGCAATTCCTCAATTGCTCATATTATTGCAATACTTGAAATATCAATCCATCTTGGGAGTTTGATGCAAAAGGAATACAAAGTTTGGTCTAAGCTAAGCCAAATTCGAAATTCAAGTAACAAGGGAATATTAAAGGCAAGCTACAACCTAAGAGAGATACTACAAGACTAATTATATGAGTTAAAGCCTTAATTATCACTAATTAGGTACTAATCACGTAATTAACTACTAAGCACGATTAACAAATTACTAAAACGAAACCTAGGGATGGAATCATTGATTTGAGTATCTAAATGGACAACCTTGCAATCATCTAAGCAACTAAACAAGCCATCTCTATGCCTAGAACACTTAATAAAGACTAATCCATGATGTGTGGTAATAATCCCTTTACTAATCACCCTAATGAACTAATGATGTTTTAGAATTAAAATGATTAGCAAGCATTAAACACAAGTCTAAATAGCATGATAAACACCCTAGGCAACTAATGTCTTAGGCTAGGAATGTAAATCTCTAAGAAAGTTGGTTCAAGCATTTCATCAAACACTTGGTGGGTGTATGAAATGCTTACGATCCAAAATAGCAAAGATTAGCTATTTGGCATTAGGAACTACTTAATAAGAAGAGAGATGAAAGAATCTAACCTAGATTGCAACATTGAACCATTAGAAAACCCTAAATCTAACTCATCCCCAAGTTCCTAAGGAACTACTCACTAATCATCATCAAGCCCATCAAATCAAAGATAAGTGATAAGCTAAACATGATTAGTGAAATGATAATAAGAAATCTAAGAGAGATATTGCATTAAACTTACAGATCCAAGGCAAATACAAGGTTTTCTCCCAAAGAGGATAAAAGTTTAAGCTAAGACAAGAGAGAATAAAAGTTGACATAAAAAATTAGGTCTAAAGAGTATTTATAAGGGACCCAGAAAAGTGAACAGTAAATGGGTCGTTTTTGTCAGGATCGACGTGCTAGGTCGATCAAGCACATCGATCCGAACTCCTGGAAGTTTAGATCGAGGTAGCCTCATCGATCCGGCTGGTCGATCCAAACTCTTGGTCGTCCGTCTTCTTCTTGGTTTCTTGGTTCGGATCGACCAGGCTCGTCGATCCATCTAGTCGATTCGAACTCCTGGTGAAGTGGTTCAACGTAGCTGGTCGATCCATCTAGCAGATCTGAAATCCTGGTGAAGTGGTTCGACATAGCTGGTTGATCCATCTCGTCGATCCAGCTCGAGAGAGTTCCTTCTTCGTCTTCTTGGTGACTTCTTTCCCTTCCTTTGCTATGCCATCCTTCTCCAACTCCATTCATGCCTCCATAGCATCCATATCACCTGATCAAGACTCCAAATGCACCAAAACATGCAAGGACCATGCAAAGACATCCTAGAACTCTAAATGATCAAAATGCAATACAATGATGCTTAATTAGGTTCCTAAATGATAAGAAACGTACACGAAATGGAGGGAAATATGATGCAAAATATAGATATATCAACTCCCCCCAACTTGCCTTTTGCTTGTCCCCAAGCAAATGAAACACGGGCCAAGGAGAGAGGTTTGAAGGTGGGAGCTCAAATCCAAGATAGTCAACAATAATGATCAACTCAACATCCTAGTTCTTAATTCTAGAATGCATGTGAATATTTCCTACTCCAAAAAAGTTAGCCATGCCCATCTCAACATTCAAGTTCACTAAGAATTCAATTAAAACAAGTCTCCCTATCAAACCAACTATTTAACATTCATTAAGTATGAAACCGTGAATCATGACATTGCAAGGCAAGTAAGTTCATTTGGCTAAGGGACTGGGTTTTGAAATGAAAATGATCTCATTCATCCGGTTTTGCATTTAAGTAAGGGTGATACTCAAGAAAGATTAAACCATATGCATAATGCTAAAGGTATGAAACAAGTGATGCATACAAGTATAGATTTTCATCTACCCGAAATGCTATCAGTGATCCTACACCCCTCTCTTTCATTTTTTTTTAAGCTCACTCAACCCTCTAGAATCTACCCTTTTCTCAAGGCTCTTTGTGCCTTGCTAAACCCTTTGAATTTCAAACACATTTTCTCCTTTTCAAAGCTCTAAGGGGAACTTCTTCAACTTATCATTTTCGGTGAATGGAGTAGTCTATTCTTATTATCTTAGCTCTTCTTTGATCTTTAGGCAGCCTTATATATATTTATCTTCTTTGGCCCTTTTTGGCTCTTTTGATTTCTTAAGACCACCTAGCAATTTTTTTATTTACTTAGAGGTATTCCTTTTAAAATCCAAGACTCTCCATTTCAAACCATCCTTCCTCTTATTTTACACCAAGCCTTTTATTCAACACCACTTCTTTTTCACACTTTTCCATCAAAGAACAAATAGTACCACGGCCAATCAAACCCCCAAATTCTAAGCCTAAAGCTAGCCCCAAAATGAAAGGCTAGAATCTACATGAAAACCTATACTTGTCGTCCCAAATCTAACACTTTATGCTAGGTTCAATCGAAATAAAGCACAAATAATCACACAAGAACAATTGGCTTCAAAGGAGGTTGGTTATGGTAGGGGTGCTACTTGAGCTAGCAAAAGGGTGGCAGAGTGGATAAGAAAGCTCAAGTATTTTAATCCATGAATTTACTTTCAATGCAAGCATGATAATTAAATGTATAAATTCGGTTTAAATGAGTAGAGTTGGCTATCAATTTAAAGACTATATTTCAACCAAAAACTAGTGACAAATGAGGTGGTCCAAGCATGGTTCTTCCTTACTTTCAAATTTATTCACAAGCATCAAAGAACTACTAACTAGGGTGTTGAATTGATCACAAAAGTTAACAATCTACAAGGATAGGCTCATCATTGCTCCCAATGCATATGAATGCAATCCTAAATGATAAAAATTCTAGACTCAATCCTAGAATAGTACCACGGCCAATCAAACCCCCAAATCCTAAGCCTAAAGCTAGCCCCAAAATGCAAGGCTAGAATCTACACGAAAACCTATACTCGTCGTCGCAAACCTACCACTTTATGCTAGGTTCAATCGAAATAAAGGCCTCACAAATAATCACACAAGAACAATTGGCTTCAAAGGAGGTTGGTTATGGTAGGGGTGCTACTTGAGCTAGCAAAAGGGTGGCAAAGTGGATAAGAAAGCCCAAGTATTTTAATCCATGAATTCACTTTCAATGCAAGCATGATAATTAAATGTCTAAATTCGGTTTAAGTGAGTAGATTTGGCTACCAATTTCAAGACTATATTTCAACCAAAAACTAGTGACAAATGAGGTGGTCCAAGCAGGGTTCTTCCTTACTTTCAAATTTATTCACAAGCATCAAAGAACTACTAACTAGGGTGTTGAATTGATCACAAAAGTTAACAATCTACAAGGATAGGCTCATCATTGCTCCCAATGCATATAAATGCAATCCTAAATGATAAAAATTCTAGACTCAATCCTACTTATGTGACAAATGCAAATGCAACTACATACTATTTTATTTTGAAATTTTCGAAATGTTTCTAATTTTTTTGGTTTTTCTATGCCATAGATGAAATGCATGAGACTCAAATATGCATGAAAAAAGAAAATAAGATCACAAAACACAAAATCAAATACACTATTGATAACACTCATATTTTACCCATTTTTACTATCATAAGTGAGTGCTTTAATAAGCATTTCACTAAGGTTTTGATGCATAAACACTAGATTTCGAGTATTTGGTTGTTCAAGACTCTTTTCAGGAAATCTTAGCAAAAGACGCATATTTTGGAGCAAAATGGACAATTCCGGAAATAGTGCCCGAGGACAGAAGTTCAACACCAAACGAAGGCCTTCCCACCACGAGATCAAGCTCATATTTGGAGACAAGGAAGCCTTATCAGCTGTCTTTCACCACGAAGTGATTTGAGAGCAATCCCACGGTTGGATCTCAAGTTATGAAGGAAGCAAGAGGGTCCGTCAGGCATCCGGAAGGACAGGCTGGCCGCGCCACGGCCGACCCAGACGACCAGTGGCCGCGCCACGGCCGACCCAGACGACCAGTGGCCGCGCCACGGCCGGTCGCTCGTGCGGCCAGGCCATTTGCGTTTCCCGAGCCTATTTGAAGCCATACTCAAACCCGAAGCCGTCTTATGCAAACCAAGACCTAATCCACGACCTAGAGCACTTGAAGACCTATATATACTCGTTTTTTAGGGTTTTTTAAGAGGGAGACGAAAAACACAAAGTGATAGATTTCTTTCGGTGGCCGCGAGTCTCTCGTTCACGGTTTGCCTTTTTTCTTTGAGGGAGATTGATTTATTCTTGAACCCTCTTTTATTGCAATCGATTAATACAAGTTATGCATTCATCAATCACGTTTTCTACTTCTTCTATTATGTCTGAGTAGTTTACTTTCGTTGGGTGTTCTTTAAGGGGATCTATGGGGAATTTCATTAACTGTTGTTGAACCGATTGTTTAGGCCGAAGATTAGGATTTTCTGTCTCACCTTATTCGTTCTTATTGCATGAGTCTAGCGTCATGAACTATATTCTGATCGCAGGGTCTTGAGAACGGCTAACGTCCTGAATCTCAGATCCAGACCAAAATAGGGTAGAGAGCATCCTTTAAAAGATGTCTGAATGCTTATCGTCCTGATCTTATTGCGTGTTCGTCTAGTACGTAGGATATGAAAGTATACCTATGGAATAGAAGTTTGCAGATCGACCTAGTTTGATAAAATAGGTTGTTAAAACCAGTGAATCAGTTTGGGGAAAATCGCCTAGTCTCGCTTGCTTAACTTTTGTGTGCTTTGATTTCTAGTTAGAACCCCATAGATTTTCCGAGAAGATTCCCAACGTGTTCGCCCACTTGCTTTTAAATCGAGATTTACGCACTTCCATACTTTACTTTTCGTGCACTGCTTGCCTGATTTCCTTTTTACAAATCCTTTAGTTTATTTTCCTTTTCCCGTTGGTTATAGAAAAGGCTGACAACCTTCTCTATATAAGGCGTGGTACTGCTTTATTTATTTTCTGCAAGATTCGTGACACTCATTCCTAAACCCC
>JAHZTW010000003.1:78369709-78422218 GCA_020283515.1 Alliaria petiolata | reverse complement strand
TTGATAACACTCATATTTTACCCATTTTTACTATCATAAGTGAGTGCTTTAATAAGCATTTCACTAAGGTTTTGATGCATAAACACTAGATTTCGAGTATTTGGTTGTTCAAGACTCTTTTCAGGAAATCTTAGCAAAAGACGCATATTTTGGAGCAAAATGGACAATTCCGGAAATAGTGCCCGAGGACAGAAGTTCAACACCAAACGAAGGCCTTCCCACCACGAGATCAAGCTCATATTTGGAGACAAGGAAGCCTTATCAGCTGTCTTTCACCACGAAGTGATTTGAGAGCAATCCCACGGTTGGATCTCAAGTTATGAAGGAAGCAAGAGGGTCCGTCAGGCATCCGGAAGGACAGGCTGGCCGCGCCACGGCCGACCCAGACGACCAGTGGCCGCGCCACGGCCGACCCAGACGACCAGTGGCCGCGCCACGGCCGGTCGCTCGTGCGGCCAGGCCATTTGCGTTTCCCGAGCCCATTTGAAGCCCAACTCAAACCCGAAGCCATCTTATGCAAGCCAAGACCTAATCCACGACCTATAGCACTTGAAGACCTATATATACTCGTTGTTTAGGGTTTCTTAGGAGGGAGACGAAAAACACAAAGTGATAGATTTCTTTCGGTGACCGCGAGTCTCTGGTTCGCGGTTTGCCTTTGTTCTTTGAGGGAGATTGATTTGTTCTTGAACCCTCTTTTATTGCAATCGATTAATACAAGTTATTCATTCATCAATCACGTTTTCTACTTCTTCTATTATGTCTGAGTAGTTTACTTTCAAAGGGTGTTCTTTAAGGGGATCTATGGGGAATTTTATTAACTGTTGTTGAACCGATTGTTTAGGCCGAAGATTAGGATTTTCTGTCTCACCTTATTCGTTCTTATTGCATGAGTCTAGCGTCATGAACTATATTCTGATCGCAGGGTCTTGAGAACGGCTAACGTCCTGAATCTCAGATCCAGACCAAAATAGGGTAGAGAGCATCCTTTAAAAGATGTATGAATGCTTATCGCCCTGATCTTATTGCGTGTTCGTCTAATACGTAGGATACGAAAGTATACCTATGGAATATAAGTTTACAGATCGACCTATTTTGATAAAATAGGTTGTTAAAACCAGTGAATCAGTTTGGGGAAAATCGCCTAGTCTCGCTTGCTTAACTTTTGTGTGTTTTGATTTCTAGTTAGAACCCCATAGATTTCCCTAGAAGATTCCCAACGTGTTCGCCCACTTGCTTTTAAATCGAGATTTACGCACTTCCATACTTTACTTTTCCTGCACTGCTTGCCTGATTTCCTTTTTACAAATTCTTTAGGTTATTTTCCTTTTCCCGTTGGTTATAGAAAAGGCTGACAACCTTCTCTATATAAGGCGTGGTACTGCTTTATTTATTTTCTGCAAGATTCGTGACACTCATTCCTAAACCCCCAATTCTCTGCGTCTTTGGTTGTCCTGATTTTCTGTTTTGCAGTTGACCTCCTCCCTGTGGTTCAACACCCTAAGTACTACAACGCACGCTGTGCACTTGCAGTTTAGGGTCCTACAAATTTAAAAGCTCGACGAGTCCCCAAAGAAATCCTCCAAACTTGGACGACTATTTAGACCCCATCAACTATACTCCCCCAAACTTAAATTACACAGTCCCTTGTGTAATCCTAGCTTGGAGAAGATTTCAAAATGCAAAAATAAAAACTAGATGGTATTTACAATGGTTTGGAGTGTTACCTTTATCAAAAACGAGTGGAGGGTGAGGAGTAAGACTCCATGGAGTATGATGGATTGCTTGACTGAGGGGTGGGAGATCTCATAGCCCTCCATACTCAACGTAAGACTTTTCAAAACTCAAAGAAACATGATTATAGAATAAAAACAAGAATATATACAAGGATAACATGGGAATGCCTCCCAAGAGCGCTTGTTTAACGTCACTAAACTTGACTTTCAAACCTTTTACACATTGGGAAGGTCATGGAGTGGATATGAAGTTCCTCCTCCCTTCTCGATGAACATGGTGTTTGCTCCAATGTCTAACACCTTCTTCTTCTTCTTAGACCTCCTTCTTGCCCTCCTTGGTGGCTCAGCTATATGTTCCACCACATTGATTTCATCAAACATAGCAAGAAGACTCACACCATCAAAGCTTGACCCATCATACTCATTGTGGTCCAAGGTATCATTATCCTTCAGCATCACACAAGTGAATCCCATCAGCTGCTCCTTTGTATATGGTGGTTTTTCATCAATTTCCATAGTAGCACATGTGATTGTTCCACAAAAACCCAAGGTAGAAGGCTTCATAGGATTGAAGACCTTATCATTCACACTCTTCAGAATCACCCTCTTGTTGGTGAAATCGATGCTTGCACCAGCTGTATTGAGGATGGGAGTACCAAGGAGAAGAGGTAGCCTTGTTGCATGGACCATGTCCATGACTATGAAGTCAGTTGGGACTAGACTCTCACCAATCTTCAATGGGTAATCTTCAACAAGGCCTATAGGTTGTCTTGAGGAAGCATCAACAAAGGTAATAGGTGATGGATACTCCTTTATGTTTGTAATCCCAAGGCTCTTAAACATTTCAAGGGACTTCACATTGACACTTGATCCGGAATCACACAAAGCTTCATCAATCTTTAAATTCCCAAGAGAGTAAGAAATCAAAATATTTCCGGGATTGCCAAGCTTTGGAATAGTTTTAGGCTCATCCCTTGTTGTGCTTGGTGGATTAAGGCCTTCCATCAGCTCTTCTACCTTCTCCCTATTAGCAAATCTTTGATGAATCTTATTTGAAACAAACTCTCCCCCTTGGGCAAAGGTGCTCCAACTTTCTCCATACTTCCTCTAAAGTTTGAGAGCACTTTCCTTTGTGGCTTAGTCAAAACCCGCTCAGGATATGGGAGTGGTGGCTTATAGATAAGGAGATCACAAGCTCTTTCTTCACTCTTCTTAGCCACTTCTCTTACATCCTCCTCAACTCATGCCTTTGTAGAAGTCTTGGGTTCATCAAACACTTCTTTACCCATTTCTGTAGCAACAACCATGGAGTCGTTTTCAATGACCACCTCCCCATCTTGAACTTAAATATCCTCATTGAATGTAGATGTATCATAAGGAGCTTCGAATAGTTGCTTAAACTCTAGCACAACTAGCTCATACTCATCCTCATCAATAGTGGAGATAGCATTGCAATACTCTTTTGGGTTAGCTTCGGGCTTACCGGGTAAAGTGCCTTGAGAATTGGATGTAGAAGCATTGCCTTTGTTCTCAAGTTGCTTGAACTTGTGTTGAAGACCTCCTATTTAAGTGGCAAGCTCATTAAGTGTAGAATCCATCCTTGTGTTAATCTCAGCAATCTTCTTTCCCATATTAGCATCACTATTGGCTTGACCTTGAAGTATTTGTTGAAGCATTAGTGGAATGTTGTCTTGGGGAGGACCTTGTGAAGCTTGAGTAAAACCTGGTGGATCATTTTACTTAGGACCACAATAGTTGCCTTGGTTTCCTCCTTTGTAGTTAGACCTTGGTGCATAACCCTTTTGTTGATTGTTGTAAGGTACTAAATGTGCGTTTTGAGTAGCTTGTAGAGGGTAGACTTGGTCTCCGAGGTTGGCTACATTAGTACTTCTATAAGAGAGGTTGCTATTCCCCTTATAGTTGTTGTTGTAGTTGTTGTTGTAGCCTCCTTGGCCACCCACGAAATTTACCACTTCTTCACACTCTTGAGACTGAACTTGATCATCACAATCTTCTTGATACTCACTAACAAAATGTATATGCCTTTGATTGGAGGACATGAGCTTGTCCATCTTGTCATGTAGAGACTTCATTTCTTTCTTGTGAGATTCATATTCACCTCCCCTTGGGGCTCTATCATAGTCTTCATTGTAATTACCATCACTCAAGGCAAGATTCTCTACAAGCTCCAAACCATCTTCTACTTCTTTTCCTAAGAAGTTTCCATTACTTGCTGTATCAAGAAGCATTCTAATCTTTGGAAGGACCCCTCGATAGATGGTGCTTAGTAGAGACTCTTGTGTGAAGCCATGATGAGGGCATTGCATTGTGTATCCCTTGAACCTATCCCATGCTTCATTAAAAGACTCATTATTCTTTTGTGTGAAACTTGAGATGTCATTCTTTAACTTGGTAGTCCTTGAGTTGGAGAAGAACTTAGATAGGAATGCCTTCTTGCATTCATCCCAAGAGGTGATGGTTCCTTGAGGCAAGTTTTTCTCCCATTGCCTTGCTCTATCCCCAAGAGAGAAGGGAAATAGCCTTAGTTTGAAAGCATCTTCACTCACACCATTCATCTTGAACAACCCACAAACTCTATCAAAATGATCCAAGTGATCAAGTGGATCCTCCATTGGCAAATCATGGAACTTGTCTTGTTGGACCATGGAGATGAAGGCTAGCTTCACTTCAAAGGTATTGTTGTGAACCGGTGGAGGTTGGATACCATATCTATTTTGATGAATATTTGGAGCATCACCAGCCCGAATTGTTCTCCCTTGTCTTGGCGCATGCAAGGGGTTTCCATTGCCCCTTTGTGCATGCTCCACGTTTGGTGGAACAGTAGCTTGTTCCCTTGGATGCTCTTCCATTCTCAGCCTATCTAACCTTTCAGCTTCCCTTCTTGCAATCCTAGCAACCCTTTCCAACTGATCAATCTCTTGAAAGCCTTGGAAGTTGTTGTCTCCGCGGGATCTTAAATGCATTCATGGTGAACTGAAATCTAGAAAAGTAGATGGTCAATAAACACAAAAGAAGAACTTAGTCTCAAACTAAACTCAAATCCTAGTGATCAAACAATCCCAATATGGCAACGGCGCCAAATTGAAACAAGTATTTTTACACTTGTTTGCAATTCCTCAATTGCTCATATTATTGCAATACTTGAGATATCAATCCATCTTGAGAGTTTGATGCAAAAGGAATACAAAGTAGTGTCTAAGCTAAGCCAAATTCGAAATTCAAGTAACAAGGGAATATTAAAGGCAAGCTACAACCTAAGAGAGATACTACAAGACTAATTATATGAGCTAAAGCCTTAATTATCATTAATTAGGTACTAATCACGCAATTAACTACTAAGCAAGATTAACAAATTACTAAAACGAAACCTAGGGATGAAATCATTGATTTGGGTATCTAAATGGACAACCTTGGAATCATCTAAGCAACTAAACATGCCATCTCTATGCCTAGAACACTTAATAAAGACTAATCCATGATGTGTGGTAATAATCCCTTTACTAATCACCCTAATGAACTAATGATGTTTTAGCATTAAAATTAAAATGATTAGCAAGCATTAAAAACAAGTCTAAATAGCATGATAAACACCCTAGACAACTAATGTCTTAGGCTAGAAATGTAAATCTCTTAGAAAGTTGGTTCAAGCATTTCATCAAACACTTGGTGGGTGTATGAAATGCTTATGATCCAAAATTGCAAAGATTAGCTATTTGGCATTAGGAACTATTTAATAAGAAGAGAGATGAAAGAATCTAACCTAGATTGCAAGATTGAACCATTAGAAAACCCTAAATCTAACACATCCCCAAATTCCTAAGGAACTACTCACTAATCATCATCAAGCCCATCAAATCAAAGATAAGTGATAAGATAAACATGATTAGAGAAATGATAATAAGAAATCTAAGAGAGATATTGCATTAAACCTAAAGATCCAAGGCAAATACAAGCTCTTCTCCCAAAGAGGATAAAAGTTTAAGCTAAGACAATAGAGAATAAAAGTTGACATAAAAAATTAGGTCTAAAGAGTATTTATAGGGGACCCAGAAAATTGAACAGTAAATGGGTCGTTTTTGTCAGGATCGACGTGCTAGGTCGATCCAGCACGTCGATCCGAACTCCTGGAAGTTTGGATCGAAGTAGCCTCGTCGATCCGGCTGGTCGATCCAAAGTCTTGGTCGTCCGTCTTCTTCTTGGTTTCTTGGTTCGGATCGACAAGGCTCGTCGATCCATCAAGCCGATCCGAACTCCTGTTGAAGTGGTTCGACGTAGCTGGTCGATCCATCAAGCCGGTCCGAACTCCTGGTGAAGTGGTTCGACGTAGCTGGTCGATCCATCAAGCCGATTGAATTCCTGGTGAAGTGGTTCGACGTAGCTGGTCGATCCATCTCGTCGATCCAGCTCGAGAGGCTTCCTTCTTCCTCTTCTTGGTGACTTCTTGCCCTTCCTTTGCTATGCCATCCTTCTCCAACTCCATTCATGCCTCCATAGAATCCATATCACCTAATCAAGACTCCAAATGCACCAACACATGCAAGGACCATGCAAAGACATCATAGAACTCTAAATGATCAAAATGCAATACAATGATGCTTAATTAGGTTCCTAAATGATAAGAAACGTACACTAAATGGAGGGAAATATGATGCAAAATATAGACATATCAATTAGTTTTGAGAAAAGTGATTTAGGCCTTAGGTAATTTCATGCCCGAAAGGTGTTTGATGAAATGCCTGAACAAAACCTTTATGAGCTTTGCATATCCTAGCCAACGAGAGTTGATGTCTAGGGTGTTTAGTGAACTGGATTGAAGTTTTTTCTTAATGCTCATTAATTATTTTGTTTACCAACGAAAGTTGATGTTAATTGGGTAATTAGTGAAGTGATTAGTACCATGGGAGTGGATTAGTCATAGCTATGAATTTCATGTTCTAGGATGGTGCTTAATTCAATCTTTGAAATCATTGTTTGATTGTTATTTAGTTCTCATGATAGTTGAACCCATGATCCAATGCTTTTCATTTATTTTCCTTCTTGCATTTCTTACTTTTCTATATTAGACAAAAACCCAAAAACAATTTGCTCTAGATTAGTTTGTGTCTTGTTGAAACTAGTATTTTTACACTTGTTTGCAATTCCTCAATTGCTCATATCATTGCAATACTTGAGATATCAATCCATCTTGGGAGTTTGATGCAAAAGGAATACAAAGTTATGTTTAAGCTAAGCCAAATTCAAAATTCAAGTAACAAGGGAATATTATGATAAACCTATAATTTAGCATATTTTAGCACTCATTTAGCATAGTTTTGCACTCCCTTTTGCACTCATACTTAGAGTTATTGTAGTTTTTGTTCCATTTTAGGTTTTAGGACATGTTGCATTAGCATTTACATATTTCTTGCATATTTGCATCATTTTCAGGTTATATGGAGTACTTGGAGCTTTGGTGGATGTTGAGCATGGAGAAGAAGGTGCAAGAAAGGCTTAGGAGTTGATGGGAGTCAAGGGGAAGCTCGGCCAAAAGAAGTGGAGCTGGAATCGAGCTGAAGATCGACTGAACCCAGTCGATCAGCCCTGGAATCGAGGTGAAGATCGACCGAACCAAGTCGATCAGCCCTGGAATCGAGCTGAAGATCGATCGAACCCAATCGATCAGCCTTGAATCGAGCAGGAAGATCGACCGAACCCAGTCGATCAGCCTTGGATAGAGCCACAGATCGACCAGCCATGGTCGATCCATCTGTTTTTCCCTTATTTTGCTTTTGCCAACTGTTTTTTGGCTTTTTGGGAGGGGGCCATTTGTGTGGTCCTATATAAACTCTTCCACCCTAATTTTTAGAGGTAGACACGAAATTTATGGATTATCTCTCCCATTTTAGATCTAGGCTCCATTTTTGGAGAGAAAACCTTAAGCTTTTTATTTTTGTAAATACTTTTGATTTTAATTTAAGAACTTATTTTTTCAAACTTTGATCTTTCTTTCTTCTTATCTTAATCATTTTTAGCTCCTTTTATCCTATGATTATGAGTGGGTCGAACTTGGTTAAAGAGTAGATTTTTATGATATAAGGATTGAGGGGATTAGGGAATTTTAAAGGTTGAATCTTGGAATTTTCTTGTTCTTAAACCTTTTCTCTTCTTGTTTTGGTGTGTTCATGGCTTAAGGACCTTGAAAGAGGCAGCTTTATGAATCTAGAGATTTCCTTTTTTTTCATAAGAACTTGGGAAATCTCTCAAGCCCAAACCAAGAGACTAGTATGCCTTAAAGACCATGAGAGTGGCTATTAAGGGCTAGTTAGGTGAAACAAGACTTTTTAGTCTTGCTAGCAATTCCTCCATTGCTCATATCATTGCAATATTTGAGGTATCAATCCATCTTGGGAGATGATTCAATAAGAATGCAAAGTTTTGTTTAAGCTAATCTAAATTAAAAGGTTTAAGGTGATAAGCAACAATTAAAATAAGAAACACAACCTAAGAGAGAGACTACAAGTTCAATAATATGAAACTAAGCCTTAATTACTACTAATCAAGTACTAATGACGCAATTAACTACTAATTAGGATTATCAAATTACTAAAAACGAAACTTAGGGATGGAATCATTGATTTGCGAAACCAAATGGACAATCTTGCAATCATTTAAGCAACTAATCAAGCCATCTCTATGCCTAGAACACTAATTCAAGACTAATCCATGATGTGTGACACTAATCCCTTCACTAATCACCCTAATGAACTAATGATGTTTTAGCATTAAAATATTTAGCAAGCATGAATAGCAAGTCTAATAGCATGATAAACACCCTAGACAACTAATGATGTTTTAGGCTAGGTATGTAAATCTCTTATTAAGTTGGTTCAAGCATTTCATCAAACACTTGGTGGGTGTATGAAATGCTTATGATCCAAATAGCAAAAGATTAGCTATTTGGCATTAAGAACACCTTAATAAGAAGGGAGATGAAAGAATCTATCCTAGATTGCAAGATTGAACCATTAGAAAACCCTAAATCTAACCCATCCCCAAGTTCCTAATGAACTACTCACTAATCATATTTAAACCCATCAAATCAAAGATAAGAGAAAGATTAAACATGATTAGAGAAAAGATTAATGGAAGTTCAAGGTAGATATTGCATAAAACTTAAAAGATTCAAAGCAAAATACAAGACTTTTCTCAAAGTGGCTAAAAAGTTCTTGACAAGACTAGAGAGAATAAAAACTTCCCATAAAAATTAGGTCTAAAAAGTATTTATAGGAGGGACCCATGGGGTTGACAAAAAGAAATAGTTTGGGATTGGATCGACGTGTTCATCGATCCGAACCCCTGCCAAGTTGGTTCGACATCCTTCGTCGATCGATGTCATCGATCCGTACCCTTGGTCTCTAGGCTTCTTCTTGTTGGCGTCTTGGGTTGGTTCGACGTAGTTCATCGATCCGTTTCATCGATCCGAACCCCTGGAAGTTTGGTTCGACGAGCTACGTCGATCCGTTTCATCGATCCGAACCCCTGGAAGTTTGGTTCGACGAGCTACGTCGATCCGTTTCATCGATCCGAACCCCTTGAAGTTTGGTTCGAAGAGCTACGCCGATCCGTTTCATCGATCCGAACTCCTGGAAGTTGGGATCGACGTACTCGTCGGTCCATCTCGTCGGTCCAGCGCGAAAAATCTTCTCCTTCATCTTCTTGGTGACTCCTTTTTCCTCCAAGTGCTATGCAATCCTTCTCCAGCTCCATCCAAGCCTCCATAATGTCCTTTTCACTTGATCAAGACTCCAAATGCACCAAAACATGCAAAAGAACATGCAAAGAGATCCTAGACTCTAAATGATCGAAATGCAATACAATGATGCTAAATAAGGTTCCTAAATGATGACAAAATTATACTAAATGGAGAGAAATATGATTCAAAATATAGACATATCATTAGGCCATGTTAAGATCTGTGCTTCAGCTCCATCTACCTTTCTCTTCCACCACAAACGATGGGTTTGGAGAGAATGAATGATGAGAGGATTTTATCTTATCCACAAACCATGGAAAGATTGCTTCTTAGGCCTAGAGATAGCTCATTTATGAATGTGTAGATTTACTTTTAGTAAACCAAGATCGAATCTTTAACTTCCCTAGGCATGAACCTCCATCCTTAGATCTGTTTTTATCAATTAAGAAGTTTCAAAAGCTTTCATTTTTAGATTTAAAGTTTGCTCCTTTCATTTCCTAGAAATAGCCTTATTTGCCTGTTTTTAGATTTCGAATTTTAAAAATCNGAATCATGACATTGCAAGGCTAGTGAATTCATTTGGTTTAAGGACTGGGTTTTGAGATAAAAATGATCCCAATTCATCCGGTTTTGCATTTAAGTAAGGGTAACACTCAAAAGGATTGAACTATATGCATAATGCTAAAGGTAAGAAACAAGTGATGCATACAAGGATAGACTATCATCTACCCGAAATACTATCAATGATCCTACACCCCTCTCATTCATTTTTTTTTAGCTCACTTAACCCTCTAGAATCTACCCTTTCATCAAGGCTTTTGTGCCTTGCTAAACCCTTTGAATTTGGAACATTTTTCTCTTTTTAAAGCCTTAAGGGGGAACTTCTTCAACTTAGCAATTTGGTGAATGGAGTAGTCTACACTTTATTAATCTAGCTCTTCTTTTGATTTCTAGGTGGCCTTGCATATATAAAATTTTCATTACTTGGCCTTTTGGCTCTTTTGATTTCTTAAGACCACCTAGCACTTTTTATTGACTTAGAGCTATTCCTTTTTAAAACCCAAGACTCTCCATTTCAAACCATTCTTCCCCTTACTTTCCTCCAACCCTTTTAACCATCATCTCTTTCTTCCCAACTACTCCACAACTCATCAAGCATAATCACAACCAATTAAACCCGCAAATCCTAAGCCTAAAGCTAACTTCAAAATGCAAGGTTAGAATCTACATGAAAGTCTATACTTGTCGTTTCAAACCTAACACTTTATGCTGAGTTCAATCGAAATAAAGGCCTCACAAGTAGCAACACAAAAACAATTGGCTTCAAAGGAGGTAAGGTTTGGTCGGAGTTCTACTCTTGAGCTAGCAAGGGGTGGCAAAGTGAGTAAGAAAGCTCAAGTATTTTCAATCCATGAATTCACTTTCAATGCAAGCATGATAATTAAATGTCCAAATTCGGTTTAAGTAAGTAGAGTTGGCTTTCAAATTCAAGACCATATTTTAACCAAAAACTAGTGACAAATGAGGTGGTCCAAGCATGGTTCTTCATTACTTTCAAATTCATTCACAAGCATTAAAGAACTAATAACTAGGGTATTGAATTGATTACAAGAATTAAAAATCTACAAGGATAGGCTCATCATTGCTCCCTATGCATATGCAAACAACCTAAATGAGAAAAATTCTAGACTCAATCCTAAAATGTTAACAAGTGCAAATGCAAACTAAATGATATTTTTTGAAATTTTCGAATTTTTTTCAATTGTTTGGTTTTTTCTATGCCTTAGATGAGACTCAAATATGCATGCTAAAGAAAAATAAGATCACAAAACACAAAGTCAAATACCATACTCCCCCAAACTTAAATTACACAGTCTCTTGTGTAATCCAAGCTTGGAGAAGATTTCAAAATACAAAAATAAAAATAAAAACTAAGTGGTATTTACAATGGTTTTAGAGTGGTACCTTGATCAAAAATGCATGGAGGAGGAGGAGTATGAATCCATGGAGTTTGATGGATTGCTTGATTGAGGAGTGGAGGATCGCATGACTCTCTTCCCACGCATCCTTGTCTCATTGGAGGAGGGGCGTGGCTCATCCTCATGGCTTTGTGCAAGGGTTCCTTGAAAAGAGTGGCGTCTCTCCACCATATGGCTGTCCCCTTCTTGATCCTCATGCTGCTCTTCTTGATGTCTTGAGGAGGGAGCCTTGTTTTCCTTGGTCGTGAGGTCTTTTATTTGCCTCTTCATCTCCTTGACAGTCTTCACCAGCTTCCTAATGGTCTTATCTTGCCATCTGTTCCATCTTTGGAGAAGCTTGATGTGTTGGTGAGCTTGTCTAGAGGGCTCTCCTTGGTTAGCTCCTTCATAAGGCTCAAAGTTGTACCTATCACTACCATAGGCTGGAGGAGCTTGATAAGGCTCATGATCAGTGTCCCATGGAGTTATTGGGAAGGTCTCTATGTCGCCTAGATGTTCGTCGGATGGAGTGAAGGCAGCATTTGACTTTTCTCTAAGGCTTGTGAGGTGAATGCAAGGATTGTAGCCTCCCTGAGCCTTTCCACATTGAATTTGTACCTGTAGCCATTTCCCGACTTCACCAAGAACTGACCCTTAAGGAGGTAGGAGGAGTCTATGTACTGCTTTTCGGCAGAGGGATGTCCTAAGTTGATGCCAACTTCCTCAAGAATAGGAGTGATCATGCCTCCAATGGCTAGTTGATGAGAGCGATCTTTCTTGTTGGCTGTAGCTTTACCATAGTAACTCGCTGCATGAGCCACCCAAATCTGCACCATACCATTACCCGTAGCGTCACCTCGCATCTCGTAGCTATCGAGGTAATGGATGATGCCCTTGAGCCCAACATCTAGCATCTCCCACTCGTCAGCAGTTATAATCACGCTCTCCTTCTGAGCAAAGAAAGTGTGAGCTAGCACCTTTTGAGCATAGCGAATCGCGGGGTGACAGATCATCTTGCTCCTACATCTCCCGGTTTTGTAACTCCCATTACCAAGCAACTGCCAAAGCCTTTCCAACTCAGTCTTTCTAACATCCAAACGCGAACCAGCACCTTCCCCCTCATCAAATCCAAGTACCTCACTAAGCTTTTTGAAGCCCATCTTGTAAGACTTGTTGCGAACCCGGAATTGGATGAATCCGAAGCCATCTTTTTCTGCATCAACACCCCCTGAACTCGAAGTTGTCACCTTCAAAGAGGAGAGAAATTGGCAAGTTTCCTCTTGGTAGCTCGGGTATGATTGGTTGAACCATCTCTCACACCCCAAATTCCGGAAAATTGCAGTTACATCCTCCAAGAGACCCAACTCATCAAGCAGCTCATGGTCCGGGTACTTAGTTCCCTTGAAAGGCATCTCCATAAGGGACTTGTACACTGCTGAGGGTGTTGGAGTTGAGGCCGCGGCTTTCTCGGCTCTCCTTTCCTTAGCTTTCTCTCTACTAATGTCTCTCTTTTGAGACAACTTCCTTATAACCGGGGGACTCTCCTCAGGATCTTCTTCTTCCACCTCCACAGGCCTCTTGCCTTGTCTCTTGCTAGTCTCACTCCTTGATCTCCCCATATCACCTATAAATTCAAAAATCTTTGAAAAGAATGAGTACATTGTGAATTAAAACTTTTGAAAGCAACAAGTATTACTACAAAGAATTGCTAGCAAGAATTAATTTCTTTTATCATCTCTCTTATCAATCAAAGAAATCTACAAGGAATTTTTCAAAATTAAGCATCCTCTAAGTGTTAACACATTAAAATTCAAGAGGATTCAAGCCAAATTACTTATGCAACATGGGAAAACAAGGTTAAAGAAACCAATTTTGAAAATTTGAACATCAATTAGGCATAAACATGAATTTTCGCAACCCTTGAAAATCCTATAGAAAAAGTGTTCAAAAATCAAAAGTTTCCTATGTATTTCCTTAAAAATCTTCAACAATCATCACCCATAACAATATTCAACTATACCCAACTCAATCAATCCATTCAATGTCTACTTATCAATCTCAATCTATAATTCATTCTCAAGGAGAAGTCAAAGATTAAAAGAGAGGATGAGAAGACAAACCTTGGTTCCACGCAAGTGCAAGGCCGAAATCAACTAAGGAATCAAGATTAGCACAGAATTTCGAAATTATAGCACTTGAAATCAAAGGATTTGATGAACAATTGAGAGAGAAAAGTGAAAAACAAGTTCTTGTTCTTATGAAAACTAGAATTCCGTGGGTGAGAGTGATTTTTGGGAAGAAGGAGTCTTTTAACCCCTAAAATCGGTCTAATCTAAGTGAGGAAGTCATCATTAAACCGGTCAAAGGAAGGAGGAAAAGTCAAGCAAACCTGTTTTTAGGAGTGGATCGACGTGTTCGTCGGACAGGTTCGTCGATCCAAACCCCTGGAAAACTGGATCGATGTAGCTCATCGGACAGGTTCGTCGATCCGAACCCCTGGAAACTTGGATCGACGTAGCTCATCGGATAGGTTCGTCGATCCGAACCCCTGGAAACTTGGATCGACGTGTTCATCGATCCGTTTCGTCGAACTCAACCCCTGGGAACATGGATCGACCTGTTCGTCGAACCAACTCGTCGAACCAACAGCCTGGAAATTTGGTTCGACGACTTACATCGATCCAAGTCGTCGATCCAGTCTTAAAACTTTCTTCCTTACTCTTTTCTACAAGCCAAAGTCCTCCATACTCAACCTAAAACTTTCAAAAACTCAAAGAAACATAATCATAGTACTAGATGAAAAATATATACATGGATAACCATGGGAATGCCTCTCAAGAGCGCTTGTTTAACGTCATTAGCTCGACTTTTCAAACCTTTTTTAGGCAAGAGTGGGATCTTGAAGAAGACATGAGCTTGCCTCTTCCTTAGATTCATTCACCAAGTATGGCTTGACCCTATGGCCATTTACTGTGAAACTTTCCCCATTCTTCCGCATCAAAGTGATAGCTCCATAAGGCAAGACTTCTTGAATCTCGAAAGGGCCTCCCCACCTTGACTTGAGCTTACCCGGGAATAACTTCAATCTTGAATTGTAGAGAAGGACTTTGTCACCAACAATCAGCTCTTTCTTCACAATCCTCTTATCATGGAAAGCCGTAGTTCTCTTGTTTAGATCCTTGAGCTTTCATAAGACTCAAGCCTAATCTCCTCAAGCTCTTGGAGTGGAATCAATCTCTTCTCTTGGGCTGTCTTTATGTTATAGTTGAGAAGCTTCACAGCCCACAAAGCCTTGTGTTCAATCTCCACTGGTAAATGGCAAGCTTTCCCATACACAAGGTTGAAAGGAGACCTTCCTATTGGTGTCTTGAAAGCTGTTCTATAGGCCCATAAAGCATCATCAAGCTTGATTGCCCAATCCTTCCTTGTTATACCCACTGTTTTCTCTACAATAGCCTTGATCTCACGGTTTGAGACTTCCACTTGACCACTAGTTTGAGGGTGGTAAGGAGTGGCCACCTTATGCTTGACACCATGTTTGCTCAACAACCCTTCAAAGACGTTGTTGATGAAATGGCTTCCCCCATCACTAATCACAACTCTTGGAACACCAAACCTTGGGAAGATTATACTCTTGAACATCTTCACCACAACCTTGGAGTCATTGGTAGGACTTGCAATGGCTTCTACCCACTTGGAGACATAATCAACTGCTACCAAGATATACGTGTTTCCATAAGAAGATGGAAAAGGTCCCATGAAGTCTATGCCCCATACATCAAACAACTCCACTTCTAAGATAGGGTTTTGGGGCATCTCATCCCTCTTGCTTATGTTTCCCTTCTTTTGGCAAGGTTCACATGTCTTGATGAACTCATGAGTGTCCTTGAACAATGTAGGCCACTGAAATCCGCTTTGAAGAACCTTTGTAGCTGTCTTGAAAGTGGCAAAATGACCCCCATACTTGGACCCATGGCAATGAAAAATCACACTCTCAACCTCTTCTTGTGCCACACACCTTCTATAGATCCCATCAGCACACCTTTTGTAGAGATAAGGCTCATCCCAATAGAAGTGTGATACATCCCTCATAAACGTTTTCTTATGATAGTTGTTGAGATGTGTTGGTTCCTCTTTGCACACCAAGTAGTTAACAAAATCAGCATACCAAGGCTCACCCTTGACCTCTATACCTTGAATCTCTTCAAGCTTCCTTCCAACTCCATGTGCACTAGCAATGCTCTTGATCATCATAATTTGCTCCTCCGGTAGGGAATCATTGATTGGCAAAGCATCTTCAATCCTCATCCTTGACAAATTATCAGCTACACCATTCTCCACACCCTTCTTGTCAACTATCTCCATGTCAAACTCTTGAAGAAGTAAGATCCATCTAAGGAGCCTTAGCTTAGTCTCCTTTTTAGCATAAATGTGGCGCAATGCAGCATGATCGGTGTAGACTATCACCTTTGAACCCACCAAATAGGATCTGAATTTCTCAAAAGCAAACACCACAGCCAAGAGTTCTTTTTCTGTTGTTGCATACTTGGTTTGAGCATCATCAAGTGTCCTACTAGCATAATAGATCACATGTAGCTTCTTCTCTTTCCTTTGCCCAAGCACAGCCCCAACTGCATAATCACTAGCATCTGCCATGATCTCAAATGGTAGACTCCAATCTGGTGCTTGCACAATAGGAGCACTCACAAGGGCTTTCTTGATTGTCTCAAAGGCTTGCAAGCATTCCTTATCAAACTGAAATTCCACCTCCTGACAAAGAAGCCTTGTCATAGGCCTAGCAATCTTGGAGAAATCCTTGATGAATCTCCTATAGAACCCCGCATGCTCAAGGAAACTCCTTATGCCTTTCACATTAGTTGGTGGTGCCATCTTGACCATAACATCTATCTTGGCCTTGTCCACTTCTATACTATCTTCAGAAATCTTATGACCCAACACAATCCCTTGGTTGACCATGAAGTGGAACCAAGTGAGACTCTTCACATCTTTGTAGAACCCTGCAAAGATTAGCAAGACATGCAGAAAAAGAAGCACCATACACATAAAAGTCATCTATAAAAACTTCTACCATTTCCTCAATAAGATCGGAGAAGATACTCATCATGCACCTTTGAAAGGTAGCTGGAGCATTACATAACCCAAATGGCATCCTTCGATATGCAAAGGTACCATAAGGGCATGTGAAAGTGGTCTTCTCTTAATCATTAGGATGAATGGGTATTTGAAAGAACCCACTATATCCATCAAGGAAACAATAGAAATGATGGTTAGCCAATCTCTCAAGCATTTGGTCAATAAAAGGAAGAGGAAAATGATCTTTTCTAGTAGAAGCATTAAGTTTTCGGTAATCAATGCACATTCTATGGCCGGTGGTAGTTCTAGTTGGTATCAATTCATCCTTTTCAATCTTAATCACAGTGATTCCACCCTTCTTAGGGACAACATGCACCGGGGAAACCCAAGTGCTGTCACTAATAGGATAGATCACATTAGCTTCTAAAGGTTTCAAGGTTTCCTTTTTCACTACTTCCTTAAGGTTTGGGTTTAATCTCCTTTGGTGTTCAATTGAGGAAGCATTTTCATTCTCAAGGTGAATCCTATGAGTACAAAGTATATGAGATATGCCCTTGATATCACTCAAAGAGTAACCAATAGCTCTCCTATACTTTCTCAATTCATTAAGGAGAGAGTTGAGCTCATCATCACTCAAGTTTTCATTTACAATGATGGGATAAGAAGAGTTAGGGCCTAGGAAAGCATACCTTAATCCAATGGGGAGTGGTTTGAGCTCCACTTTTGGAGCTTTGAGTTCACTCCAATCCTCATCAAGGTCTTTAGCCAATTCACCATCCTCAAGCGCCTCTAGCCTTTCCTCTTGTCCTTGACTTGAAGCCTCAACCCTCATGGATCCCTTGTCTTGGTTACCTTCTTCGTTACCCTCACATGAAGCTACCAATCTTGTAAAGCTTTCCTCCCCATCTAGTGCCTTGCGTGCATCAAGCATTTGCATGTATGCTAGTATTTCCTCATGCAAATACCCATTCTCTCCATGAGGCTTGGTGAGAGCTACACTAAGATGGTCTTCTTAAGCTATTTCCTCTAGTAACTCATCGGCCAACTCATCCATAGTCTCAATGTAGAATGTTTGACCATCAATGGTTGGCTTTCTCAAGGTCTCTTTTATGTCAAACTTCAACTCAACCCCTTTTCCAAGATGCAAACTAATCTTCCCATGCTTCACATCAATGATAGCACCATGAGTAGCTAGTAAAGGTCTTCCCAAAATCAAAGGATCCTTTGGTTCCTCATCCATTTTAAGCACCATGAAATCCGTGGGAATGATGAAGTTGCTAACCTTGAGAGGCAAATCCTCAAGAACTCCAATAGGCATCCTCACACTCCTATCCGCAAGTATTAGAGAGATTCCACACTCCTTGTACTTGGTGAAACCAAGCTTCTTAGCTATTGAATAGGGCATGAGGTTGATGCTAGCTCAAAGATCACACAAGAAATTTTCAAACCCAAGAGGACCTAGGGCGCATGGTATAGTGAAAGAACCGGGGTCTCCAAGCTTCTTTGGTATCACATTGCTTTGAATAATTGCACTACACTCTTGACTAAGCAACATAACTCCTTGGATGTCCCTTGCTCTTTGTGCCACGGTATCCTTCAAGAACTTAGCATATTGTGGAATCATCATAAAAGCATCCACCAAAGGCATCTTGAGCTCAATGTCTTTAATTTGCTTGTCAAACATAGCCTTGTATTTCTCCACCAATTGTTTCTTAAACCTCCCGGGGAAAGGAAGCTTAGGCTTGTAAGGTGGAGGAACAAAGGTGGACTCCTTTTGTTCCACATCTTCTTTTGGCTTCTCCTTTACCACTTCCTTGCTTCTCTTTGTAATATACACATCATCAAATGTTATAGCATCTTGAGCTTTTTCAAAGCTATCCTCCCCATCTTGGATTTCAATGTCCTCACACTTTCCCGGTAGAGTGCCTTGAGGGTTTGAGCTAGAAGCCTTGCCTTTCTCAAGTTGCTTGAACTTTTGTTGAAGACCCCCGATTTGAGTAGCAAGTTCATTAAGTGAAGAATCCATCCTTGTGTTAATTTCAGCAATCTTCTTTCCCATGTTAGCATCACTATTGGCTTGACCTTGAAGTATTTGTTGAAGCATAAGCTAAACATTATCTTATGGATGACCTTGTGAAGTTTGATTAAAACCCGGTGGAGCATTGCCTTGGTTAAACTTTACCCACCAAAGTTGCCTTGGTTTCCTCCTTGGTAGTTAGGCCTTGGTGCATAACCCTTTTGTTGATTGTTGTAAGGCATAAAAGGTTTGTTTTGAGTAGCTTGTGGAGGATAGACTTGATCTCCGGGGTTGGCTACATTAGTACTTCTATAAGAGAGGTTGTTATTCCCCTTATAGTTGTTGTTTGAGTAGTTGTTGTAGCCCCCTTGGCCACCCACGAAATTTACCACCTCTTGACTCTCTTCATACTCAACTTGATCCTCACAATCCTCTTGGTTGTCTTCCACAAAATGTACATGCCTTTGTTTTGTAGACATAAACTTGTCCATCTTGTCATGTAGAGATTTCATCTCTTTCTTTGTAGACTCATACTCACTTCCCCTTGGAGCTCTATCATAGTCTTCATTGTAATTATCATCACTCAAGGCAAGATTCTCAACAAGCTCCAAACCATCTTCTACTTCTTTGCCTAAGAAGTTCCCATTACTTGCGGTATCAAGAAGCATTCTAATCTTTGGAAGGACACCTCTATAGATGGTGCTTAGGAGAGACTCTTGTGTGAAGCCATGATGAGGGCATTGCATAGTGTAGCCCTTGAATCTTTCCCATGCTTCATTGAAAGACTCATTGTTTTTTTGAGTGAAGCTAGAGATCTCATTCCTCAACTTGGCTGTCCTTGAGTTGGAGAAGAACTTAGATAGGCAAGCTTTCTTGCATTCATCCTAAGACGTGATTGTACCTTGAGGCAAGTTTTTCTCCCATTGCCTTGCTCTATCCCCAAGAGAGAAGGGAAAGAGTCTTAGCTTGAAAGCATCCTCACTCACACCATTCATCTTGAACAACCCACAAACTCTATCAAAGTTATCCAAATGATCAAGTGGATCCTCCATAGGCAAACCATGGAACTTGTCTTGTTGAACCATGGAGATGAAAGCTGACTTCACTTCAAAGGTGTTGTTGTGAACCGGTGGAGGTTGAATACCATATCTATTTTGGTGAATATTTGGAGCATCACTAGCCCCTATGGTTCTCCCTTGTCTATGCGCATGCAAGTTGTTTCCATTGCCCCTTGGAGCTTGCTCATTTCCATTATGAGCTTGGTTGGCATGCGCCATTGGTGGAGGGTGTTGAACTCTTTGTTGTTCTTCCATTCTCAACCTTTCTAACCTTGCAGCCTCCCTTCTTGCAATCTTAGCAACCCTTACCAACTGATCAATCAATTGAAAGCCTTGGAAGTTGTTGTCTCCTTGTGATCTTAGGTGCATTCAAGGGAAACTGAAATCTAGAAAATGAAATGGTCAATAAACACAAAAGTATTACTTAGTCTCAAACTAAACTCAAATCTTAATGATCAAAGAATCCCAATATGGCAACGGCGCCAAATTGAAACAAGACTTTTTAGTCTTGCTAGCAATTCCTCAATTGCTCATATCATTGCAATATTTGAGGTATCAATCCATCTTGGGAGATGATTCAATAAGAATGCAAATTTTTGTTTAAGCTAAGCTAAATTAAAAGGTTTAAGGTGATAAACAACAATTAAAATAAGAAAGACAACCTAAGAGAGAGACTACAAGTTCAATAATATGAAACTAAGCCTTAATTACTACTAATCAAGTACTAATGACGCAATTAACTACTAATTAGGATTATCAAATTACTAAAAACGAAACCTAGGGATGGAATCATTGATTTGGGAAACCAAATGGACAATCTTGCAATCATTTAAGCAACTAATCAAGCCATCTCTATGCCTAGAACACTAATTAAAGACTAATCCATGATGTGTGGCACTAATCCCTTCACTAATCACCCTAATGAACTAATGATGTTTTAGCATTAAAATGATTAGCAAGCATGAATAACAAGTCTAATAGCATGATAAACACCCTAGACAACTAATGATGTTTTAGGCTAGGTATGTAAATCTCTTATTAAGTTGGTTCAAGCATTTCATCAAACACTTGGTGGGTGTATGAAATGCTTATGATCCAAATAGCAAAAGATTAGCTATTTGGCATTAAGAACACCTTAATAAGAAGAGAGATGAAAGAATCTATCCTAGATTGCAAGATTGAACCATTAGAAAACCCTAAATCTAACCCATCCCCAAGTTCCTAATGAACTACTCACTAATCATATTTAAACCCATCAAATCAAAGATAAGAGAAAGGTTAAACATGATTAGAGAAAAGATTAATGGAATTTTAAGGTAGATATTGCATAAAACTTAAAAGATTCAAAGCAAAATACAAGACTTTTCTCAAAGTGGCTAAAAAGTTCTTGACAAGACTAGAGAGAATAAAAACTTCCCATAAAAATTAGGTCTAAAGAGTATTTATAGGAGGGACCTATGAGGATGACAAAAATAAATAGTTTGGGTTTGGATCGACGTGTTCATCGATCCAGTTCGTCGATCCGAACCCCTGCCGAGTTGGTTCGACGTCCTTCGTCGATCCATGTCATCGATCCGTACCCTTGGTCTCTAGGCTTCTTCTTGTTGGCGTCTGGGGTTTGTTCGACGTAGTTCGTCGATCCGTTTCATCGATCCGAACCCCTGGATGTTTGGTTCGACGAGCTACGTCGATCCGTTTCATCGATCCGAACCCCTGGAAGTTTGGTTCGACGAGCTACGTCGATCCGTTTCATCGATCCGAACTCCTGGAAGTTTGGTTCGACGAGCTACGTCGATCCGTTTCATCGATCCGAACTCCTGGAAGTTTGGTTCGACGAGCTACGTCGATCCGTTTCATCGATCCGAACTCCTGGAAGTTGGGATCGACGTACTCGTCGGTCCATCTCGTCGGTCCAGCGCGAAAAATCTTCTCCTTCATCTTCTTGGTGACTCCTTTTTCCTCCAAGTGCTATGCAATCCTTCTCCAGCTCCATCCAAGCCTCCATAATGTCCTTTTCACCTGATCAAGACTCCAAATGCACCAAAACATGCAAAAGAACAAGCAAAGAGATCCTAGACTCTAAATGATCGAAATGCAATACAATGATGCTAAATAAGGTTCCTAAATGATGACAAAATTATACTAAATGGAGAGAAATATGATTCAAAATATAGACATATCATTAGGCCATGTTAAGATCTGTGCTTCAGCTCCATCTACCTTTCTCTTCCACCACAAACGATGGGTTTGGAGAGAATGAATGATGAGAGGATTTTATCTTATCCACAAACCATGGAAAGATTGCTTCTTAGGCCTAGAGATAGCTCATTTATGAATGTGTAGATTTACTTTTAGTAAACCAAGATCGAATCTTTAACTTCCCTAGGCATGAACCTCCATCCTTAGATCTGTTTTTATCAATTAAGAAGTTTCAAAAGCTTTCATTTTTAGATTTAAAGTTTGCTCCTTTCATTTCCTAGAAATAGCCTTATTTGCCTGTTTTTAGATTTCGAATTTTAAAAATCCGTAGCTTGCTCATTTAAATTATTAGAAGTCCTCTGATAGTTAGTTAACATCCCAATAGGGATTTTAAAATAGTTTTCATAATTTTTCAGTAGCTGCAAGTAGTTTATTTTGATTTTCCCCTCTATTTTACCCGAAAATGACTTAGCTTTACTTTGCTCTTGTATTCCTAGTATCTTTCACACCTAGGCTGGATTGACACCTAAAATGCTACAACAACACTGAGAGGCTTTAGGATTGATATTTAAAACTTTCAAAAATCCTTTCTATCATATTAAAAGTAAGCTACAACCTAAGAGAGACACTACAAGACCAATTATATGAGTTTAAACTTTAATTATCACTAATCAAGCACTAATCAAGCGATTAACTACTAATCAAAATTGCTAATTAATTAAAAACGAAACCTAGGGATGGAATCATTGATATGAGCAATCAAATGGATAACCTTGCAATCATTCAAGCAACTAAATAAGCCATCTCTATGCCTAGAACACTTAATAAAGACTAATCCATGATGTGTGGCAATAATCCCTTCACTAATCACCCTAATGAACTAATGATGTTTTAGCATTAAAATGATTAGGAAGCATTAAATACAAGTATAAATAGCATGATAAACACTCTAGGCAACTAATGTCTTAGGCTAGGAATGTAAATCTCTTATTAAGTTGGTTCAAACATTTCATCAAACACTTGGTGGGTGTATGAAATGCTTATGATCAATAATAGCAAAAGATTAGCTATTTGGCATTAAGAATACATTAATAAGAAGAGAGATGAAAGAATCTAACCTAGATTGCAAGATTGAACTATTAGAAAACCCTAAATCTAACACATCCCCAAGTTCCTAAAGGATTACTCACAAATCATAGTGAAACCCACAAATCCTATGAAAGAGATGTTGGTAAACATGATTAGAAAGATTAAAGATGAAAGATTAAGCAAGGAAAACTCTAAAATTGCATAAACTCTTTCAAAAGGTCTTACAAATTACTTTGAACTCAAAGGAGAAAGTTTCTAAGCAAGAACAAGAGATACTTAAGAAAAATTAGTTATAGTGAATAGTGATCGATCCGGGTCAACCCGGAACAAACCGGGTTTTGACCCGGTTTTAGGCTCGGCTAAGTGTTTGCATCGGACTGTTGTCCGATGTGCTCCTAACCGATGCAAACAGGGGAAATAAGGCTGAAGCTCGAGTGACCTTGCATCGGTTTGTTGCTCGATGCTACCCTCTCCGATGTGGACTCCAGGATGCCTTGCATCGGACTGTTGTCCGATGCTCTCTGTCCGATGCAAGCCGGGATACAAACTGAAGTTTCGAGTGGCTTTGCATCGGTTTGTTGATCGATGTGCTTCTGTCCGATGCAGGCCAGGATGTGAACTCCAGGATGCTTCACATCGGTTTGTTGTCCGATGGGATGCAAACGGATGCGCTTCCAGACAATTCTTCATTCGTGTTTTCCAGCTTCTCCTTGATTCCAAGCTATCCACCAAGCTACAATTGGTCTTCCTATCCTCCAAGATACCTGAGAAAAACTCCAAATGCAACAAAATATGCAAAGACCATGCAAGGACATCCTAGAACTCTAGATGATCAAAATGCAATACAATGATGCTCAACTAGATTCCTAAATGATAAGAAACTTACACTAAATGGAGAGAAATATGATGCAATATATATACATATCAACTCCCCCATACTTGCCTTTTGCTTGTCCCCAAGCAAATGAAACACAAGTCAAGGAGAGGGTTTTGAAGGTGGGGATTCAAATCCAAAGGTGATAATCAAATAAATCAATTCAATAGTCCTAGTTCTTAATTCTAGGATGCTCTCTATGCAAAACTTTACTCCAAAAGGGCTAGCCATACACATACTCATTCAAATGAACCCAAGCCTTAACCTACACAAGCATTCATTTTCACCAACTCTTTAACATTCATTAAGCGGTAACCATGGATCATGAATCATGTAATGCTAGCGAACTTGTTTGGTATTTTTTTTTGGTAAGGTTTTGAGATGAAAATGATCTCAACTTCATGGGGTTCCAATGCCAAGGGATCTCTCAATGAACAAGTGAACTTTGGCGAAATGCTAAGAGTAAAAAGCAACCTATGCATACAAGGATAAACTTTCATCTACCCCTTTGTAACACAAATGTTTTCACTCTCATTTTCTTTTAAGCTCACTCACCGAGTCCAACCTAGGCTACCCATTACAAGGCAATTCGCCAAACCCATAAGAAGTTCAAACACCTTCTTCTTTTCTCTTTTAAGCACTTAGGGAAACTTCCTTTACAACCACAAGTGTTGGCACACTTTTACTTCAAGCTCTTATCCTTTACACTTAGCTATCCTCTTTCTTTATTACTTAGCCATATTTTTTTCTTTTTCTTGGCTTCTTACTTTTCAATTCTAGAGGATTCTCATTTTCATTTTTTTTTTATACTTAGAGCAATATTCACTTTGCCAACACTTGTCACAAAATTTTAGTTTTCCCTTTCTCACCACCACAATAACCGCAAACACCAAACTCTTCTTACATCGCATGTCAAGCTACAAACCCCACCCAAGAATCCTAACCTAATCACCTAGCTCATTGTCTCGAGCTAGCTACATGAAAAACCTATCCTTGTCGCTCTAAACTCAACACTTTTTGCTAAGTTCACAAGAAGAAAAAGGCCTAATGCACTCAATAAGGTAGAGGTTTTAAAGAAAGCTTAGCTAGGGTGCTTGATATTAACCGCTCTAAAGATGAGAGTCGGCTATTTTGGTTAACAAGAGTGGCAAAAGGAGAGAAGATAACCCAAATATGTATATGGTATCCACAAGTTCTCTAACAATGCATAACCATGATAATTACTTATTCAAATTAGGTTCAAGTTCAAGAGAGTTGGTTTCTATTCAAAGCTTGCTTCAATTTAGACTTGAATTTCAAATGTTGAGGTCCAAGTAGGGTTCATCTTTACTTTCAAAGTTTGCACACAAAGCATCAAAGAATTACTAACTAGGGCCTTGAACTAATTCATGAGCTTAACACCTTACAAGGAAAAATCATCATTGCTTCTATGCCATATATGAAATGCATGAGACTCAAATATGCATGCTAAAGGAAAATAAGATCACAAAACACACGTCAAATCTCTCAACCTCTCCCCCAAACTTAAATTACACAGTCTCTTGTGTAATAAAAGTCTAAGGGAGACCTCAATCAATATGACAAGATGATAAAATAAGGTCTAAAACTAGTATTTACAAAGGAGGGTGGAGTGGTACCTAGAGTTGGACTGAGGAGGAAGAGGATTCCTCCATGGAATACGATAGGTTACTGGACTCCGGAGTTGGTGCCTGCATCGCTCTCCTCTTCTTTCGGCGAGTTTCATGGGAAGAGGACCTTGGTGGATCCTCATCAGAAGCGCTCCTTCCTTGCACATGGAATGAATGTCTCCTATCAAGTTCCATAGCGCTTTCTCCCAAGTTTTCTCCTTCATTGACATCTCCATGTTCAGCTCTTGAAGAAGATGCGCCCCCTACCTTTGATTTGAGCTCATTCATTTGATTTTTCATCCCCTTAACCGTCTTAACCAACTTCCGAATGGTCTTGTCTTGCCATTTGTTCCACCTTTGGAGGATGTTGATTCGGTGGTGGGCTTCTCTCAAGGCTTGATTAGGAATGGATGAATCATAGGCCTCAAAAAAGTATATTTGACTCCCATATGTAGGACTTGGGGGCGCTTCCTCTTGGCTTTCTTCTTGGGGGCTGCTTCCACTTTCCTTCCTAGGGGGACCCTTTTGTTTCCTTATGCTTTGAAGTGGAGGTCCCCTGGAAGGATCATAGAGCTCATCGTCGGAAGAACGGAAGTCGATATGTCTTGACGTGGTGAAACTCGTCAAGTGTGGGCAAGGAAGTTTGACTCTTGCTTCTGTCGATACAGTGTAGGAAAACTTGTAGGCATAGCTTTGTCCTAACTTCCCATTGATGAATCTTGTCTTGCTAAGGTATTGGATGTCCATCCATTTCGGCTCACTTGTAACCTCTCCAAGATCCGCTCCACATGCAAGTAGAATGGGTGTTACAACTCCTCCAATGCTGAGCTGTGACGTGTAATCCTTAGTTGTCATTGCCCACTCCTTGTAATTCAACAACCTCTTCATAAGCAGAGATATCAACCCTATGCCCGAGCTATCACCTCTCAAGATTGTTACTTCTCCATCAGTCCTTATGCTCCTTAGAATATCCTTGAGCCCTATGTCCAAGAGCTCAAGCTCGTCTTCAAGAACATACCCACACTCCTTTCTTGAGAAAAACGTGTGGGCGAGCACCTTGTGTGCATATCTCCCTGCGGGATGGGTAATGGAAGCACTCTTGCTCAAACCGGCTTTGTAATGGCCAACCCCAATGTACCTGCACAAACTTGTGAGTTCACCTTTTTAGAACTCCATGATCTTCCCTCTTCTCCATCCTTGGGGAACCCAAACACTGCACTGAGCTCCTTAAAGGACATCCTACAGTTCTTCCTCCCCACCTTGAATTTTATGTAGTCATGCCCATCTGCTTCTTCCTCTTCAGTTGGCTCAGCACAAAGGGGGTAGAACACCACCTTCAATGTGGAAAGGAATTGGCAAAGCGGGGCTTGGTGGGTTGGGTGAGCCATTTGGAAGAATTGCCTCATTCCTATGTTGGTGAAGAGAGCTAACACATCCTCAAATATTCCCAGCTCTCGGAGTGTTTCCATGTGCGGGTACATTGTCCCTTGGTGCTCCATGGCCATAAGAGCTTTGTAGATGTCATTTACCGTGGGTTCTTTACCGGGGCTTCTTTCGCACTTCCCCTTCCACTACCGCGTACCATTTCTTGTTTCCCTTTTCTTTAAGGTTCTCTTTGCTTTTCGGTTTCCCCATCATTTGCCACTCATATCTTTCCCATATTGGTACCTATAAAATAGATAGCCTTGAGCAGGAGTTAGCATATTATAGTTTCAGCATATCCATCAACAATAGGGGAAACCTATGAGCACAACAAGCATTGGCCAAATTCAAACAATTCCAACACTTAGAATAAATATGCCCAAAAACTCAAAATTTCAACTTCTCAAAAATTGTTGGCTAACAGCGCTAAGCATTATACATGATGAATGCAAATGGTTGCAAGTGAAACCCCCAAATTCTAACAAGAATCACAAGACTAATTGGCAATTTTCGCACCTCTTAGAACTCATGAACCCTAATTGTTAAAGTTTCAAAATTTCACCATGTTAACAATGAATTAGCTCACGAAATCAACATATAAACCATTCTGAAGCATAACCAAACTCCTTGCACCCTAATTCAACCATTTTGAAAACATATACCTCAAAAAGCACCATTGGAGATTAAGATGGATATGAAGGGAATTTAGAAGCATACCTTGTTTTAATTGCAAGAGGATGACCGAAAATGGGTGATGAATCAGTGTGAGAACGAAAATTCGAGCTTGTTGGTTTTTGAATCACCAAAATTTGTTGAAAATTGAGAGAGATATGAGTGAAAGGCGTTTTTGGCCAAGGAGGAGAAAGAAAAATCGATTTTGGGGAAGAAGAAGAGTATAAAACCGAGCAAAATTCATCCAAATCGGTTTAGATGTGTCACGGTTTACTCTAAATGGACCGGTAAAAGACAGAAAAGGGAAAAGTCAACATACCTTTTGGGGGTGCATCGGACAGTTACCCGATGCGAACAGACCGATGCAAATTTCGGAATGCCTCGTATCGGTTTGTTGTCCGATGCAGCTTGTCCTATGCGTCTCTGAAGCGAAGAACGGAAAGGCTCACATTGGTTTGTTCCCCGATGCGTTTCTAACCGATGCAAATTTTGGAGTGCCTCGCATCGGTTTGTTGTCCGATGCAGCTTGTCCGATGCGTCTCTGAAGCGAAGGACGGAAAGGCTCACATCGGTTTGTTCTCCGATGCACAGACCGATGCGAAGTTCAGGGTGTGTCGCATCGGTTTGTTGTTCGATGCAGCTGACCGATGCGACACCAGGCGACTTCTACAACCTCTTTTCCTTATCTTTTGCCTCTCTTATCCAAACCTGATGATCACAAACACTCAAAAGCAGATTATTGAAACTAAACAATAAGAATATGTACAAGGATAACATGGGAATGCCTCCCAAGAGGGCTTGTTTAAAGTCTCTAAGCTTGACTTTTCAAACTCTTAGGCAAGAGTGGGATATTGAAGACGACAAGAGCTTGCCTCTTCCTTAGACTCATTCACCAAGTATGCTTTGACCTTATGACCGTTGACTGTGAGACTCTCCCCATTCTTCCCAATCAAGGTGATGGCTCCATAAGGCAATACTTCTTGAATCTCAAAGGGGCCTCCCCACCTCGACTTGAGCTTACCCAGGAACAATTTCAGTCTTGAATTGTAGAGAAGAGCTTTGTCACCAACACTCAGCTCCTTCTTCACAATCCTCTTGTCATGGATAGCCTTGGTCCTCTCCTTGTAGATCCTTGAACTTTCATAAGACTCAAGTCTAATCTCCTCAAGCTCTTGGAGTTGAATCAATCTCTTCTCTTGGGCTGTTTTTATATTGTAGTTGAAAAGCTTCACAGCCCACAAAGCCTTGTGTTCAATATCCACTGGTCGATGGCAAGCCTTCCCATACACAAGGTTGAAAGGAGACCTTCCAATTGGCGTTTTGAAAGCTGTCCTATACGCCCACAAAGCATCATCAAGCTTGATTGCCCAATCCTTTCTTGTTATACCTACTGTCTTCTCTAGAATGGCCTTGATCTCACGGTTTGAAACCTCTAATTGACCACTAGTTTGAGGATGGTAAGGAGTGGCTACCTTGTGCTTGACACCATGCTTGCTTAACAACCCTTCAAAGACCTTGTTAATGAAATGGCTTCCCCCATCACGAATCACAACTCCTGGCACACCAAACTTTGGGAAGATTATGCTCTTGAACATCTTCACCACGACCTTGGAGTCATTAGTAGGACTTGTAATGGCTTCCACCCACTTGGAGACATAATCTTAGGAAAAGGCATTGAAGTGGATAGAGCAAAGGTTGCAGTGATGGTCACTTCGGCGCCTCCGGTTACCGTGAAAGGGATAACGAGTTTCTTGGGGCATGCTGGCTTTTACAGGAGGTTTATCAAGGATTTCTCCAAGCTAGCACGTCCCTTCACAAGGTTACTATGCAAAGAAGCTGAGTTCAACTTTGATGAAGAATGCCACCAAGCGTTCAAAACCATCAAAGACGCGCTAGTAACCGCACCAATAGTACAAGCTCCGGATTGGGAATTTCCCTTTGAGATCATGTGCGACGCTAGTGACTATGCTGTAGGAGCTGTCTTGGGGCAGAGGAAAGACAAGAGGTTGCATGTTATCTACTATGCTAGCCGCACCTTGGACGATACACAAGTAAAATATGCAACCACCGAAAAGGAGCTCCTAGAGGTTGTCTTTGCGTTTGAGAAGTTCCGGTCATACTTGGTGGGCTCTAAGGTGATTGTATACACTGATAATGCAGCGCTGATGTACATCTACTCTAAGAAGGACACCAAACCAAGACTCCTGAGGTGGATCCTTCTCTTGCAAGAATTCGATATGGAGATCAAAGATAAGAAAGGCATAGAGAATGGTATGGCAGATCATCTTTCTAGGATGAGGGTGGAAGAAATCTTACTGATGGGGTCTAAATAGTCCTCCGAGATTGGAGGATTTATTTGGGGACTCGTCGAGCTTTCAATTTGTAGGACCCTAAGCTGGAAGTACACAGCGTGCGTTGTAGTACTTAGGGTATCGATCCACAGGGAGGAGGTCAACTGCAAAACAGAAGAATCAGGGCAACCAAAGACGCAGGGAACTGGGGTTTTGGGGTAAGTGTCACGGTTTTTGCAGAAAATAAAGAAAGCAGTATCACGCCTTATATAGAGAAGGTTGTCAATCTCTTCTATAACCAACGGGAAAAGGAAAATAAACTTAAAGACTTGTAAAAAGGAAATCAGGTAAGCAGTGCAGGAAAAGTAAATATTGAAGTGCGTAAATCTCGATGTAAAAGCAGATGGGGCGAACACGTTGGGAATCTTCTCGGGAAATCTATGGGGTTCTAACTAGAAATCAAACACACAAAAGTTAAGCAAGCGAGACTAGGCGATTTTCCCCAAACTGATTCACTGGTTTTAACAACCTAACTTTATCAAACTAGGTCGATCTGCGAACTTCCATTCCACAGGTATACTTTCATATCCTGCGTCCTAGACGAACACGCAATAGGATCGGGACAATAAACATTCAGACATCTTTTAAAGGATGCTCTCTACCCTATTTTGGTCTAGATCTGAGATTCAGGACATTCGTCGTTCTCAAGACCCTGCGATCAGAATATAGTTCATGACGCCAGACTCATGCAATAAGAACGAATAAGGTGAGACAGAAAATCCTAATCTTCGGCCTAAACAATCGGTTCAACAACAGTTAATGAAATTCCCCATAGATCCCCTTAAAGAACACCCAACGAAAGTAAACTACTCAGACATGAAAGTAGAGATAGAAAACGTGATTGATGAATGCATAACTTGTATAAATCGATGAGAAACAAAAAGGGTTCAAGAATAAATCCATCTCCCTTGAAGAACAAAGGCAAACCGCAAATCAGAGACTCGCGGCCACCAAAAGAAACCTACGAGTATATATAGGTCTTCAAGTGTCCTAGGTCATGGATTAGGTCTTGGCTTGCATAAGACGGCTGCAGGTTCAAGTTGGGCTTCAAATGGGCTCAGAAAATCCGAATGGCCTGGCGGCTCGAGCAACCGGCCTTGGCGTGGCCACTGGTCGTCTGTGTCGGCCGAGGCGCAGCCAGCTTGTTCTTCTGGGTGCTTGACGGGCCTTCTTGCTTCTTCCATAACTTGAGATCCAACCGTGGGATTGTCCTCAAATCACTTCATGGTGAAAGACAGCTGATAAGGCTTCCTTGTCTCCAAATATGAGCTTGATCTCGTGGTGGAAAGGCCTTCGTTTGATGTTGAACTTCTGTCATCGAGCACTGTTTCCGGAGTTGTCCATTTTGCTCCAAAATATGCGTCTTTTGCTAAGTTTACCTGAAAAGAGTCTTGAACAACCAATTACTCGAAATCTAGTGTTTATGCATCAAAAACTTAGTGAAATGCTTATTAAAGCACTAACTTATGATAGGAAAAACGGGTAAAATATGCATGTAATCAACTCCCCCAGACTTAAACTTTGTTTGTCCTCAAACAAAACATAAATCTAAAAGGAAAAGAGGTTTGAAATCGTGAAAACTCACCAATACTTGGGAACTCATCAAATCTAGCAATCGACCTGTTTAAGCCACATAACTCGGGTATTTCAAGCTCTCTCTTGTTGACCCTTTATTCATTTAGGCGTGCGGTCTCTATCGAGGGAGTATTGGTCGACGAGACATTATACTCTTCTCTCCCAAACATCTAGACAAAGACAATTCAAACACAACTCTCCTATTTTCTCTTCCCTTAGTCGATTTCTCCCTACTTTTCTAGGGTATCATTTTATTTTTTTCTATCGACTTCCTTATTCTATTTTTTTTTTCTTTTTCTTAACTTGAGAATGATCACTTCTTCGAAGCTTTCATGATGTCTGCGAACCGTCATGGTCCTTTGAGGAACTCGGATTGCCACTCTCAAACTAAGACTTTTCTTTCTATTTTTTTTTTCTTTTCTATAACAAGGGAAGATCAAGGAGAGATTGCATTGCATCTACTTAGTCATGCTAGAGTCTAAAAGAGGAGCAAAGTTCGAAGTACCTCAAGCCCCTTGACGAGAAATTCTGATTCATTAGGTGCGGAGTCAACGCAAGATTCTTCGAGTACTTTAGAGATTAGAAATTTCTCCGTTGGAACGATCCACTCGCAGTGTTCAACTTAGTAAACCTTGCTTCTAAAACCGTGAGAATGGTCATTAAGGTTTTTTGTTCGAAACGACTTGTACCTAGCAAAGTTCATAGTTTCCGACTAAATGAAAAAAGTTTTGACTCTATAAAACGACTCGATAAATGATGTAAGTATGCATAAGACTCATCAAATAAAAGCATAGTTAGTAATATAAGAAACCCCCCCAGACTTAAATCAAATTGTCCCCAGTTTGTTTAAATCGAGTTGAGGTGAAAAAGATAGGTAAATTCAAGTACAAGCTTGTGAAGACTTACTTGAAAGTGGCGTTCGGTTTGGTATGGGTGGATGGGCGTGTGGTATGATTGAGCTAAGGACTTGATCATTCTCCTTATGTCCCTGCTTAGAATCGATTTGATTGAACAAAAGAAATCGAAAACTTAGCTCGAAAGGAAATGTGTTGCGCGGTTGAGCTTCCTTTCTTTGGATGGTGGTGGTTGTCGTGTGGTGGTTATGGATGAGGTTGGTGATAGGCGTTTGGTGGTGGTGATTGGCTCGCCTTTGTTGAGAAGAACATGTACTTTGGTTGTTGAGTACTCGTCTTGGTTCCTTGACCTTTGTGAAACACCGTGAATGAGAGATGGAAAATCTTCCGTTCTTGCGTCTTGAAGATTACGTCACCTCAGAAACTTGACTTGAAGTTTGGGTCTATGCTGGCCAATCCAGTGATCTGTTCAGGATCCCGGAAGACAGGTGTTGCTAGTTTGAACTTCAATGCCATATAAAATCCTTACTTGACTTTGGTAAAGGTCGCGGTCGTGGAAGAGAGAAGCTAGTCTTCGGGAACTTTCCTCTTCGCGGTTTGGTGAAGGAAGTTGCATCTTCTTCCTTCTGGATCTTCCTCTAGAACCGTGGTGTTCTTCTTCGTCTTCGTGGATACAGGTCCGTTGAACGTGCTGGACGATGTAAGCAGAGAGATGGGTCATTGGCTTAACTTGACTTGGAAGGAGTCTCGCCTTGTCTCGTCGTCTTTGATGCAACAGCAACATGCCGCGGTTGTGGAAGTGATCTTTGGGGTCTTTAGGACGTGTTCAAGCCATTGAATCAAGGAGGAAACTTGAAAGGCTTGAAACAGGTTGAAGGAGGTCCGGTTTGGTGAGGTTCTGATGGAAAAGTCCGCAAAGGACGGCCGGCCGCGCGACGGGTTATCGGGGCCACGGCCGAGCATCTTACCTCCACGCCATCGTTGGCTCGTGGCGCGGATATGCTCCTTCTGGCCGGCCCACGGGCAGTTCGTCGCCCGGTGAGTGTTCTTCGGGTCTCCTTCTTCATGTTTTTGGTCTTTTATTAGTTTTCTGATTTTTTTTGTGCTTTTGGCGTTTATGTAAATGCTGTAAACTAAGCAGAAACCAAAACTAAAGATTAGTATGGTTAAAGAGATGAGAAAGAGAATACCTAAATTGGGTTGTCTCCCATTGAGCCGCTCTTGTTTAAAGTCTTTTAGCTAGACTTTGGTAGTTTGGGAGCTTAGTTGGAGGTGGAGTTCGACCTTAGGCAAGGTCTCTTTGCCTTCTGCGCGGCCTCCTCTGATAAGGGCTCCTCAAGTCTCTCCATGATAGCATCTTCATCCTTCTCAAGAAGATGTTTCTCCGTGGTGTAAGGTACCGCGGGATAAAACTTCTTCTCGTCAATGTTGGCGAACGAAACTCGCCTGTTTGGCCAATCCATGATGGCTCCTGCAGTGGCTAAGAAAGGCCATCCCAAGACGAGAGGTGCAGCTTCTTCTTGGCGAGTTTTGACTATGTAGAAGTCTACCGGGATTCTACAATCGTCAATGATGACCGGGAGATCATAAATGACTCCTCTCGGGGTTGCGAGTGACTGGTCCGCCAATCCAATCAGCACTTCCGTCGTGTGGGAATGCCTGATCCCGAGCTCGCGCACCATGTAGCTAGGTAGTACGCTGATAGTCGACCATGGGTCACACAACGCCTCGACTTTGTTTCCCTTGATTTCGCACTTGACGAGAAATCGACCAAGGTTCCTCGTCTTGTGTAAGGTGCGGAGTAGCCTTCCTGACCTTGCTCGCGTGAAGAGATCTTGTATCTCCAACATGGTCTCGTTGCTTTCACAGAAATAATGCCCAATAAGTTGCTCTGTCCATGCTTCAACGAAAGAGATATCCGATGGAAGGCTTCAGACTACCTTGTTGAACTCGTCGAGGTTCTCTCGAGCGATCCTATAGGTCTAGCTCTCGTATTTCTCAGCGTGGGAGAAGTTGGCTGCCCTGGCGGTGGTGAATGATTGTCTGGCTTGACCAAAGTGAACTTTGATCTCGTTCCTGCTCTCTAGGCTGTCCTCAAAGTATTCTTTTAAGCCATAACTTTCCCATGCTTCATCGAATCCTATGTTTACTGGGATTCTTTCCACCTTCTTGTGGAACTCTACTAACCTTTCCCTCTTGATATGCAGGGCAAGAGGTCTCTGCACGCTGGTGATGATGTCTGTGGTAAGACCGTCTTCAGCGGGTTCAGGTGACTCTTCCTGAGGGGCAGGTTCGCTCGTGGGGTGAGGCTGGATGAAGTAGCAAGGTGCTTTCTCAACCCCAGCGGATGGGGCTTCGTGTTCTCCCCTTTCTCCTATAAGTTTATTGACGAGCCCGTCGAGCCGCCTCTGTTCCTTGGACAGTCTTGCTAAGGTGGCTTCGTCCTTCTTTTGAGCCTTCACCATGTTCTGAACTTCGTCTCTCAGGTCCTCGACTTGTGATTCAGCCTTGTGTTGGGCTCGTTCCACCTCCTGGATGTCCTTCTCCATTCGGCCCATGATGTTGTAGGTGGTCCCGCGAGTTTCCTCGAACACATATTTCAGGGCGCAAACATCGCCTAACCCGCGGTTTAGGACCCCTCTGTGATCTGCCAGGTCTTCGGAAGTTCTGGATAGTTTGTTGATGTTGCTAAAAGTGCGGTTCTCCAGTACCTTCACGTTGTTGGCGGCTTCCTGGAGCTTGTGGAAGATTTCGCCATGGATAGAGTCCATACGGGTGTGTAAAGATCGCTCAGACTTAGTTTGATAATCAGTCATCACTGTTATCGCCTCGATAAGGTTCTCCACTTGCTGATATAAGGGAGCAGGTGTGACTCTTTGATCGTTCTGGGCAGGAGGTGGCGTCTGGGGATGGAGACTTTCGCTTCTGTGGACGATACAAGGTGGGAATCCTCCTTATGGGCGAGGCATAAAGCGCTCATGTGGTAGCAGCGTCGGCGGTGGTCTCCGTGAATGGTACAGGAGTTCTGTAGGTGGGCGTGAGTTCGGGGGCATGTAAGGATCGCTCCTTACGTGCTCCATGGTATGATAGTTCCTGAAACTCATAGAAAGAAATCTAGAAGTTAGAGAAAAAGAATGTCTTTGAGTTGTGGTCCTGACCTTTGCTTTGGACAGCGAAATGCAACCTCCCCGGCAACGGCCCCAAAAGCTTGATGGGGTCTTAATAGTCGTCCGAGATTGGAAGATTTCTTTGGGGACTCGTCGAGCTTTGAATTTGTAGGACCCTAAGCTGCAAGTGCACAGCGTGCGTTGTAGTACTTAGGGTATCGATCCACAGGGAGGAGGTCAACTGCAAAACAGAAGAATCAGGGCAACCAAAGACGCAGGGAACTGGGGTTTTGGGGTAAGTGTCACGGTTTTTGCAGAAATAAAAGAAAGCAGTATCACGTCTTATATAGAGAAGGTTGTACATCTCTTCTATAACCAACAGGAAAAGGAAAATAAACTTAAAGACTTGTAAAAAGGAAATCACGCAAGCAGTGCAGGAAAAGTAAATATTGAAGTGCGTAAATCTCGATGTAAAAGCAGATGGGGTGCGATACGTTGGGAATCTTCTCGGGAAATCTATGGGGTTCTAACTAGGAATCAAACACGCAAAAGCTAAGCAAACGAGACTAGGCGATTTTCCCCAAACTGATTCACTGGTTTTAACAACCTAACTTTATCAAGCAAGGTCGATCTGCGAACTTCTAGTCCGCAGGTATATTCTCATATCCTGCGTCCTAGACGAACACGCAATAAGATCGGGACGATAAACATTCAGACATCTTTTAAAGGATGCTCTCTACCCTATTTTGGTCTAGATCTGAGATTCAGGACGTTGGTCGCTCTCAAGATCTTACGATCAGAATATAGTTCATGACGTTAGACTCATGCAATAAGAACGAATAAAGTGAGACAGAAAATCCTAGTCTACGGCCTAAACAATCCGTTCAACAGCAGTAAATAAAATTCCCCATAGATCCCCTTAAAGAACACCCAACGAAAGTAAACTACTCAGACATGAAAGTAGAGACAGAAAACGTGATTGATGAATGCATAACTTGTATAAATCAATGAGAAACAAAAGGGTTCAAGAATAAATCAATCTCCCTTGAAGAACAAAGGCAAACCGCGAATCAGAGACTCGCGGCCACCAAAAGAAATCTATGTCTTAGAGTATTTCGTGATAAGTTGCTCTCCTAGAAAAACCATAAACAACGAGTATGGATGTTCTGTATCAAGACCTGAATGGAAAGATTGAGAGCATAAACTCTCACATGATGAAGCTGGATGTTCAAGTTGCTCAAACCGTAGAAGCTGTAAACAGGCAAGAAGGATTCCTTCCAGGGAAAACTGATACCAATCCGAGGCGCCATGTGAATGCCATCACGATTCAGAGTGGAAGAAGCCTTAAACCAGTGCTTAAAAAGGGCCTGAAAGCTGAAGAAATCGTGGAGTTTCATGCTGATGAAGAAGATGTTGAAGTTGCAGAGCAGGTGTCGATCGACACCACTGAGTGTCAATCAACACCAGTAGAGGAACTCAAGCAATCGGGCTCGATCGAAAAAGCATCTTCGACACAAGAAGCCAGTGTCGATCGACACCTCCAGATTGTCGATCGACACCTCCAGAGTGTCGATCGACACCTCCAGAGTGTCGATCGACACCCTACCCAGACCTCGCTGGATCAACCTGAACCTTCCAAACTTGAAGAGGAAAATGTGTATAAACCAAAAATACCTTATCCCCTGCCTCCCAGAAGATCTAAACAGGAGAGAGAGGAAGCTAGATGCAAGGAGATGATGAGTAAGTTGATGGTTGAGCTACCCTTAGTTGATGTAGTCCAACTTTCACCTGCATTAAGAAGATATATCAAGAGAATGGTAGTCAATGGTGTAAGTCCTGAGGAAGGCGCATTGCTTACCAGAGACATGAATGCAATTCTCTTGAACATAGTTCCAAGGAAGAAGATGAAAGTGTGGATTTCTGAACAAGTCAGCGCTGTGATTCAGAAAAGGATTCCGGAGAAGTTACCTGATCCAGGAAACTTTGTGCTAGATTGCTCAATCTCAACAGGAAGGTTTCCTCGTTCTCTCTGCGATCTAGGTTCAAGTATCAACTTGATGCCATACTCAGTTGCTGTTAGACTTGGAAATAATGATTTCGAGCCAACCAGAATCTCCCTTGTCCTAGCTGATCGATCAAAGAGATTCCCATAAGGTGTCTTAGAAGATGTTCCCCAGAAGATTGAAGGCTGCATAATTCCCACAGACTTTGTGGTTTTGAAGTATGATGAAGAACCTGCAGATCCTCTTATTCTGGGAAGATCATTCTTGGCTTCAGCTGGTGCCATCATTGATGTGAGAAGAGGGAAAATGGAGCTTGATTTGGGTGACGGTTTCATGAACTTTGACATGGACAAATTAAGAGGACCATCCACCATTGATGGTCAAGCTTTTTCAGTAGAGATGTTCGTGGAAGAAGGTCCAATCATGGAAAATTCGGAAGACATTACTGCTGGGTATGTGAAGGAGCTTGATACTGAAAAGCAAGAGGACTAGCTGGTTATTCAAGAGGCATTGGCTGAGAATTCTAAGAAAATTATGGAGCTTGAAGACTAGGGTGGAAATGATCATCTCTTCAGGACTATGAGCAGAGAAGATGTTCAAATCAATGACAAGCCAATGGAGGAAGACGTTTTTATCAAGGAGACAAGGATTGCAGAGATGAACTGCAGAAAAGGAGAAGAAATTCGAGCTACTGACTCAGTGTCGATCGATACTACTAGTGTCGATCGACACACTTCACGGATCACACCAGAAGTCGCTTCCAATGCTGCAAGTCCGTCATCTTTGGTCAAACAGAAGCCTCCACATCCTTCTGCCCAGAAACCTCGAAGTAAGCAAAGGTACGCACACCCTGGACTCAATTCCAAACCTCTTGATCATCTCAATAAGAATTTAAAAAGTTCAAAAGCTGTTGCACACTTATGCAAGCCACGAGATTCTCGTAGAAGGCTTGGTGTTTCTTTTGATGATGCTGCAGGAAAAAGGAGTATCCAACCCGAACCACCTTGGATGAGAAGACATTCGTCTGGGAAGCATTCAATGCAACCCTCTGATCCACCAGACGTCTGACCTGACACAGTCAAGCAAATGACTGAAAACGAGCGCTGGGTGGGAGGCAACCCACTGTTAGGTACGTTTTTATTTTTAGGTGATTACTGACTTTGTGTTTTGTTTTGAGAGTAAGTCAAAAACTTTGTTTTATTGAGTCAAAATCAGTGAAATTTTCAGTTTTTGTTGGAACTAACCACATAATGTTGACACTTGAAGGACCATTGCTTTAGTAATTGATTACAGGTCTTAGTAAGTTGAAAGCTGCAAGTGGATCAATCTAACAGAGAGAGTTCAGATCCCCTTATAAGAACTAGGTATGCGCAGAACTTGATTCCTCTTTCAGCTATGAACAAGAGAAGCTAGTTGCAGTCCCTCCTTGATCTCCCTTGAGAAAAGAAAAAGAGTCTAAGTCTGGGAATAGTGCAATGAACCTCATGAGCCTGTCTCCTCACAAGGAACAATATTAGTGAGTGCTCTTGAACCTGTCTCCTCACAAGGAACAATATTAGTGAGTGCTCTTGAACCTGTCTCCTCACAAGGAACACAAGTAGAGAGTAGCACTATTTCCCGAGACTTCAAAAGAATGAGGAAAGTCAATGACAAGATCTTAGAACACCCTGAAAATGGGCAGCAGTTGACTAAGGGAGAAGAAAATAGGAGAGCTGTATGAAAAGAATCTTGTTCAAGCACTAAGGAAGGGAAAGAATCAGAAAAGTTCTTGGCAATACCACTGTTAGAGTTCGAAATTTTACCGAGGAAAAGATCTGGATTCAAACTGAGATATTGCTAAGCTTGTGGTAAGTACACTGAACTTTCCTAAGGTTGGCTCTACTGCATGTGGATTCAAGAGTGTTAATGAGGTGTGGCGTTCTGAAGGTTAGCTGAATATTTCTCTTTTCAAAGCTCGACTCTATATTTAGTTTCTGTTTTGCTTGAGGGCAAGCAAAGGCTAAGTCTAGGGGAGTTGATATATCATGGTTTTTACCCATTTTTAGACCATGATATAAATGTTTTTATAGAGTCTTTTGTTAGTTTTCGAGTCCTTTATGAGTCTTTATAGGTGGGACTACGTTTGGAGCATAATTGGAGATTCTGAAGCTTTTTGGAGCATTCTGCAAGAAGCTGCGAAGTGATGAAGTCAGAAGAGTGGAATTACGCACAGGGTGTCGATGGACACCATCAGTGTCGATCGACACCAGACGAGACCGACTCATTAATTCGACTTCTATCAGAAAAAGAAAATCACAAGAAGATTCAAGTATTTACAAGTTTGCCCCTGACGCGAATTTGCCTATAAATATAATTTTTCAGCCATTGTTTAGGCAACACACACATTATTTAGAGAGAGATTTTTAGAGAGATTTTGGAGAGAAGAATTTGTCTCCTTCAGAGCAAATTTGGAACTCCTTTGATTTTATTGATTTCTTTTATGCTTTCTATTCAAGTTATGATTTGTGTTTCATTAATCATGTCTGAGTAGTTTGCTTGTTAGGTTTAGGGTTTTTCAAAGGTGATTGATGAATTGTTAGGTCGAATTAATTTGTTAGGATAAAATAATTAGAGTTCTTCATCTGAATTTGTGTTTAATGCTTATTCTAATTTCGCGACCTAGAATCTGATCATAGGTTGATTAATAGATGCGAGAGTATTATTAATTGGCTGAACTAATGTTAGATGAGCAAAATACCTATTCGCAAAGAGATTTGGTTTAGGGTTTTGTGAACAATTGAACCTGATATTAATGCTTGTCTGAATTGATAGGATTTACAAAGAGATTTGGAATTATAGGGTTTAGACATAGATAATCTTCGCAGCGAGAGTTGGTTGATTTTACATTAGTGTTTCGAGTTCAAGAACAGTTCTTCATAATTCCTAACATTCTGTCTAGACCTGCAATTTAGATCACCTGAGAATTTCCCTGAACCTAGCGTCTTAGTCTCCTGATTTTAAGAACCCTAATTCGTGATTACTTGTTTATTTCCTCCTTAGTTTCACTTTCATTCAATTCGACCTAGCATAATCTGAACTTAGAAACCTTAGTGTAGCATCTACTTCCCTTGGGATTCGATAACCCCTTATACTACAATTGCTTTTGCTGTGCACGTGCAGTAGTTTTATTAGGGTAAAACCTGAGCCCTATCAACAAGGAGCTCAAAGAGGGCGGCATGGTTCTACTCTATAACTCAAGATTGAAGTTGTTCCCTGGAAAGCTCAAGTATAGGTGGTCCGGGCCGTTTGAGATAAGAGAAGTATTACCATATGGAGCTATAACTTTGGTTGGGAAGAATGGAGAACATTTCACAGTGAATGGGCATAGAGTCAAGCCCTACATGGCGAATAACTGCAGCAAAGAGAGCACCACGTTGCCTCTCCAAGACCCCCCACTAGCCTAACCAAGTAAAGTCAAGCTTAGAGACTTAAAACAAGCGCGCTTGGGAGGCAATCCCATGACTATCATTGTACATTTTTTGTTTCAAATTTATGCTTTCTACTTTGAGTAGGTACAAGGAAGTAAGAGCCAATGAACATGTTCTTGGAAAAGACAAGGCAAAGAAAAAGAGGAGCAAAGGCAGATGATCGATTGAAAGATCGAGTGGAATCACTCGATCGTGGAGCCAAGATCGATCAAATGATCGACCAATTCACTCGATCGCGACCAAAACCACTATGAAACGAGAACCTTAGACGATCCAACACTCGATTCAAATCAGATCGACCAGCCAATCGAGCTAACAACTCGATCACAGAAAAATGGGCGCTGATCGAGTGATAAATCGATCCGTTTCACTCGATCTCGCGCCAAGGTGAGTTTTCAAATTTCCCTCTCTTTCTCCTTCCCTCTCACTTTTGAATTTGAATTGTGGTCAAAGCAGGCTCCTTTGACCATAGATAACTGTGCTTTGACTACAATTTAAAATTCCCACTTGCATGCTTGTCCAAAAATATTTCTTCTTTATAAACCACACACACTCTCTCATTCCTTAGACACAAAACCGATTTTTCATTAACAAAGAGAGAGAGTGTGATTTTCTGGATTTGAGAAGAAGAAGAGCTTAATATTTTCCCAATTTGCAAAAGGTATTTCGAATTTTTGAACCATGATTGAATTTATTCAAAAACTTCCTTTTTGTTGCATAAGGGAATACTTTTTGCTAGGGATAAGGATTAATTTTTAGAAATATCTAGATATTAGGGAAATTTTCTTGATTTAGTTTTATCTCAAGAGATTTTCATCTAATATTTATTGATAAATCCGAAACTTTCCCCAAAAATCTAGGGCTTAAGTGAAATATTTTATAAGGCTCTAATCTCTTGATCTTGTATTTCTCTCTTTGCCGTCACCTATACTCATCTTCTCTTTGAGATTTTGAATTTCAGGTACTATGGCACCAAGGAAGAGAAACAGAGCTATGTCTGCACAAGAGGACACACAGCAAGAGGTTGAAGAAACGGTCAAGTGGACCAAGGAAGAGAAGAAAACAAAGAGGAGGCTAGAGAGGTTGCGGTTTGAGCCCACAAAATTCGCAAGTAGGGAGTTCTTGCAAAAGCTAGGATTGTTGGAGGGGTTTGATGAGCTGCTCAAAGACATGGGGCTTGCATGCCTTTCACGGATGGATTGTCCCACCTACCCCGAAGCCACGCTTCACTTCCTCTCCACCTTGGATTTCGCATATGAAGATCCAAGCATTCAAACTCCAACCGAGGGTCTTGTCACGTTCAAGATAAGGAAGCAAGCCTACCGCCTATCCATCCCTGAGCTATGCCAAGCTTACGGTCTAAATGCAGCAGCCAACCTTGTGGAGTTCCCATAATTCAAATCCGCAAGCAACCTATGGGACTTATTTAGCGATGGAGACTACAAGTCAAACACCGCCAAAATCAAGAAGGTGCGAAATCCCTTGCTAAGATACACTCTCAAGCTGCTAGCCAACACATTCAGTGGGAGATCCACGACAGCAACAGTGACCAAGAACGAGCTATGTTTCCTTTTCCAAGGAGTTAAGAACGTTCTATGCGATAGCGAAGTGAATGATGAACCAATGGTGGATGATCTTGGAGACGACGTGAATTATGGGTGCATCCTGGCTTCATCCTTGGTCAAATACAAGGCCTGGGCTATCAAGTGCAAGGCAACTTCAGCACTCATTGGTGGTTTCCTCACACCACTATTCGTACAAGCGGGAGTACCTCTAGGAGAATTTACACCTTGCACAGACCGTGCATACATGGATCAGGTCTAAATGACCAACACGGATTCCTTGGGACCTACTCCAGCTCCAAGCTACTACACATACTTATTCTACAATGAGAACCGTGAGAAGAAGATCTGCATCCTACCAAACCCGGAGGAAACGCTAGTTGATAGCGTGGGCAACATTGAGTTCTTGCCCACTGATGAGGAGTGTTATGCACCTCTTGGAGGCGTGGCAACAGCACCCCAGCCTGCCCAATCATCCCCGGAATCACCAACCACGGATGCTGAAATGCCATCAAGCTTTGATCTCCCCAAGCTAGACTATGAGCCACGGACCAAGGCTGAGAAGTTCCTTGCCTCGGTTGTGGAGATTCAGCTCAAAGTAAACAAGTGGCAAGGCAAGATGATCAAGAAGCTCTGAATAAGGTCAAGGTTCTCCAAGGGAGAAGCTCCTCAGAAATGACCTTGAGTGATGAAGCCGAGCAAGTAGCCGAGACGGTGGAAAGGCACACAACCGGAGGGATACAAATCCGTGAGCCTCAAGATTATCAAGCTGGACGTCCTTCTCTCTCAGACCATCCAACCGGGAACAAGGACAAGGTAGTACTCCATGACACTCCAAGAAAGAGCAGGAGGACCGGAGCAACCTCAAGCTCCGGCCATCTCCAGCTCCAAGGTACCGAAAACTCCAACCTTTGTAAATAACATGCATTTTTAATTTTTGCTTTGTTGATTTTTGTCTCCTCTTAAATTTGCTTGACAAAGAGACGTTGTCATTCAAGTTTGGGGAGAATGTGTGCTTTGACATGTTTTTATTTGGATCTTATTTTGTTTTTTACATCTTTAAGTCTTCATGCATAACATAAAAAACTTTTACATAGAAAAATACAAAGAAATCAGAAAAATTCTTAAAAATTTCAATAAAAAAATTTCATATAGCTTGCATTTGCATTGTCAAATATTGTAGGATTGATTCTAGATTTTTATCATATAGGTTGCATCATTCATATGCATAGGGGGCAATGATGAAATGTTTTTCTTAAAAAGTGTTTTAAGCTCATGTATTGGTTCAAGGCCCTAGTTAGAAGCTCTTTGATGCTTTGCACAACTTTGAAATTAAGTTCTAACCATCCTTTGATCATTTGACTTGATTTTCTTGGCTTAAAGTTGAAACAAGCATGAATTGAACCCTTTCCTAAAAATCGGAACCTTAACATGAACATCTAATTATCATACTTGTGCAATTTGGGAAAGAATACATGGATTACAAAAAAATATTTAGGCTTTCTTATTCACTTCACCACTCCTTTGTAAGCCTAAATAGAATACCACACCTTGACCCTTGCCTTATTTCAAACCAAATTTCTTGTGTGATTGCAAATTGTGAGGCCTTATTTTCTGTTTGAACTTGGCATAAAGTGTTAGGTTTAGGGCGACATGTTTAAGCTCTCATATTGATGCTAGCTTTGCATATTAAAGCTAGTTTTAAGCTTTATTTGGGATTGGGAATTAACGGGTTTGAAAATGAGAAGGTGTTAAAGAAATGAAAGAAAAAGGGATAAATAGTTCTAAGTGGTTGATCTTGAATTGTGTTAAGAAAAAGCTCAAGTTAAAAGAAAAAGAGCCCTAGAGGCCAAAATTTTTAGAAGAGGGCTATCTAAAGAAAGAAAAGAGCTATTATTTGTGTGACCTTACCACTAGCTATAAGCAAGGTAGAAGAAGTTTCCCTAAAAGTAATTGTAACTGATGGAGTTCTTGTGGGTTTATGCTTGGCGTGTCTAGCCTTGTTGTTTTGGGTAGTCTCTAGAGGGTGAGTGAACTTGGAAAAGAAAAAATGAATGAGAAAGGGATTAGGATCATTGTTAGTATACTTGGGTAGATGTGAGTCTAGTCATGTATGCATGCATTGCCTTTTACCTTTAGCATTATGCATAAGTTCAAACCTTTTTGAGTGAAACCAACGCTTGGAGTACCCATTTAAATGAGATCATAATTATCTCATAGCCTTGTCCCTTGCCAATGTATTCGGTTTTAAATGCACAAGTGTGATTCACGGTTTAAGCTCTTAATGAATGTTAAAGGTTATAATTCTTGGATTGCTTGGAATAAACAATTCATGATTTGAATTTCAATATGTGATGATTATGGCTAAGTCCTTTTGAGTAAATGCTTGTGTAATGCATCCTAGAATTAAGAACTAGGACCTTTGAATTGATACATTTGAAAAACACTTTTGGATTTAAGCCCCCGTTTTTAATCATCTCTTCCTAACTTGAATTTTGTTTGCTTGAGGGCAAGCAAAAGGCAAGTTTTGGGGAGTTGATATACTCATATTTTTCGCATATTTAGCATGCATTTAGAATAGGTTTTCATGCATACATCATTCATAATAGGCTAGTTTGCATCATTTGTCTCATTCTAAGTCCTAGAACACTTTGCATTAGCATTTGCATGGTTTCTTGAATGTTTGCATCATTTTCAGGTTGTTTAGAGTACTTGGAAGCTGTGATGGATGCTGAGCATTAACAAGAAGATGAAAGAAGAGCCTAGGAGTTGGCAAGAATCTAAGGAAAACTCGGACAAAACCAAAGAAGCCGAGATTGACCGGCCGATCGAGCAGAATGACTCGATCTAGAAGAGATCGACCGGTCGATCGACCAACCTGAGTCGATCACAGAGCAGATCGAGTGGACGATGGACTGGCCAGCTCGATCACAGGGCAGAACGAGTGGACGATCGACCGGCCAGCCCGATCCAAGCGCAGATCGACCGGCTGATTGACCACTCCGCCTCGATCAGCCGAGTCAAGCACACCAACCTTTCCCCAACTTGTCTAATTGTCTTCTAGTGAGGGGACCACCTTGGCATGAAAGTCTCATATAAGACAAGCAGCCCTTGTTTTAGGGAAAGGGTGGAGAATTTTCTAATGTTTTCACCTTATGACAAAGGGGAGAAAGACTTTTGTGCACACCATCACTAATCACACTTATCATAATTTACTTTCACTTGTCATATTGTAAGTTAGGCGTGGAGAGAGAGTTTTTACCTTGTTCTTGAGTGTTGTTCATTTTTTTTCCTTGTTCTAGCTTGTTCTTGCTTGATTCTTGATTGTTTCTTATTTTATTTCTTGTGTAAAACTCTTGTATTATCTATTTGATTCAAGTATCTTTGTTTTCTTAAAAGTCAAACCTTTCATCTTTTAAAAACTGATCATGTTCATCAGCTCTAAACTTATGTTTAAAAGAGGTAAGAACATGATTTGTGAGTAAACCACCAAGATTTGGGGTTAGGATGATTAAGGCGGTTGAAAACTAGAATTTTGGGTCTTTTCTTGTTCTTCATCTAATTCTCTTCTTGGATTTGGGGGTTTTAAGGTCTAGAGATTATCCATGGAGATCTCTTTAATCCTAGGGATTTCCTTATCCTAACAAGACTTAGGAAATCCCATAAAACCAAATCCAAGAGACTAGCTCATCCTTTCCCAAACATCATGAATGCTTAGGGAGCTAGTTAAGCCATCTTTTAAGATCCAAGCTTAATGTTCTTCACCTTTTCTTTCCACCAAACATCATGGGTTAGGAGGAAAAGGTGAAGAAAGGATTTACACCACACATCATGGGTAAATCTAGTTTTGTTTCTTAAGACTTAGAGATAGCACCTTAGTGTGTAAAAATATGTTTTCAAAACCCCAAGTTCGAATTTTCAACCTTCCTAAGAATGAATCCCAACCTTGAATCTGTTTTTTTTAATCTTTGAAAACTTAAAACCATTTTCCTCTAGTTTTGTGTTTAATTATTTTCCCTAAAAACCTCTTAGGTAGCTTAATTATGCAATAGAGTTTTCTAAATTTGTAAAATTGTGTTTTTGTTATTTTTAGTATTTTAGAAATTGTCTAGAGTCTTGTTTTACTATCTGGTTTTGATTTGGTAGTCGTTTAATTTTTAGAAATAGTTTTTGAAAATCTTGCTACTCACCATCAAATTGTCTAGTTAATCCGGTTTTAGATTTGTATTTTATACAATTAGTAGATCGGTTGTTTAATTGTTTAGAAGTCATCTAATAGTTGTATAACCCTTCAATAGGGATTTTAAAATAGTTTTCGTGTCTGCATAAATATTGCAAGTAATTTTCATAGGATTAATCACCAATTAACCCAAATTCTTCTTAGCTTCATTTGAACTCTTGTATTCTTAGTATCTTTCATCCCAATTTGGATTGACACCTGAAGTACTACAACTGCAAAAACACGCTTTAGGTTTTGATTAGAAACCGTGAATAAAAACCATTTGAATAAAAGACATGAAGCTATCAAGCTCGAAAATCTATCCTCCCCTTCGTGTGCCTTGCGCGAATCTAGCATAAGAATGTATGCTTGTGTTTCCTCATGCAAGTAGCCATTCTCTCCATGTGGTTTGGTGAGAGCCACACTAAGATGGTCTTCTTGAGCTAGCTCTTCAAGCAACTCATCAGCTAGCTCATCCATAGTTTCAATGGAGAACACTTGACCATCAATTGTTGGCCTCCTCAAGGTCTCCTTTATGTCAAATTTCAGCTCAACCCCTTTTCCTAGATGCAAACCGATCTTCCCATGCTTCACATCAATGACTGCACCAGCTGTAGCTAGGAAGGGTCTTCCCAATATCAAAGGGCCTTTTGGCTCTTCATCCATCTTGAGCACCATAAAATCAGTTGGGATGATGAAGTTGCTAACCTTTAGAGACAAGTCTTCTAGAACCCCAATTGGCATCCTCACACTCCTATCCGCAAGAATTAGAGAGATCCCACATTCCTTGTACTTCGTGAAACCAAGCTTCTTAGCAATTGAGTAGGGCATTAGGTTGATGCTAGCTCCTAGATCACACAAGCAATTTTCAAAACCAATAGGACCAAGGGCACATGGTATAGTGAAGGAACCGGGATCTCCAAGCTTCTTTGGTATCACTTTGCTTTGAATTATTGCACTACACTCTTGAGAAAGTTGCATAACTCCTTGGACATCCCTAGCTCTTTGTTCTACATCATCTTTCAAAAACTTAGTGTATTTAGGATTCAACATGAAGGCATCCATTAAAGGCATCTTGAGCTTAATGTCTTTTATTTGTTTGTCAAACATGGCCTTGTATTTCTCCACCAACTGTTTTTTAAACCTTCCGTGGAAGGGAAGTTTAGGTTTGTAAGGTGGGGGAACAAATGTTGACTCCTTTTGGTGCACATCCTCTTTTGGCTTCTCCTTTACCACTTCCTTGCTTCTCTTTGCAATGTACACATCATCAAAAGTTATAGCTTCTTGAGCTTTTTCAAAGCTATCCTCCCCATCTTGAATTTCAATGTCCTCATTGATTAAATGATTTTTTCTTGTAGGCAACTCCTTTCCACTTCTTAAAGTGATGGCATTGATGTATTCTTTTGGGTTTGCCTCACACTTTCCCGGTAGAGTGCCTTGTGAATTGGAGCTAGAATCTTTGCCTTTCTCAAGTTGTTTGAACTTTTGTTGAAGACCTCCTATTTGAGTGTCAATCTCATTAAGTGAAGAGTCCATCCTTGTGTTAATCTCATTAATCTTCTTTTCCACATTAGCATCACTATGAGCTTGACCTTGAAGTATTTGTTGAAGCATTAGCTGAATGTTGTCTTGTGGAGGACCTTGTGGAGCTTGAGTAAAACCTGTTGGAGCATTGTATTTTTGACCACCATAGTTTCCTTGGTTTCCCCCTTGGTAGTTAGGCCTTGGTGCATAACCCTTTTGTTGATTGGTGTAAGGCACAAAAGGTTTGCTTTGAGTAGCTTGTGGAGGATAGACTTGGTCTCCGGGGTTGGCTACATTAGTAATTCTATAAGAGAGGTTGTTATTCCCCTTATAGTTGTTGTTGTAGTTGTTGTTGTAGCCTCCTTGGCCACCCACAAAATTTACCACTTCTTCACACTCTTGAGACTGAACTTGATCATCACAATCTTCTTGATACTCACTAAAAAAATGTACATGCCTTTGATTGGAGGACATGAGCTTGTCCATCTTGTCATGTAGAGACTGCATTTCTTTCTTGTGAGATTCATATTCACTTCCCCATGGAGCTCTATCATAGTCTTCATTGTAGTTAACATCACTCAAGGCAAGATTCTCTACAAGCTCCAAACCATCTTCTACTTCTTTTTCTAAGAAGTTTCCATTACTTGCTGTATCAAGAAGCATTCTAATCTTTGGAAGGACCCCTCTATAGATGGTGCTTAGTAGAGACTCTTGTGTGAAGCCATGATGAGGGCATTGCATTGTATATCCCTTGAACCTATCCCATGCTTCATTAAAAGACTCATTATTCTTTTGAGTGAAACTTGAGATGTCATTCCTTAACTTGCAGTCCTTGAGTTGGAGAAGAACTTAGATAGGAATGCCTTCTTGCATTCATCCCAAGAGGTGATGGTTCCTTGAGGCAAGTTTTTCTCCCATTGCCTTGCTCTATCCCCAAGAGAGAAGAGAAATAGCCTTAGTTTGAAAGCATCTTCACTCACACCATTCATTTTGAACAACCCACAAACTCTATCAAAATTATCCAAGTGATCAAGTGGATCCTCCATTGGCAAACCATGGAACTTGTCTTGTTGGACCATGGAGATGAAGGCTGGCTTCATTTCAAAGGTATTGTTGTGAACCGGTGGAGGTTGGATACCATATCTATTTTGATGAATATTTGGAGCATCACCAGCCCCAATTGTTCTCCCTTGTCTTGGCGCATGCAAGGGGTTTCCATTGCCCCTTTGTGCTTGCTCCATGTTTGGTGGTACAGCAACTTGACCCGGTTTTAGGCTCGGCTAAGTGTTTGCATCGGACTGTTGTCCGATGTGCTCCTAACCGATGCGAACAGGGGAAATAAGGTTGAAGCTCGAGTGACCTTGCATCGGTTTGTTGCTCGATGCTACCCTCTCCGATGTGGACCCATGATGCCTCTCATCGGACTGTTGTCCGATGCTCTCTGTCCTATGCAAGCCGGGATACAAACTGAAGTTTCGAGTGGCTTTGCATCGGTTTGTTGATCGATGCACTTCTGTCCGATGCAGGCCAGGATGTGAACTCCAGGATGCTTCACATCGGTTTGTTGTCCGATGGGATGCAAACCGATGTGCTTCCAGACAATTCTTCATTCTTCTTTTCCAGCTTCTCCTTGATTCCAAGCTATCCACCAAGCTCCAATTGGTCTTCCTATCCTCCAAGATACCTGAGAAAAACTCCAAATGCAACAAAATATGCAAAGACCATGCAAGGACATCCTAGAACTCTAAATGATCAAAATGCAATACAATGATGCTCAACTAGGTTCCTAAATGATAAGAAACTTACACTAAATGGAGGAAAATATGATGCAAAATATAGACATATCACTTGTATCTCTAGTGTTGCAATCTTTAGTCCCTGTGGATTCGATATCTCAAATACTACAATGATATGAGTAGTTGGGATTAATTGATATATTAGCATGGAAAAATCCTACTATGAGCACTTTAATATTTAGTTTTTCTGCACTGCTCACCTGATTTCTTTTTGACAAGCACTTAAGTTAATTTTTCTTTTCCCGTCGGTTATAGAATTGATTGACAACCTCTTCTATATAAGACGTGAATCTGCTTTCTTTCTTTTCTGTAAAAAATCGTGACACTTACCCCCAAAACCCCAGTTCCCTGCGTCTTTGGTTGCCCTGATTCTCTGTTTTGCAGTTGACCTCCTCCCTGTGGATCGATAACCTAAGTACTATAACGCACGCTGTGCACTTGCAGCTTAGGGTCCTACAAATTCAAAGCTCGACGAGTTATCCAAAGAAATCCTCCAATCTCTGACAACTATTTAGACCCCAACAAGCTTTTCTCGCTGTCCAAAGCAAAGGTCAGGATCACAACTCAAAGACATTCTTTTTCTCTAACTTCTAGATTTCTTTCTATGAGTTACATGAACTAGTACACCAAGAAGAACGCAAAGATTGACCTTTTCATCCCTCCAAACACAAACCCACCTGCAGAATCTCTGCACACTTCTCGGAGACCACCTCCGACGCCACCACCCTACGAGCACTTCACGCCTGAGGAAGAACCTGCACACCTAGCGCGAGATGAAGACGATAGTTCTCATTTCCAAACCTCTGTCCTTCCTCACCACAACAAGAATGTCCCGCCTTCTTTCCTGCATCAGCGCTTGAACAAGCTCACGGAGCTGATGAAAAATCATTATGCACCGCGGGGCTAGTTCCGAGAAATTCTCTCATTCCCGGATCGATTCGATGCAAGCCGAGATATCTCGCAAGGTGCAAGATATCGCAGACCAGGTCAAGGCACTTGAAACCCAAGCTTCAAGGGACCGAAAAAAGCTGCTGAAGACAGAAGAAGGGTTAGGATGCCATGACTACAACCTAACTCAGATCAAGCAAAAAATCCAAGGGTACGGCTGCGAGCTCGAAGAGACTAAGGAAGCCGTTGATGAAGTCAAAGATCATCTTGGGAGATATATAGAAGAGGCAAGAGAAAGCCGCCTCTCGATCAAGAGCCAAGCCAGTAGCTACAGCAGAGCAATAGAAGGCATAACGTTGGAACTAGAAAGAAGCGGCGACAAGTTTGAAAGACTCGCCAAAGACCAACAAGAGCTCTTCGACATGATACCCTCTTTCAAGAAAATCGTGAGTTTCCCCACAAAAGAACGCGAAGAGACCTTTGATTCTTCAAGTGAGGAAGATGTGGCACCAGACCACCGGTCACACGTGAAACTCATGCAAATTATCTTTGCACCTTGCAACGCCATCACCTGCTTCGGAGGAAAGCGCAATGTCGTTCCCAGAGCAAAGCCCACCCGCTGCAAATTCACCTTTTGGAACCATTAACCGCGCCAAACGTCCTTATCCCTCGACTATGGAAGATCATCTCCGAAACCATCACAAAACAAAGCCTTGACCTGCCGATCAAACAACAAGAGGATCCAGAAAGAATCACGGTTCGGGGATCGCATCAAAAGAAAAAAACTGATCGAGTTCCAAAAAAGGCAAGGAAGATCCTGATATATGTTGGCTTTGGTGAGGCATGGAAAATTGGGTATTACTTCCATGAAAGTGATGAAACTACGTGAAAGATACTTCATCTCTACGAACTTACAAGAGCTGGGAAGAAAGCTCGAAGTTTGAGGAAGACTTGAAGCCAGAAACGTCTTCTTGAAAGGGATGAAGATGCAATCATGGAGAGACTCGAGGAGTCTTCAGCCGAGGAGGCCGCGAAGAAAGCTAAAAGACTTTGCCTAAGATCTAGCTCAACCTCCAACTAAGCTCCCAAACCACCAAAGTCTAGCTAAAAGACTCTAAACAAGAGGGCTCAATGGGAGACAACCCATTTTAGGTATTCTCTTTCTTATCTCTTTAACCATACAAATATTTAGTTTTGGTTTCTTCTTAGTTTACAGCGTTCACGTAAACTCCAAAAGCACAAAAAAATCAAAAAACCAAGAAAAGCACAAAAAATCAGAAAAATCAGAAAAGACCAAAAATATGAAGGAGTTTCGAAGAACACTCACCGGATGACGAACTGCCCGTGGGCCGGCTAGAAGGAGCCTTGCCGCGCCATGAGCCACGATGGCGCGGAGGAGACATGCCTGGCCGCGGCAGCGACAACCCGTTGCGCGGCTGATGCGTGGGGTTTTTTACTTCAAGTTTTACCCCTAAGATAGCTGCAAGTGCACCGCAATCACAGTAGTATATTAAGGGATCGAATCCACAGAGATTGTTGTTTTGCGAAGGTCCTAGGAATTCTAACTTCTTTAGACCAAAAGGGGAACTTGGGGGTGTAGTGTGTCACGATTTGCAGTAGTAATATCAAGCAGCGAATGAGAATTAAACGGTTGTAAATCAAT
>JAHZTW010000003.1:78358486-78368622 GCA_020283515.1 Alliaria petiolata | reverse complement strand
AGTGTCTCTTTTAGGTTGTAGCTTGGTTTTAATAGCCCTTTGTCACTTGAATATCGAATTTGCTTTAGATTAAATAGTTTCATGTATTCCTAGTGTTGTTAATCTTAACCCCATATGGATTGACATCTCAAATACTACAATGACTTGAGTAGTAGAGATTAATTGAAGTGGAAAAATCCTACTATCAATTTGGCGCCGTTGCCATTGGGGTTTAGCATTAACCATTAGGATTTTGAATCTCTTTGAGACTAAGCTTTTATTTTACCTTGTTTGCTCATCTCTATTAGAGATGATGAATTTTTTCTTATTTGTTGTTACTAACTTGTCTTCCTTAATTTTCTTGTGCTTTCAAAGGTACCCAAACAAAAAGAAGAGAAATGGAAAGACAAGCTCATTTGAGGTGTTGGAGATGGACAACCAAAGAACCATTACTAAAGCTCCACAACCTCAAGAATTGGTAGCCACTCCTACCCAAGCTCAAGAGAACAAGACAACAATTGGGAGCTTTGATACTCCTCATTCTCATGGGTTGAGATTTGGAATCCATCCTCCTCCAATAGAAGCCAAAGCCTATGAGATCAAGCCAAGTCTTGTGAGGTTAATTCAATGCTCTATGTTCTTGGGGATAGGAATGGAGAATCCTTATGATCATTTGGACTCCTTTGAGCGGTTGTGCAACACATTTAGGATTGAAGGTGTGCCCGAAGATAGTATCAAGCTTATTTTGTTTCCATTTTCACTTGGAGAAAAGGCAAGCAAATGGGAGAGAGCTATACCATCTCACTTGGTCAATTCTTGGGATGATTGCAAGATGATCTTCCTTCTAAGGTTCTATCCCACACAAAAAACAGTCCAAATGAGGAGGGACATCTTGAGTTTCAAACAAGGCATACATGAGACATTTCATGAAGCATGGGAGAGACTTAGAGGATACACTTGGGATTGTCCACATCATGGGTTCAAGAAAGAAGCAATCTTTAGCATTTTCTATATGGGAGTTGCTAAGGATCACAAATGGACATTGGATGTGGCTAGCAAAGGGCGTTTTCCAAACCTCACAATAGAAGAAGGAGAGCTACTTGTTGAGAACTTGGCCAAGTCTAGTGAAAGCTACTGTGTAGGGCGTGATACAACACCTCTAAAGATATCATGTGAAGACTCCACATGGAAGTACTTGCTAGAGAAAGTGGATAGAATGGAAAAGCTCTTAAGTGTGCAACCACGAGGAGTTAGTTTAGTTCATGAGAAGCACCAAGAGGAAGCAAATTTCGTGGTCAACAATTGGAACTTCAACCAAGGGAGTAAGCTTCTCAATCAAGGGTCTAACCATGGAGTCCAATGAAATCACTAAGGCTACCAAGAGAACCATGAGATTTCTCAAATCTCTAACCAAGATGAGGAACAAAGAAAAGTTCTCCATCAAATCATAGAAGGCCAGCAAATGAATGATATTAGGCTTGACAAGATGATGAGATCAATGGATGACAAGATTGAAGGTTTGCAACATGAGTTAACCCTTAAGCTTGAACAATCAACCTCACATTTGGAAACCATAGAGTCCAAATTGGTTTAACTCTCTTTGCCATCCAAGAACCCCAAAGATTCAAGCAATGTCATTTCACCAATTGTTGATGTTGAGGTTGAGGAGGAAAGGACACCCAATGGTTTTAATGGACGAATTTGAGACCCAAAGCAAGCATATGAGGTTAGAGACGTGGGAAAAGCTCTAAGCTATAGTTTACCTTCAATCCAATGGGTTCATGAAGACAAGAGTACTTTTGAGAAGAATAAAGGGGATGCATATGCTCTCACTGCAAAATGCCTAAGCTCTTTCTTCTTTCCCTCATTGAAGACTAAGGAGGATGTGAGTAATTGTGAGACAAAGGATTTAGCTTCACCCCCAAAAGCATGTAAGAAGAAGAAAGAATCTCATGAAGAGAATGCTTTGGGTTACGGTAATGTTGAAAAAGCTTTAGCATTGGATGGAGTTTGCTTGGAAACTCTTTTCTCTACCACATTGGAAGATGAGAATGAGAATAGCAAGGGGCAAAAGATGGGTAAAGGAAATGAGGACAAGAAGAAGCCAAACCATTACAACCATCCCACTCTTGCTCCATCCTCTCACACTATGAGTCTACACCCTTTTAGACTCAGAGATGGAGCCATTGAGTACAATGTGAAGTGCAAGGGTATTCCTAAACCCTTTGCAAGTGTCAAAGCCATTTTTTATTCCACAATGAAGGAGAATGACAAGGAAAGGCTTGAAGAGCTACTCTCCAAGGTTCTCAAGCTTAATCTCACACATGGCATAAGCTTGGATCCATCCCTTGCAACTCATCTCACCATCACCCCCTCAACAAGGAGTCCCACTACTCCCCCTCTCCAACTTCCTAAGGACAAAGGCTAGGGCAAAGGTATGGTCCTCTTTCTATTTCATTGTATATACCATTTTGTTTATATTTTGCTTTTGTTGATTTGGTCTCTCTTGAACTTTTATTACACAAGGGACTGTGTAATTTAAGTTTGGGGGAGAGGTTGAAAGATTTAATTTTGTGTTTTGTGATTCTTATTTTCATTTGCATACTTGAGTCTTATGCATTCATCTAAAGCATAGAAAAACCCAAAAAAATTGAAAATTTTGAAAGTTTTCCAAATAAGAATCATTTAGATGTTGCATTTGCATTATAGGATTGAGTCTAGTTGCATTTCATATAGGTTTGCACTCATTTGCATTGGGAGCAATGCTGAGCGTATCCTTGTAGAGTGCCAACTCATGTAATCAATTCAATGCCCTAGTTAGTAGTTCTTTGATGCATTTGAACAAGTCTTGAAAGTAAGGAAGAACCATTCTTGGACCACTTCACTTGTCACTAGACTTTAGTCGAAATAGGGTCTTGAAATTGATAGCCAACTCTACTCACTTGAACCAAAATTTGACATCCAAATATCATGTCTTGCATTGAAAGTGAATTCATGGATATTAGACATATTTGAGCTTTCTTACTCACTTTACCACCCTTTTGCTAGCTCAAGTAGTACTCCCACCTTACCTTACCTCCTTAAAAGCCAATGTTCTAGTGATATTGATTGTGAGGCCTTATTTTGATTAAACTTAGCATAAAGTGTTAGGTTTGAGACGACAAGTTTAGGCTCTCATGTAGATTCTAGTCTCACATATCGAGGCTAGCTTTAGGCTTAGGAATTGGGGTTTTGGGGCGCGGTATTAATTGGTTTTGAGGAATGGGTTGTATGCTTGCATTTTAGCATGATGAGTTGTGGAAAGAGATTAGAAAGAAAGGGAATGAAAGAGGCTTGGAAGGAGAATAAGGGAAGCATAGTTTTTAATGGTGGATCTTATGTTTGAAAAGAAAAAGTATAGCTCTAAGTGTTAAAAGGAATGAGGTAGCCTTAAGAAAATAAAAAAAAGAAAATCAAAAGAGGCTAAAGGGGCCAAAGAAAGAGAAAAGGGTTACCTAGGAATGAAAAGAAGAGTTAAGTTATGAAAAAAAAAGATCACACCATTCACTATGAGTTAAAGGTTGAAGAAGTCTCCCCTTAATTGCTATAAGAAGAAGAAGTGGTTTGTGAGATTCATGGGTTTAGCAAGGCACAAAGAGCCTTGAGAGAAAAGGGTAGCCTTAGAGGGTTGAGTGAGCTTTAAAAAGAATGAATGAGAGGGGTTTAGGACCATTGATAGCATCATGGGTAGATGAGAGTCTAGTCTTGTATGCATCACTTGTCTCTTACCTTTAGCATTATGCATAAAGTTTAATCCTTTTGAGTGAAACCCTTATGTGAATTGGAAGCCACAGAAATTGAGATCATTTTTATCTCAAAGCCTAGCCCCTTAGCCAAATGAATTCACTTGCATTGCATTGTCATGATTCATGGTTTGCAACTTAATAAATGTTAAAGAGTTGGCTTGATAGGGAGACATGTCTAGATTGAAGTCTTAGTGCATTTGATTTTTGAGATGGGCATGGCTAACTCTTTTGGAGTAGGATGAATTCAAATGCATTTTAGAATTAAGAACTAGGACATTGAGTTGACTGTTTTTGTTGGCATTCTTGGATATTGAGCTCCCACTTTCAAACCTCTCTCTCTTAGATTTGTCATGTTTGTTTGCTTGAGGACAAGCAAAAAGGCAAGTTTGGGGGAGTTGATAGACTCATAATTTAGCATATTTTAGCATCCATATTAGATAGTTTTGCATGTACTTTTGCATTCATTTAGCCACTTTTAGTCCCATTTGCATACATATTAGAGTTTAGTGAGTGTTAGCTTAGGTTGTTGCATATTTGTACATATTGAGTCCTTATTAGGTGTTTTGGAGGCTTGGAGGACCATATGGAGTTTCATGGATAGCCAAGAGGAGCAAGAGAAGCAGCCAAATGAGAAGCAGAAGTCTCTTTAGAAGCATATCTAGCATTTGGAGGTGCGAAATGTATGGGTCCGGACGAAGGCCTTGCACTGAGATTCAGACTCCGAAGCCTTCTTAAGAGTTGTAGAGGATCCAGAGTTCTTTCTAGTGCCGTTGGAATCAAGTCATTCGGACCCGTGGTGAGAAAGTTACATCGATTTTGGTTGGGTTCGACGACTTTGTTCGACCAGATGGTCGAACCAAACAACCAGGGGTTCTGTTCGACGACTTTGTTCGACCAGATGGTCGAACCACTGCACCAGGGGTTCAGTTCGACGACTTTGTTCGACCAACTCGTCGAACTGAACCCAGACGATTTCTTTTTGGCTACAAATCGGATCAAACGAAGACTTTCCGTTTCGATTCAGCCTTCGAGCTCTTCATGAAAGTTGTAGGTAATTGAATCACCTTTCATCTGGAAGTGGTTTCATGTCATTATGAGCTGTGGTTAGGGAGATATGGCGATTTCCGCAAGACTGCTACCCCGGGTCAAAACCCGGTTTGTTCCGGGTTGACCCGGTTTGACCTCCTTCCCTATAAATACTTAAAAACCTAATTTTTATGTATCTTCTCTTGGGCTTAAACCTAAAAAACGCCCCTTTGTGGTTTTGAGGAGATTTGGAAGATTTCTTTTAAGTTTAATGCAATTTGATTCTTGTTTCTTCTAATCTTTCTTTTTCTATTCATCTAATCATGTTTACTAACACTTCTTGCATGAGATTTGTTAGATTAGCTATGATTAGTGAGTAGTTCTTTAGGAACTTGGGGATGAGTTAGATTTAGGGTTTTCTAATGGTTCAATCTTGCAATCTAGGTTAGATTCTTTCATCTCTCTTCTTATTAAGTAGTTCATAATGCCAAATGGCTAATCTTTGCTATTTTGGATCATAAGCATTTCATACACCCACCAAGTGTTTGATGAAATGCTTGAACCAACTTTCTAAGAGATTTACATTCCTAGCCTAAGACATTAGTTGCCTAGGGTGTTTATCATGCCATTTAGACTTGTGTTTAATGCTTGCTAATCTTTTTAATGCTAAAACATCATTAGTTCATTAGGGTGATTATGAAAGGGATTATTGCCACACATCATGGATTAGTCTTATTTAGTGTTCTAGGCATAGAGAAAGCTTTTTGAGTTGCTTAAATGATTGCAAGGTTGGCCATTTAGATGCCCAAATCAATGATTCCATCCCTAGGTTTCGTTTTTAGTAATTTGTTAATCTTGATTAGTAGTTAATCGCTTGATTAGTGCTTGATTAGTGATATTTAAGGTTTTAGATCATCTAATTAGTCTTATAGTGTCTCTTTTAGGTTGTAGCTTGGTTTTAATAGCCCTTTGTCACTTGAATATCGAATTTGTTTTATATTAAATAGTTTCATGTATTCCTAGTGTTGTTAATCTTAACCCCATATGGGTTGACATCTCAAATACTACAATGACTTGAGTAGTAGAGATTAATTGAAGTGGAAAAATCCTACTATCACCTAGTCCAAAGACGGTTGGAGAAGTGAGGAGCTTTCATGGACTGGTAGGTTTCTATTGGCGCTTTGTGAAAGATTTTAGCACCATAGCTGCACCACTTACTGAAGTAATCAAGAAAGACGTTGGATTCAAGTGGGAAGAAGCTCAGGAAGAAGCGTTTATAACCTTAAAAGGGAAGCTTACAAACGCACCACTCTTGTCTTTACCTGATTTCTTAAAGACTTTTGAAATTGAGTGCGATGTTTCTGGTGTACGTATTGGGGCTGTGTTGATTCAAGAGAAGAAACTCATAGCTTACTTTAGTGAAAAACTTGGAGGAGCTACGCTGAATTACCCAACTTATGACAAAGAGCTCTATGCTTTGGTTTGAGCTTTGAAAACATGGCAACACTATCTATGGCCTAAAGAGTTTGTGATTCATACTGATCATGAATCACTCAAGCATTTGAAAGGACAGTAGAAGCTCAACAAGAGGCATGCTCGATTGGTTGAATTCATTGAGACTTTTCCATATGTCATCAAATACAAGCAAGGTAAAGAAAACGTTGTTGCTGATGCATTGTCACGCATGTATGCATTGATTTCTACTCTTGATGCTAAATTGCTTGGTTTTGAACAACTTAAAGAACTATATGAGACCGATGCTGAGTTTAAAGAAGTGTATAAAGCTTGTGATAAGTTTGCGTTTGGAAAGTATTATAGGCATGAAGGTTTTCTGTTCTATGAACAACGTTTGTGTGTGCCTAACTATTCCATTCGAGATTTATTAGTCAGGGAAGCCCATGAAGGAGGTTTAATGAGGCATTTTGGAGTTGCTAAGACATTTCAGGTTATGCTAGACTACTTTCACTGGCCACACATGAAGAGAGACGTGGAGAGGATCTGTGACTGATGATGCATCTCATATAGCTCATTTGTTTTTCAAAGAAATAGTTCGAATGCATGGAATGCCTAGGACTATTGTTCCAGATAGGGATACTAAGTTCTTGAGTTACTTCTGGAAAACGCTTTGGTCTAAACTTGGAACTAGGTTGTTGTTTTCTACTACTTGTCATCCACAAACTGATTGTCAGACTGAAGTAGTTAATCGAACCTTGTCCACTTTGTTGCGTGCCTTGGTTAAAAAGAACTTGAGAACTTGGGATGATTGTTTGCCACATGTTGAGTTTGCATATAATCATCCGGCCCATTATGCTACTAAGTTTTCTCCATTTCAAATCGTTTATGGTTTTAATCCTTTATCTCCATTGGATCTAATCCCATTACCTTTGAGTGAAAGAGCTAGTGTGGATGGGAAAAAGAAAGCTGATCTTGTCAAGCAGATTCATGAGAAAGCAAGAAAGAACATTGAAGAGAGGATAAGCACTATGAAAGGAAAGCAAACAAGGGTAGACGCAAAATGGTGTTTGAAGTTGGAGATCTCGTGTGGATTCACTTGAGAAAAGAAAGGTTTCCAGCTGAGAGAAAGTCGAAGCTTATGCCAAGAGTTGATGGTCCATTCAAGATAGTAAAGATGATAAATGTCAATTCTTACCAACTCGATCTTCAAGGTAAGTACAACGTTAGTTCAAGCTTTAACGTTTCTGATCTAGTGCCTTTTGTCGCAAATGGTCCAGATTTGAGGGCAAATCCTTTTCAACAGAGGGGGGATGATGCGATCATGGAAAGCACAAAGAAGAATGAGCTTGTAGCTGAGCTTGAACCTGAACTAGAAGCCGATGAAGACTTGGTGATGCCATCCGGACCTATGACTCTTGCAAGGCTTAAGAGGCTTAAAGAAGGAATTGTAGGATTACTGAGTCAGATGATCACTCAAAGAGGATAAGAATTTAAAACCATTTTGGTTTTAATTACACATTAGACTTCTGAAAATACACAACATACTTCTGAGAACTCACTGCAGACTTGTGAATCTTTTATAAGCTTCTCTCAAAAGCTTATAAATCCCAAGTAAAGCTTATAAATCTGAAGTCTTATAAAAGCTTATAAAGGATATGATCATTTGTATTCTTTTTCCTTGTCCTTGGTTTTTCCCATTGGTTTTTCCAGGAAATTTTTTAATGAGGCAAATTGATTCATAAACTTTATAAGGTTTATTCATAAGCTTATAAATTTCGACCAAAGGAAGGTTTTTCGACCAAGTGAATGGAATGCAGCTCAAGAGTCATTCAACTCATTTAGTCTTTGGTCTTGGTCTTCCTTAGTTATTGTCGCCTAGTTTTTAACACATTTTTCTAGTTTTATACAAAGTATTTCTTATAAGTACTCTTGTAAACCCATCAAAATAATCAGAATCATCTTTTTATAAACCTTTTGAAAACTGATTCTCATTTGTTTTCTTTGAACAAGCCGATTGTTTGGTGTGTAATATCCAAACTTTCACAACTTGATCCGACTTGGTGTGTCATATTCAAGGGGTCTGGTGGAATATCAGGAGCCTTCCGTAACTCTTGTGCGACCATTCGATTCATTTCCTTGTTCTTCGTGCCTTCACAGTCCGTTGATTATAGGCTTATCCATTTACCAACTATATAGTGCAATAATTCTTGGGAGGATCGCATCACTAATGTCTCAAGTTCAGATTTAAAATCCTCTTGTAGACTACCCATATTGGTATGGATCTCATCCAACTCCTTAGCCATTATCATTGTGCCATTCGCTTGACCATGTGGGAGTTATTGTAGCATACTTTGAATGGCATCTTGAGAAAGAGAACTAGGGGCTTGACCTTGTTGCATAGAACGTGGGGCTTTGACCATGAAATTGGCTCTCTCATGGTGTTGCTCATGAGCCAAATCAACTCCTCTTTGTTGTGCATGTATGAGTTTCTCCATGGGCTCCAATTCATCTTGCAATTCCTTCCATGTGGAGTATTCACATGATCTCTTTAGAGGTGTTGTATCATGCCCTTCATAGTAGTTTTCATCACTCTTAGCCAAGTACTCAACAAGTAGCTCTCCTTCTTCCATTGTGAGGTTTGCAAAACTCTATTTGCTAGCTACATCCAATGTCCATTTGTGATCTTTGGCAACTCCCCAATACAAAATGCTAAGGATTGCTTCTTTCTTGAACCCATGATGTGGACAATCCCGAGTGTATCCTCTAAGTCTCTCCCATGCCTCATGAAATGTCTCATGGATGCCTTGCTTGAAGCTCAAAATGTCTCTCTTAATTTGGACTGTTTATTTGTGTGGGATAGAACTTTTGAAGGAAGACTCTGTGCAATCATCCCAAGTTTTGACCAAATGAGATGGTATAGCTCTCTCTTTTTTGTGTTTTTTTTCTTTTTGTGATATTGTTTATATTTTGTTTTTTTTTTTTTTTTTGTTCACACCTTCAATGCTAAACGTGTTGCACAACCTTTCAAGATTAAACTTTTAAACCCTCCTAATCATCTCAACCTCAAACCTTAGTGATTTACTCACTAATCATCAAACCTCTCTTAAACATTGGTTTAGAGATGCTTAACATGTTAGGCTTAAGCAAGAAGAATGATTAAAATGCAAGTTCTTGATTAAAATTCGAAATTCAAATTACAAAACTAAAGAAAGCTTAAAAGTACAACTATGGAGAATAAGAAGAAGTTCTAGATCTAAAATGTAGGTGACAATGAGAATATTTTCGTGGATGGCCTTATTTCTGGGTTACAAGCTTATCTTATCCACAAATGGTCCCCTCACTACAAGTCAAAAAACATTTGTCAAAAGTTTAAAAACCAAAGAAGAGGGAAGGAGAGTTTGAGCTAGAGATCGAGCTGACCGGTCGATCTTCTGGTTGATCTGTTTGTTGAAACGAGTGGCCTGCTCGATCTTCAACTCGATCCAAGGTTGATCGAGTGGGCTTGGTCGATCATCCTGCTCGATCTAAGGTAAAACGGGCTGGGCACTCGATCTGCTGCTCGATCTTCAGGTGAAACGGGCTGGGAGGTCGATCTAAGGGTCGATCTCTGCTTTTCTTCAAATTTTCCAAGTTCTTCCTTTACTCCCAGCAACTCCTAAGCTCCTCTTTTCACTCCTTGTCCATGCTCAGCATCCAAGATAGATCCAAGTACACCAAATGACCTGAAAATGATGCAAATATGCAAGAAATATGCAAATGCTAATGCAACATGTCCTAAAACCTAAAATGGGACAAAAGTTACAATAAATCTAAATATGAATGCAATATGAATATAAAATCTATCTTAAGTGAGTGCTAAAATATGCTAAATTATGAGTATATCAACTCCCC
>JAHZTW010000003.1:78141058-78235491 GCA_020283515.1 Alliaria petiolata | reverse complement strand
TACCAGTGGAGATTGAACACAAGGCTTTGTGGGCTGTGAAGCTTCTCAACTACAACATAAAGACAGCCCAAGAGAAGAGATTGATTCAACTCCAAGAGCTCGAGGAGATTAGGCTTGAGTCTTATGAAAGCTCAAGGATCTACAAGGAGAGAACCAAGGCTTTCCACGACAAGAGGATTGTGAAGAAGGAGCTAAGTGTTGGTGACAAAATCCTTCTCTACAATTCAAGATTGAAGTTGTTCCCGGGTAAGCTCAAGTCAAGGTGGGGAGGTCCTTTTAAGATTCAAGAAGTTTTGCCTTATGGAGCCATCACCTTGATTGGGAAGAATGGGGAGAGTTTCACAGTAAATGGCCATAGGGTCAAGCCATACTTGGTGAATGAGTCTAAGGAAGAGGCAAGCTCATGTTCTCTTCAAGATCCCACTCTTGCCTAAAAAAGTTTGAAAAGTCGAGCTAATGACGTTAAATAAGCGCTCTTGGGAGGCATTCCCATGATTATCCTTGTATATATTCTTGTTTTAGTTCTATAATTATGTTTCCTTGGGTTGTTGAAAGTTTTAGGTTAAGTAAGGGACTTTGACTTTAAGAAAAGGTGAGGAGCAACTTTTCGAGAGTGTATCGGCGTAGCATATCGACCAAGCCGGTCAATACAAAGCTCCAGAAGATCGTCTCGGTGCATGATATCGACGAAGTTGGTCGGGAAAAGAAACCAGGGACTTGTATCGACCTAGTGTATCGAGGTACCCAACCGATACAATTTTAAAAAAATGGTTTCTAACAGCCGAGGCTCGCCTGATCCGTCCCGACCTAGCGTATCGACGAGACCTAGTCGATACAGTATTCCAGGGACTTGTATTGACCGGGTGTATCGGACTAGTTACGTCGATACGGAATACCAGGGACTTGTATCGACGTACCGTATCGACGTAAGTGGTCGATACACTCCCAAAACCAGGTAAGTTGACTTTTCCTCCTTCTTTTGACCGGTTTAAATTTGAAATCTTCACTTAGATTGAACCGACTTTTGGGGATTTTAAGACTTCTTCTTCCCCAAACTTCATCTCATCCACGAAAATTCACTCTTTCATAAAGACAAGAACTTGTTTTTCACTTTTCTCTCTCAATTCTTCATCAAATCCTTTGATTTCAAGTGCTATAATTTCGAAATTCTGGGCTAATCTTGATTCCTTAGTTGATTTCGGCCCTACATCTGCGTGGAACCAAGGTTTACCTTCTCATCCTCTCTTTTAATCTTTTATTTTTTCTTGAGAATGAATGGGAGATTAGGATTGATAAGTAGACTTTGGATGAATTTATTGAGTTGGGTATAGTTGAATATAGCTATGAGCGATGATTGGTGAAGATTTCCAAGGAATTACATGGGAAAATTTTGATTTTTGAACACTTTTTCTATAGGATTCTCAAGAGTTGCGAAAATTCATTGTTTGTGCTTAATTGATGTTCAAATTTTCAATTATTGGTTTATTTAATCTTGTTTTCCCATGTTGCATAAGTAATTAGGCTAGAATCCTCTTGAATTTTAACTTGTTACCACTTAAGGGGTGCCTAATTCGAAATTTCACTTATACACTTCTTTGGATGATAAAAATGCTAGGTTCTTGCTAATAGTGGATAGCCATTGAGTTTTAACCCTTTGTGCTTTCATGGAAGTCTTTTGATTACATGCTAGGTGCTATTATGAGTTTTAAATTCACAATGTGCTCACTTCCCCCCCGCCCCAAGATTTTTAATTTTGTAGGCAATATGGGGAGAACAAGAGCTGAAGTAAGCAAGAAGCAAGGAAAGAGACCCGCGGTAGTGGAAGAGGAAGAAATAGAGGAGGCTATCCCAGAAATTGAAAGGTTAGCTCGGAAAAGAAAAGTTAGTAAGGGGAAGGACAAGGAAGGGCAAGCTGCGAGTGCAAAAGCCAAGACTCCATCGAGCACCGAGATATTCAAATGCCTAATGGAGATTCCTTTCAAAGGCACCAAATACCCGGATCACGACTTGCTAGAAGAGTTAGGTCTATTGGAGGATGTAAAGGCCATCTTCAGGAACTTAGGTTGTGAGGGGTGGTTCAACCAATCATTCCCAAGTTATCAAGAGGAAACATGCCAATTCCTCTCCACCTTGAAGGTAACAACTGCAAGCTCGGGGGGAGTTGATGAAGAAAGGGATGGGTTCGGTTTCATTGAGTTTAAGGTGAAGAATAGATCGCACAAGTTGGGGTTCAAACAGCTAAGCGAGATACTTGGCTTTACTGAGGGAAGAAGAGCGGGATCAAGATTGAATGTCTCAAAAGCAGAGGTGAAAAAGCTGTGGAACATGGTTGGGTGTGGGAGTTACAAGCCCGGGAGAAACAAAAACACAATGATCCGCCACCCCGCGATCCGGTATGTCCACAAGATCTTGGCTCACACTTTCTTCTCCAAGAAAGAAACAGCAACCGTGTCTGAAGAAGAATGGGAGATTCTTGACCATGGGCTCACAAACATCATCGGCTTCTTTGATGACAAGTCCCGGATGAGAGGTGATTCGACAGGGAATGGGATGGTGCAGTTATGGGTAGCTCACACAGACAGCTTTAAGAGCTGGGCAACAAACAAAAGATACCTCACGCCTCAGCTCGCCATTGGGGGCATGATAACGCCGATTCTCAAGAGTGTTGGAGTGAGCTTGGGAGAACCTTCTGCTGAAAGAGAGTACCTAGACTCCAAAAACCTCCTTAAGGCCAAGTTCTTACTTAAAGAAGGGAGTGGATACCGCTACAAATTCAATGTCACATGGCTCAAGAAGGGTACACTCCGTATTCCTTGCCCTCACCTCACAAATCTAAGGGAGCAATCAAATGCTGCCTTCACTCCATCAGATGAGGATCTAGGCGACATAGAGACTTTCCCGGTATGCTCTTGGGACAACTACCATGAGCCTTATCAAGCTCCTCCAGTCTATGGTAGTGATAGGTACAACTTTGAGCCTTATGAAGGAGCTAACCAAGGAGAGCCTTCTAGACATGCTCACCAACACATCAAGCTTCTCCAAAGATGGAACAGATGGCAAGATAAGACCATTAGGAAGCTTGTGAAGACTGTCAAGGAGATGAAGAGGCAAATCAAAGACCTCACGACCAAGGTTGAAAGAGCTCTCAAGACATCAAGAAGAGCAGCATGAAGATCAAGAAGGGGACAGCCATGTGGTAGAAAGACGCCACTCCTTTCAAGGAATCCCAAGTGCACAAAGCCATGAGGATGAGCCACGCCCCTCCTCTTATGTGACAAGGAGGCGTGAGAAGAGAGATGCGATCCCCCACTCCTCAATCAAGCAATCCATCATACTCCATGGATTCATACTCCTCCTCCTCCATGCGTTTTTGATCAAGGTACCACTCCAAATCATTATAAATACCATTTAGTTTTTATTTTTGCATTTTGAAATCTTCTCCAAGCTTGGATTACACAAGAGACTGTGTAATTTAAGTTTGGGGGATTATGGTATTTGACTTTGTGTTTTGTGATCTTATTTTTCTTTAGCATGCATATTTGAGTCTCATCTAAGGCATAGAAAAACCAAAAAAAATGAAAACAATTTCGAAAATTTCAAAACAAAAATATCATTTAGTTTGCATTTGCACTTGCCAACATTCTAGGATTCAGTCTAGAATTTTTCTCACTTAGGTTGTTTGCATATGCATTGGGAGCAATGATGAGCCTATCCTTGTAGATTTTTAACTCTTGTAATCAATTCAATACCCTAGTTAGTAGTTCTTTAATGCTTGTGAATGAATTTGAAAGTAAGGAAGAATCATGCTTGGATCACTTCATTTGTCACTAGTTTTTGGTTGAAATATGGTCTTGAAATTTATAGCCAACTCTACTCACTTAAACCGAATTTGGACACTTAATTATCATGCTTGCATTGAAAGTGGATTCATGGATTGAAAATACTTGAACTTTCTTACTCACTTTGCCACCCTTTTGCTAGCTCAAGTAGAACTCCTACCAAACCTTACCTCCTTTGAAGCCAATTGTTTTTGTGTGACCACTTGTGAGGCCTTTATTTCGATTGAACTTAGCAGAAAGTGTTAGGTTTGAAACGACAAGTATAGACTTTCATGTAGATTCTAACCTTGCATTTTGAGGTTAGCTTTAGGCTTAGGATTTGGGGGTTTAATTGGTTGTGATTATGCTTGTTGAGTTGTGGAAAAGTTGGGAAGAAAGAGATGATGGATAAAAGGTTTGGTGGAAAATAAGGGGAAGAATGGTTTGAAATGGGGAGTCTTGGTTTTTAAGAAGGAATAGCTCTAAGTAAATAAAAAGTGTTAGGTGGTCTTAAGAAATCAAAAGAGCCAAAGGGCCAAGTAAAACAATATATATGCAAGGCCACCTAGAAATCAAAAGAAGAGCTAAGTTAATAAGTGTAGACTACTCCATTCACCGAAATTGGTAAGTTGAAGAAGTTCCCCCTTAAGGCTTTAAAAAGAGAAAAATGTTCGAAATTCAAAGGGGTTTAGCAAGGCACAAAAGCCTTGATGAAAGGGTAGATTCTAGAGGGTTGAGTGAGCTAAAAAAAAATGAATGAGAGGGGTGTAGGATCATTGATAGTATTTCGGGTAGATGATAGTCTATCCTTGTATGCATCACTTGTTTCTTACCTTTAGAATTATGCATATGGTTCAATCCTTTTGAATGTTACACTTACTTAAATGCAAAACCGGATGAATTGGGATCATTTTTATCTCAAAACCCAGTCCTTAAACCAAATGAATTCACTAGACTTGCAATGTCATGATTCATGGTTTTGATCTTAATTAATGTTAAAGAGTTGGTTTGATAGGGAGACTTGTTTTGATTAAATTCTTAGTACACTTGAATGTTGAGATGGGCATGGCTAACTCTTTTGGAGTAGGAAGTATTCACATGCATTCTAGGATTAAGAACTAGGATATTGAGTTGATTATTATTGTTAACTATCTTGGATATTGAGCTCCCACTTTCAAACCTCTCTCCTTAGCTTGTGTTTGATTTGCTTGTGGACAAGCAAAAGGCAAGTTTGGGGGAGTTGATATGTCTATATTTTGCATCATATTGCTGTCCATTTAGTGTAAGTTTCGCAGCATTTAGGAACTCATTTAGACATCTTTGCATCACATTTAACTCATCTTGTAGGTTAGGATGTCCTTGCATAGTCTTTGCATATTTCTGCATTTTTGGAGTCTTATCAGGTTATAAGGATGCAATGGAGGCATGCTTGGAGTCAAGGAATGATGGCATTGCAAGGAGGAAGTCTAAGAGTCACTTGAAGGAGAGAAAGAGGCCTAAAGGAGAAGTTTCGAGCCATACCGACGTACTGTATCGACCAGCCAGGTCGATACAAGTTTCCAGGGGTTCATATCGACGTCCCGTATCGACGAGGCTTGGCCAAGACGAGCAGAAAGGCGCTTGAGAAAGAAAGTTTAAAACAGTATCGACGTCCCGTATCGACGAGGCTACGCCGAGACACGGCACCAGGGATCCGTATCGACGTACCGTATCGGGATGGCCACGCCGAAACACAGCACCAGGGATCTTTATCGACGTGCTGTATCGACCTAGCACGTCGATACGAGCATACGAATTTCCACCTTTTGCCTTTTTGGGGGTCCCCCTATAAATACTGAAAAGACCTAATTTTATGTCAACTATTATTCTCTATTGTCTTGTCAAAACTTTTATTTCCTCTTTGAGAGAAAAACCTTGTATTTGCTTTGGATCCTTAAGTTTTATGCAATATCTATCTTGAACTTCTATTAATCTTTTCTCTAATCATGTTTAACATTTCTCTTATCTTTGATTTGATGGGTTTAACTATGATTAGTGAGTAGTTCTTTAGGAACATGGGGATGGGTTAGATTTAGGGATTTCTAATGGTTCAATCTTGGAATCTATGACAGATTCTTTCATCTCTCTTCTTATAAAGTAGTTTCTAATGCCAAATAGCTAATCTTTGCTATTTTGGATCATAGGCATTTTATACACCCACCAAGTGTTTGATGAAATGCTTGAACCAACTTAATAAGAGATTTACATTCCTAGCCTAAGATATTAGTTGCCTAGGGTGTTTATCATGCCATTTAGACTTGTAGTTAATGCTTGCTAATCATTTTAATGCTAAAACATCATTAGTTCATTAGGGTGATTAGTGAAGGGATTAGTGCCACACATCATGGATTAGTCTTTATTAAGTGTTCTAGGCATAGAGAAGGCTTGATTAGTTGCTTAAATGATTGCAAGGTTGTCCATTTGATTGCCCAAATCAATGATTCCATCCCTAGGTTTCGTTTTTAGTATTTTGGTAATCTTGCTTAGTTGTTAATCGCTTGATTAGTACTTGATTAGTGATAATTAAGGCTTAGTTTCATATAGTTAATCTTGTAGTGTCTCTCTTAGATTGTAGTTTGCTTTTAATTGTTGCTTGTCACTTCAATTTCGAATTTAGCTTAGCTTAGACCAAACTTTGTATTCCTTTTGCATCAAACTCCCAAGATGGATTGACATCTCAAATACTACAATGACATGAGTAGTAGAGATTAATTGAAAGTGGAAAAATCCTACTATCAATTTGGCGCCGTTGCCGGGGACATATCATAAGAAACTCATAAGAAACTTATGAGTTAAGGTGTGGTGCTCTCTTGTAAGCCTAAATAGAGCACCACACCTTAACCCTTACCCTCCTTTCAAGCCAAAACTCTTGTGTGATTGCAAATTGTGAGGCCTTATTTTTGATTGAACTTGACATAAAGTGTTAGGTTTAGGGCGACATGTATAGGCTCTCATATTGATGCTAGCTTTGCATATTGAAGCTAGTTTTAAGCTGGATTTTTGGTGGGAATTCACGGGTGTTGTAGAATATGCTTACCTTGTTTCGAGTTTGAGAAGAAGTTGGTGTTTGGAGTTTGAATAGAAAGGGATACATAATTTTAAGTGGTTGGTCTTGAATTGTCTTGATTAAAAGCTCAAGTTGAAAAAAAAAGGAGATAGCTCTCTAGAAAAAAAAATATATCTAAAAAAAGAGCCAAAATGGCCAAGTGCATAAGAGAAAGAAAAAAAATATATGAGAAGAGAGCTATCAAAGTAAAAGAAAAGAGCTAATATTTGAATGGCCATACCACTAGCTATAAGTAAGGTTGAAGAAGTTTCCCTAAAGTGAATGTGATTGATGAAGTTCTTGTGGGTTTGTACTTAGCGTTTTCTTGCTTGATTATGGGTATCTCTAGAGGGTGAGTGAGCAAAAAAAAAAAAATGAATGAGAGGGGAATTAGGATCATTGTTAGTCTATATGGGTAGATGAGAGTCTAGTCATGTATGCATACATTGCCTTTTACCTTTAGCATTATGCATAAGTTCAATCCTTTTTGAGATAAACCATAGCTTGGAGTACCCCCATGAATGAGATCATTTTTATCTCATAACCTTGTCCCTAGCCAAATGTATTCGGTTTTAAATGCATAAGTGTGATTCACGGTTTGAGCTTTAATGAATGTTAAAGGTTAGGATTCTTGGATTGTTTGGAATAGACAAGTCTTGATTTGAGATTCAATGTGTGATGAGTATGGCTAAGTTCTTTGGAGTAGAATTTGTGTACTGCATCCTAGGATTAAGAACAAGGACCATTGAATTGATTTATTTGCTTGACACCTTTGGATTTGAGTCCCCACCTTCAAACCTCTCTCCTTGGCTTGTGTTTCATTTGCTTGGGGACAAGCAAAAGGCAAGTTTGGGGGAGTTGATATGTCTATATTTTGCATCATATTTCCCTCCATTTAGTGTAAGTTTCTTATCATTTAGGAACCTAATTAAGCATCATTGTATTGCATTTTGATCATTTAGAGTTCTAGGGTGTATTTGCATAGTCTTTGCATATTTTGGTGCATTTTGAGTCTTGATCAGGTGATTTGGATGCTATGGAGGCATGAATGGAGTTGGAGAAGGATGGCATAGCAAAGGAAGGGCAAGAAATCATCAAGAGGAGGAAGACAAGCAGCTAAATGAGAAGCAAAAGTCTTGTAGAAGCCTATCAAGCATTTGGTGGTGCAAACTGTATGTGTCCGGAAGAAGGCCTTGCACTTAGAATCAGACTCTGAAGCCTTCTTAAGAGTTGTAGAGGATCCAATGAGCTTTCTATTGCCGTTGGAATCAAGTCATTCGGACCTGTGGTTAGAAAGTTACATCGATTTTTGTTCGGATCGACCAGTTGGATCGACGAAGGTGGTCGATCCAGATAACCAGAGGTTTGGATCGACCAGTTGGATCGACGAAGGTGGTCGATCCAGATAACCAGAGGTTCGGATCGACCAGTTGGATCGACGAGCCTGGTCGATCCGAACACAGATGTTTTTCCGGGTACAAATCAGATCAAACGAAGACTTTCCGTTCCGATTCAGCCTTCGAGCTCTTCATAAAAGTTGTAGATAATTGAATCATCTTTCATCTGGAAGTGGTTTCATCTCATTACGAGCTGTGGTTAGGGAGATATGGCGATTTCCGCAAGACTGCTACCTGGGTCAAAACCCGGTTTGTTCCGGGTTGACCCGGTTTGACCTCCTTCCCTATAAATACTTAAAAACCCAATTTTTATAGATCCCCTCTTGTTTTTGAACAGAAAAACGCCCCTTTGTGGTTTGTAGGAGATTTTGAGATTTCTTTTAAGTTTAATGCAATATCTCTCTTGAATTTCTTATTATTCTTTCTCTAATCATGTTTTGCTCATCCTCTATCATAGATTTGATGGGCTTAATGTTGATTAGTGAGTAGTCTCTTAGGAACTTAGAGATGGGTTAGATTTAGGGTTTTCTAATGGTTCAATCTTGCAATCTAGGTTAGATTCTTTCATCTCTCTTCTTATTAAGTAGTTCCTAATGCCAAATAGCTAATCTTTGCTATTTTGGATCATAAGCATTTCATACACCCACCAAGTGTTTGATGAAATGCTTGAACCAACTTTCTAAGAGATTTACATTCCTAGCCTAAGACATTAGTTGCCTAGGGTGTTTATCATGCCATTTAGACTTGTGTTTAATGCTTGCTAATCATTTTAATGCTAAAACATCATTAGTTCATTAGGGTGATTAGTAAAGGGATTATTGCCACACATCATGGATTAGTCTTTATTAAGTGTTCTAGGCATAGAGATGGCTTGTTTAGTTGCTTAAATGATTGCAAGGTTGTCCATTTGATTGCCCAAATCAATGATTCCATCCCTAGGTTTCGTTTTTAGTTAATTAGTGATCTTGATTAGTAGTTAATTGCTTGATTAGTGCTTAATTAGTGATCATTAAGGCTTTTTCTCATATAGTTAGTCTTGTAGTGTCTCTTTTAGCTTGTGGTTTGCTTTTAATAGTTCCTTGTCTCCTAAATTTCGAATTTGGCTTAGCTTAAATAGTTTCATGTATTCCTAGTGTTGTTAATCTTAACCCTTATGGATTGACATCTCAAATACTACAATGACATGAGTAGTAGAGATTAATTGAAGTGGAAAAATCCTACTATCAATTTAGTTGATATGTCTATATTTTGCATCATTTATCATCCATTTAGTGTAAGTTTCTCATCATTTAGGAGTCCAATTAAGCATCATTGTGTTGCATTTTGATCATTTAGAGTTCTAGGGTGTATTTGCATAGTCTTTGCATATTTTTGTGCATTTTGAGTCTTGATCAGGTGATTTGGATGCTATGGAGGCATGAATGGAGTTGGAGAAGGATGGCATAGCAAAGGAAGGGCAAGAAATCATCAAGAGGAGGAAGACAAGCAGCTAAATGAGAAGCAAAAGTCTTGTAGAAGCCTATCAAGCATTTGGTGGTGCAAAATGTATGTGTCCGGAAGAAGGCCTTGCACTTAGAATCAGACTCTGAAGCCTTCTTAAGAGTTGTAGACGATCCAATGAGCTTTCTAGTGCCGTTGGAATCAAGTCATTCGGACCTGTGGTTAGAAAGTTACATCGATTTTTGTTCGGATCGACGTGTTGGATCGACGAGCTGCTCGAACCAAACATCCAGGGGTTGGGTTCGACGTGTTGGATCGACGAAGGTGGTCGATCCAGATAACCAGAGGTTCGGATCGACCAGTTGGATCGACGAGCCTGGTCGATCCGAATACAGATGTTTTTCCGGGTACAAATCAGATCAAACGAAGACTTTCCGTTCCGATTCAGCCTTCGAGCTCTATATCAAAGTTGTAGGTAATTGAATCATCTTTCATCTGGAAGTGGTTTCATGTCATTATGAGCTGTGGTTAGGGAGATATGGCGATTTCCGCAAGACTGCTACCATGGGTCAAAACCCGGTTTGTTCCGGGTTGACCCGGTTTGACCTCCTTCCCTATAAATACTTAAAAACGTAATTTTTATGGATCCTCTCTTGTTTTTGAACAGAAAAATGCCCCTTTGTGGTTTGGAGGAGATTTTGAGATTTCTTTTAAGTTTAATGCAATATCTCTCTTGAATTTCTTATTATCATTTCTCTAATCATGTTTAGCTTATCGCTTATCTTTGATTTGATGGGCTTGATGATGATTAGTGAGTAGTTCCTTAGGAACTTGGGGATGGGTTAGATTTATGGTTTTCTAATGGTTCAATCTTGCAATCTAGGTTAGATTCTATCATCTCTCTTCTTATAAAGTAGTTCTTAAAGCCAAATAGCTAATCTTTGCTATTTTTGGATCATAAGCATTTCACACACCCACCAAGTGTTTGATGAAATGCTTGAACCAACTTTCTAAGAGATTTACATTCCTAGCCTAAGACATTAGTTGCCTAGGGTGTTTATCATGCTATTTAGACTTGTGTTTAATGCTTGCTAATCATTTTAATGCTAAAACATCATTAGTTCATTAGGGTGATTAGTAAAGGGATTATTACCACACATCATGGATTAGTCTTTATTAAGTGTTCTAGGCATAGAGATGGCTTGTTTAGTTGCTTAAATGATTGCAAGGTTGTCCATTTGATTGCCCAAATCAATGATTCCATCCCTAGGTTTCGTTTTTAGTTAATTAGTGATCTTGATTAGTAGTTAATTGCTTGATTAGTGCTTAATTAGTGATCATTAAGGTTTAGTTTCATATTATTGAACTTGTAGTGTCTCTCTTAGCTTGTGGTTTGCTTTTAATAGTTCCTTGTCACTTGAATTTCAAATTTGTCTTAGCTTAGATAGTTTCATGTATTCCTAGTGTTGTTAATCTTAACCCCTATGGATTGACATCTCAAATACTACAATGACATGAGTAGTAGAGATTAATTGAAGTGGAAAAATCCTACTATCAATTTGGCGCCGTTGCCATTGGGGTTTAGCATTAACCATTAGGATTTTGAATCTCTTTGAGACTAAGCTTTTATTTTACCTTGTTTGCTCATCTCTATTTGAGATGATGAATTTTTTCTTATTTGTTGTTACTAACTTGTCTTCCTTAATTCTCTTGTGCTTTCAAAGGTACCAAAACAAAAAGAAGAGAAATGGAAAGACAAGCTCATTTGAGGTGTTGGAGATGGACAAGCAAAGAAGCATTATTAAAGCTCCACAACCTCAAGAATTGGTATCCACTCCTACCCAAGCTCAAGAGAATAAGCCAACAATTGGGAGCTTTGATACTCCTCATTCTCATGGGTTGAGATTTGGAATCCATCCTCCTCCAATAGAAGCCAAAGCCTATGAGATCAAGCCAAGCTTTGTGAGGTTAATTCAATGCTCTAAGTTTTTGGGGATAGGAATGGAGAATCCTTATGATCATTTGGACTCCTTTGAGAGGTTGTGCAACATGTTTAGCATTGAAGGTGTGCCCCAAGATAGTATCAAGCTCATTTTGTTTCCATTCTCACTTGGAGAAAAGGCGCACAAATGGGAGAGAGCTATACCATCTCACTTGGTCAATTCTTGGGATGATTGCAAGAGGATATTCCTTCTAAGGTTCTATCCAACTCAAAAAACAGTCCAAATGAGGAGAGACATCTTGAGCTTCAAGCAAGACATCCATGAGACCTTTCATGAAGCATGGGAGAGACTTAGAGGATACACTAGGGATTGTCCACATCATGGGTTCAAAAAAGAAGCAATCCTTAACATTTTCTATTGGGGAGTTGCTAAGGATCACAAATGGACATTGGATGTGGCTAGCAAAGGGCGTTTTGCAAACCTTACAATGGAAGAAGGAGAGCTACTTGTTGAGAACTTGGCCAAGACTAGTGAAAGCTACTATGAAGGGTATGATTCAACACCTCTCAAGAGATCATGTGAAGACACCACATTGAAGGACTTGCAAGATAAATTGGATAGAATGGAAAAGCTCTTATGTGTGCAACAAAGAGGAGTTAGTTTGGTTCATGAGAAGCACCAAGAGGATGCAAATTTCGTGGGCAACAATGGGAACTTCAACCAAGGGAGCAAGCTTCTCAATCAAGGGTCTAACCATGGAGTCCAAGGAAATCACCAAGGCTACCAAGAAAACCATGAGATTTCTCAAATCTCTAACCAAGATGAGGAACAAAGAAAGGTTCTCCATCAAATCCTAGAAGGTCAACAAGTGAATGATATTAGGATTGACAAGATGATGGGAGCAATGGATGACAAGATTGAGGGTTTGCATGATGAGTTAAGACTTAAGATTGAGCAATCAACCTCACATTTGGAAACCATAGAGTCCAAATTGGTTCAACTCTCTTTGCCATCCAAGAACCCAAAAGATTCAAGCCATGTCATTTCACCAATTGTTGATGTTGAGGTTGATGAGGAAAGGACACCCAATGGTTTTCATGGACGAATTGGAGACCCAAAGAAAGTAGAGGAGGTTAGAGATGTGGGCAAAGCTCTAAGCTATAGATTACCTTCCATCCAATGGGTTCATGAAGAAAAGAGTACTTTTGAGAAGAATAAAGGGGATGCATATGCTCTCAATGAAAAATGCCTAAGCTATTTCTTCTTTCCCTCATTGGAGACTAAGGAGGATGTGAGTAATTGTGAGACAAAGGATTTAGCTTCATCCCCAAAAGCATGTAAGAAGGAGAAAGAATCTCATGAAGAGAATGCTTTGGGTTATGGTAATGTTGAAGAAGCTTTAGCATTGGATGGAGCTTGCTTGGAAACTCTTTTCTCTACCACATTGGAAGATGAGAATAAGAATAGCAAGGGGCAAAAGATAGGTAAAGGAAATAAGGCCAAGAAGAAGCCAAACCAATACAACCATCCCATTCTTGCTCCATCCTCTCACACTATGAGTCTACACCCTTTTAGACTCATAGATGGAGCCATTGAGTACAATGTGAAGTGCAAGGGTATTCCTAAACCCTTTGCAAGTGTCAAAGCCATTTGTCATTCCACAATGAAGGAGAATGACAAGGAAAGGGTTGAAGAGCTACTCTCCAAGGTTCTCAAGCTTAATCTCACACATGGCACAAGGTTGGATCCATCCCTTACACCTCATCTCTCCATCACCACCTTAAGAAGGAGTCCCACTACTCCTCCTCTTCAACTTCCTAAGGACAAAGGCTAGGGCCAAGGTATGGTCCTCTTTCTATTTCATTGTATATACCATTTTGTTTTTATTTTTCTTTTGTTGATTTGGTCTCTCTTGAACTTCTATTACACAAGGGACTGTGTAATTTAAGTTTGGGGGAGAGGTTGAGAGATTTAATCTTGTGTTTTGTGTTCTTATTTTCCCTTTAAGCATATTTGAGTCTTCATGCATATACATTTGCATATAAAAATCAGAAAATTTTCAAAAATTTCGAAAAAAAAAATTAATGTATCTTGCATTTGCATTTGTAAATTTTGTAGGATTGAGTCTAGATTTTGTATCATGTAGGTTGCATCATTCACGTGCATAGGGGGCAATTTTCCTTGTAAAGTGTTTTAAGCTCATGAATTGGTTCAAGGCCCTAGTTAGTAGTCCTTTGATGCTTTGTGCAAACTTTGAAAGTAAGTTCTAACCATACTTGGATCATTTGTTTTAATTTTCTTGGCTTAAAGTTGAAAAGAGCATGAATTGAATCCTTTCCTATCAAGTGAAACCTTAATATGGATTTTGAATTATCATACTTGTGCATTTGGAAAAGGATACATGGATTACAAAAAAATATTTAGGCTTTCTTATTCACTTCACCACTCTCTTGTAAGCCTAAATAGAACACCACACCTTAACCCTTACCCTCCTTTCAAGCCAAAACTCTTGTGTGATTGCAATTTGTGAGGCCTTATTTTTGATTGAACTTGGCATAAAGTGTTAGGTTTAGGGCGACATGTCTAGGCTCTCATATTGATGCTAGCTTTGCATATTGAAGCTAGTTTTAGGCTGGATTTGGGGTTTGGTTCATGGGTGTTGTAACTGAAAATCGGAATTTTGATTAGGCTTTGAGAAGAAGTTGGTATAAGAAGTGAATGAAAAGGGTACATAGTTTTAAGTGGTTGACCTTGAATTGTTTTGTGTAAAGCTCAAGTTAAAATGAAAAAAATGATAGCTCTCTTGCAAAATAAAAAGAAAAGAGCCAAAAGGCCAAATGCAAAAAGAAAAGAAAAAAAAATACATATGAGGAGAGAGCTATCCATTGAAAAGAGAAGAGCTAATTTTTGTATGGTCATACCACTAGCTATAAGGAAGGTTGAAGAAGTATCCCTAAGGCAAATGTGATTGGTAAAGTTCTTGTGGGTTTGTACTTGGAGTTTTATTTGCTTGACTATGGGTATCTTTAGAGGGTGAGTGAGATAAAAAAAAAAAAAAAAAATGAGAGGGGAATTAGGTTCATTGTTAGTTTATATGGGTAGATGAGAGTCTAGTCATGTATGCATACATTGCCTTTTACCTTTAGCATTATGCATAAGTTCAATCCTTTTTGAGATAAACCATAGCTTGGAATACCCACATGAATGAGATCATTTTTATCTCATAACCTTGTCCCTAGCCAAATGTATTCGGTTTTAAATGCACAAGTGTGATCCACGGTTTGAGCTTTAATGAATGTTAAAGGTTAGGATTCTTGGATTGTTTGGAATAGACAAGTCTTGATTTGAGATTCAATGTGTGATGAGTATGGCTAAGTTTTTTGGAGTAGAGTTTGTGTACTGCATCCTAGGATTAAGAACAAGGACCATTGAATTGATTTATTTGCTTGACACCTTTGGATTTGAGTCCCCACCTTCAAACCTCTCTCCTTAGCTTGTGTTTCATTTGCTTGGGGACAAGCAAAAAGCAAGTTTGGGGGAGTTGATATGTCTATAATTTGCATCATATTTACCTCCATTTAGTGTAAGTTTCTTATCATTTAGGAACCTAATTAAGCATCATTGTATTGCATTTTGATCATTTAGAGTTCTAGGGTGTATTTGCATAGTCTTTGCATATTTTGGTGCATTTGGAGTCTTGATCAGGTGATTTGGATGCTATGGAAGCATGAATGGAGTTGGAGAAGGATGGCATAGCAAAGGAAGGGCAAGAAATCATCAAGAGGAAGAAGAGAAGCAGCTAAATGAGAAGCAAAAGTCTTGTAGAAGCATATCAAGCATTTGGAGGCGCAAAATGTATGTGTCTGGAAGAAGGCCTTGAACTTATAATCTGACTCTGAAGCCTTCTTAAGAGTTGTAGAGGATCCATTGTGCTTTCTAGTGCCGTTGGAATCAAGTCATTCGGACCCCTGGTTAGAAAGTTACATCGATTTTAAAACGGTTCGACGAGGCGGTTCGACGAGGCTGGCCGAAACTTCTCTCCAGGACGATGTTTCGACCAGAAGTTTCGACGAAGCCTCACCGAAACTTTCCTCCAGGGTGAAGTTTCGACGAGTATTTTCGACGAACCTCGTCGAAATTTTCCCAGACGATTTCTTTTTGGCTACAAATCGGATCAAACGAAGACTTTCCGTTTCGATTCAGCCTTCGAGCTCTTCATGAAAGTTGTAGGTAATTGAATCCCCTTTCATCTGGAAGTGGTTTCATGTCATTATGAGCTGTGGTTAGGGAGATATGGCGATTTCCGCAAGACTGCTACCCCGGGTCAAAACCCGGTTTGTTCCGGGTTGACCCGGTTTGACCTCCTTCCCTATAAATACTTAAAAACCTAATTTTTATGTATCTTCTCTTGGGCTTAAACCTAAAAAACGCCCCTTTGTGGTTTTGAGGAGATTTGAAAGATTTCTTTTAAGTTTAATGCAATTTGATTCTTGTTTCTTCTAATCTTTCTTTTTCTATTCATCTAATCATGTTTACTAACACTTCTTGCATGAGATTTGTTAGATTAGCTATGATTAGTGAGTAGTCTCTTAGGAACTTGGGGATGGGTTAGATTTAGGGTTTTCTAATGGTTCAATCTTGCAATCTAGGTTAGATTCTTTCATCTCTCTTCTTATTAAAGTGTTCTTAATGCCAAATAGCTAATCTTTTGCTATTTTGGATCATAAGCATTTCACACACCCACCAAGTGTTTGATGAAATGCTTGAACCACTTTTCTAAGAGATTTACATTCCTAGCCTAAGATATTAGTTGCCTAGGGTGTTTATCATGCCATTTAGACTTATGCTTATTGCTTGCTAATCATTTTAATGCTAACACATCATTAGTTCATTAAGGTGATTAGGAAAGGGATTAATACCACACATCATGGATTAGTCTTTATTAGTGATCTAGGCATAGAGATAACTTGTTTAGTTGCTTAAATGATTGCAAGGTTGGCCATTTGAATGCCCAAATCAATGATTCCATCCCTAGGTTTCGTTTTTAGTCAATTAGTAATCTTGATTAGTAGTTAATTGCTTTATTAGCACTAATTAAGCGCTAATCAAGCAATTAACTACTAACCAAGATTACTAATTGACTAAAAACGAAACCTAGGGATGGAATCATTGATTTGGGCATTCAAATGGCCAACCTTGCAATCATTTAAGCAACTAAACAAGTTATCTCTATGCCTAGATCACTAATAAAGACTAATCCATGATGTGTGGTATTAATCCCTTTCCTAATCACCTTAATGAACTAATGATGTGTTAGCATTAAAATGATTAGCAAGCAATAAGCATAAGTCTAAATGGCATGATAAACACCCTAGGCAACTAATATCTTAGGCTAGGAATGTAAATCTCTTAGAAAAGTGGTTCAAGCATTTCATCAAACACTTGGTGGGTGTGTGAAATGCTTATGATCCTAAATAGCAAAAGATTAGCTATTTGGCATTAAGAACACTTTAATAAGAAGAGAGATGAAAGAATCTAACCTAGATTGCAAGATTGAACCATTAGAAAACCCTAAATCTAACCCATCCCCAAGTTCCTAAAGGACTACTCACTAATCATAGTGAAACCCACAAATCCTATGAAAGAGATGTTCGTAAATATGACTATAAAGATTAAGCAAGGGAAACTCTAAAATTGCATAAACTCTTTCAAAAGGTCTTACAAATTACTTAGAACTCAAAGGAGAAAGTTTCTAAGCAAGAACAAAAGATACTTAAAAAAATAAGGTAAAATGTATTTATAGTGAATAGTGATCGATCCGGGTCAACCCGTAACAAACCGGGTTTTGACCCGGTTTTAGGCTCGGCTAAGTGTTCGCATCGGACTGTTGTCTGATGTACTCCTAACCGATGCGAACAGGGGAAATAAGGCTGAAGCTCGAGTAACCTTGCATCGGTTTGTTGCTCGATGCTACCCTCTCCGATGTGGACTCCAGGATGCCTCGCATCGGATGCTCTCTGTCCGATGCAAGCCGGGATACAAACTGAAGTTTCGAGTGGCTTTGCATCGGTTTGTTGCTCGATGCGCTTCTGTCCGATGCAAGCCGGGATACAAACTGAAGTTTCGAGTGGCTGTGCATCGGTTTGTTGCTCGATGCTCTTCTGTCCGATGCAGGCCAGGATGTGAACTCCAGGATGCTTCACATCGGTTTGTTGTCCGATGGGATGCAAACCGATGTGATGCCAGACAATTCTTCATTCTTGTTTTCCAGCTTCTCCTTGATTCCAAGCTATCCACCAAGCTCCAATTAGTCTTCCTATCCTCCAAGATACCTGATAAAAACTCCAAATGCAACAAAATATGCAAAGACCATGCAAGGACATCCTAGAACTCTAAATGATAAAAATGCAATACAATGATGCTTAATTAGGTTCCTAAATGATAAGAAACTTACACTAAATGGAGGGAAATATGATGCAAAATATAGACATATCAACACTCGATCAACAACAACTCGTTTCCAGCACTTAGAACGCTCAGAAACCCTAACATAAAAAAACATGGTGTTCATCAGAGCCCAAAAAAGTGGTTAGAAATTACTCGAGAAAGCAGAAATATACCTCGCCCAGAGAGCCGTGAAGATCGACGGCAGTAGATCGCCAGCCGACGGGATGAGGAGACAGTTGTCTAGAAAGGCACCGCCGGTAGGAAAAAAGTCGGAGAGATAGGTGCGGGTAGAGGAGACATCTCTCTCACAATAAAAGAATTCGACTCTGAGTCAGAAGTAGTCAAGAGCCAGGGTGCAGATCAAGTTGAAGACAAACTGGCCGTGGAAGAAGGGACAGCCTGGGAGGATAGCCGGCGCCTCCGTAGTGGACGCTAAGAAGACGACCCCACCATCGGTCATCTAACCCGAGAAACCAATGAAGGGCCCCAGAAGCGTATGTCTCGTACATACGAGTCAAGGTGGCCCTAGAACCTGCACAATGTGAGCGAGACATATTAATCTAATCACGTCCTGACAGCAAAAACGAGCACTGAATTACGTTTGCAGAACACGAGAAAGGAACTTACCCTGCACTTAGAACGGGGTGCTAGGCGAGAGTATCAAAGAACTCTCCCTGATGCAAAGCAGCGATAAGAGGACGTAGGAGTCTCGTAACCACTCGTCCAATGAAGATAGATTTGTCGAGGTAAACAGTGTAGCGCAACTCCCCATTTAGCGGGCAAGTGAAAATACGCCACATGTGTATATAAGGTAACCGATGAAAGCACATCAAAAAAGCCAGAAGACAGGCCATCTGGCTCAAAAATGCGGCACGAGTACGACATGGCAGATGTGCGTCATGAACCATAAGACTAGAGGACGCGGAGAAAACTAATCCTGATTCAGACATCACACCCGATCGGGAGGAATGATGTGGCTGCAACCAGGTCGAGATGCTATCAGGTCCTAGGTTGCCAAGGACGCAGAACCAATCGACCACGATCCACATACCAACATCCGACTGCACAACAGTCCGCCAAGGAAAGTGAAGGTACAATCTCTTAACTCTACTTCTCATTACCTTCATCATTTACCGCTCGGGTACATATTCGTGTGCATTCCCTCGGGTCCTTGTTTATGTGCTTGCTTGCTTTACCCCTTAGAGAGTTATTTCGTGTTCTTGCATTATTTACCCTTCGGGGACATATTTTGTGTGCATCTCCTCGGGGTTCTTATTTTTGTGCTTGCTTGATTTACCTCTCGGGAGTTACTTTGTGTGCATCCTCTCGGGGTCATTTTCTCTGCGATTGCTTGGTTGATATACCTTTCGGGAAGTTATTTTGTGTGCATCCTCTCGGGGTCCTTAACTCTGTGCTTGCTTGTTTGATTTACCTTTCAGATAGTTATTTTGTGTGCATCTTCTCGAGGTCCTTGTCTTTGTGCTTGCTTGCTTGATTTACCCTTCGAAAATTATTTCGTGTGCATACCCTCAGGGTCCTTGTCTATATGCTTGTTTGCTTGATTTACCTTTCGCGAGTTATTTCGTGTGCATCCCATCGGGGTCCTTGTTTTTGTGCTTGGTTGCTTGATTTACTTTTCAGGGAGTTATTTCGTGTGCATTCCCTCGGGGTCTTTGTCTATGTGCTTGACTTACCCTTCAGAGAGTTATTTCGTGTGCATCCTCTCGGAGTCCTTATCTCTGTGATTGCTTGATTTACCCTTCAGGGACTTATTTTGTGAGCATCCCCTCGGCATCCTTATTTCTATGCTTATAAAATTTACCCTCCCAATGGCAAAATCCCCCGGCATTCTTTTGGGTATTCTCTGTCATTATATGTGTAATTGTTGTTAGCATGCTCCCTCATGGTCTTGCTCGCCTTTCGGAGTCCTTTCCTCAGAGAATCATTTAATTCTTGTTAGCATGCTCCCTCGTGGACATGCTCGCCTTCCGAGACACCATTCCTCCGAGAATCATTTAATTCTTGTTAGTATGCTCCCCCATAAACTTGCTCGCCTTACGGGACATCATTCTTCTAGGAATCATTCAATTCTTGTTAGCATGCTCCCTTGTGGACTTGCTCGCCTACTCGAGCACCATTTCTCCAGAAATCATTTAATTTTTGTTAACATGCTCCCTCGTAGACTTGCTGGCCTTCCGGGGCACCATTCCACTAGGAATCATTTAATTCTTATTAGCATGCTCCCATGTGGACTTGCTCACCTTAAGGGGCACCATTTCTCTGGAAATCTTCTAATTCTTATCTAGCATGCTCCCCTGCATGTGGACTTGCTCCTTTTTCGGGGCACCTCCATCGTTAGGGAGGAAGGTACCTCCATTGTCTAGCGACCCGCGAAGCGATATGAGTAAATCTCTCCATAAACTCAACACCATTCTCACTTGTTCCTGGCAAAACCCGTACTTTCCCAGGATGCTCGGCCAATCGGGGCAGGTCTCATCTAATCTGGCGACAAGCCAAATTCCTTCGGGTAAGAAAAAACTTTGCTTATGTTTCGCAGGGACCATAGGTATCAGGATTCGACTCCCTGCCTCTTGGATGATGACACAGGAAATTGGAGGCAATTGTTTGGACCGATATTACCAAAGCCAATCCGAAAGTGACACGTCAGCAAAGGACTCGTCCAACAATGCACCTATCCACCTGCCCCCCTCCCTCGATAGACTGCAGAGGAAACGTGGCGGACACTCATTAGTGCATCAGAAGCTCAACGGGGGAGGGATTGGTCACCAACTCCCTAGGTCACATGACTAGCCGACGGGGCTCGCGGAACCAATAGAAGAGGAGTTCGCATGAGTATAAATAAGAGGAAGAGAACTCAAGGGGAGGTTCAAGGGGAGAACCCAAAAGGTAGAGAAAGAGAGAAATGGGGTCATCCCGGAAGACGACCGAAGAAGCACTGTGCAGATCTCATGAGAGCACGTTCCATGTGATGTCTCATGAGATCCCGAGAGATAAGTAGTTTCTTCGCCTCATAACCGTCGTGAGGTCTCTTCTTTTCCCTCTCACGTCAGATATAGGTCTAAGTGCCCTACCATCAAATACGACCAATAAGTATCACAATCTCTGGATGTGATGAAGACCCCTAAACCTCACAAACTCACTCTCACGAGTATTTGTTTCCAGTGGTAAACGTCTGACTTGGGCGTCGGAGAACGTTCGGGAGGGAAACACCCTTTCGTTCCTTTTGAGGGTTGTCTAACATGTCTTTTAGTGTTTTCAAGACTCGATGATCCAGTTCAGTGCCATCTCGAACACTACTCATCCCTTAGAGGACGAATCCGGGACACAAAATTGAACCGTCCCGGAGAACATAAACCCCCCCCCTCCCCCCACCATTTGAATCACGCAAAATGCTCTTGAAAAAATTTGTTGTTCAGTCACATTTGCTGTTTGCAAATCGCTGTTTATAATGGCGAATATGACTGAAAAAGACAAAAGAGAAAAACCAGTCTTTGGATAGGAAGATAAGGTCTCTGTACCATCATCTCCATCCATTTCTGTAACCAATGTCGGTTTCTAAACAATTGCATGTTTCTACAACAAAAAGCTAATAAAAACAAACCATGACATGGCTTTTCGGGTTGAAGCAGGGTCATGTTCGTGCGCAGTTGGTGGAGAGAATACATAGGTATGGGAAACTATGGTCTAGTCATTATTGCAACAAGATCTTCTCCAAGACCATCTTGAAGAAGTGACCTTGATTAGTGCCAAAATGTTGTTGTTTTTGGGTTTCAAGATCGGATAAGCTTTATCATAGAAAATGCCTCTTTTGATTTTCCAAGACCATCTTGAAGATGTAACAAGTGTTTTGTTTCTGTGTTTTCAAGATCGATTAGGCTCGGTCTTTTTTTTCTAAAGTAACAACAATTTCTTAAAGCCACATTGCTCTTTTTCTTTGGGTCAACAGCCATTAATGTTCTTAATTTTTAAGCCATAATTTTTTTAAATAAAATAACGATGTGATATATATCAAACACATCAATAAAAGATATATGATAGATGAGAAGAGTAATTATGTATGAATTGAAAAAAATACGAGAAGAAAAGACAAAAAAATATATACTATTAGTGTGATAAATGAGAATAAACTGTTGATGTTTAAAGATGAAAAAAACAAATTAATAAACAATATATGAAAGATAAAATATATTATATAAAAATAAAATAACGATGTGATCTCTATCAACCAAAAAAAAAAAATCAATTCATTATTTATGGTTTACTGTATTTAATACATTAATTAAAATTCAGATTTTTTTTAGTTTGTAACAATAGTCAGTACCACCTATAGCGAGGAATGAGTCATGACGTGAGTCCTTCTGTTAGTGGGTCGGGTAACAATTAGTTTTTCAAATCCATTTCTGACGAATCAGAGTAGAAATGGCCTAGATTTGTGTGAAAAGTTTAGCAAAATGTGTATGAGTGTATCTCTTGTGACATGAGTATTTGGAGCAGACCCGATTCGGATCGACCCGGTATATTTTGGGATTTCTTCTGAGTTCGAGCAGAATCAGAGCCGGGTTTGAACAGATACATATAAAACATTGGTATAGGGCCATGATTCTTGAAAAAAATTTAGGGCCAGCTTGTTTATATGAAGAGTTGGGTATTCGCAATGTTCTAAAACTCGGTCAAATTGGTCGATTAATCGCCGATTCGATGTTGTGACGTTGTTAGCCGATGGGATTATGCTAAAATCGGATAAAAAATCGGCAAGAAGATGAAGAACAAAAGAAAGAGAAAGGGAATTGCAGAAATTTGAGTGGAAAGCGTCGGGAAGGAGAAGAAGTAAAGAGGAGAAAGAATAAACTTAATTAAAATTAAAAAAAGTTAGTGGTTGCCAGTTGGAATTAAAGAAAAATTAAAAAAATGAAAAAAAATAAAGAGTTGGGTATTCGTGGGTTGAATTAATTTTAAAAATATATTTTTTTCAATTGATGTAAAACTAATTTTTAACATAAAACACATGAACATCATTAATATCTAAATATAAATCACCGATTTGGACCGCATAGCAAACGATTAGTCCCCGCTTAAGCGCTAAGCAGTTATTGAATGTCTCATTAGCGCCTAGCGATTTTTTAAACATTGCTTTTTAGATCCAATTGTTTTTTTTTAATTCATTTAGAAAATACACTAAAATCTTAAAAATATGAATTTAATAAAAAAAAATTAAAAAAAATATTTAACAAACAAACACCAATCATCGCCTCGTTGTCGCGTGAAGAGAAATAAGAAATAGAAATTGCACTCACTGACTATGTGATAAACTTTTGTTAAGTTTCATAATAATGTAATTTTTTTAATGGCAAACTTAAGGTTTTTAAGCAATTTGATGTTTTATGTATTATAGAGGGCCCAAAAATTTTATTTCGTATCGGATCCCGAATATGTCAGGCACGGCTCTGAGCAGAATCTGAGTGGAGCTTCTCGTATTCACGATGGGTTTGGAAACACTTTCTTTGCTTGAAACACTTCTCATGGAGTTTCTCCGGTAGAGCTTCGATTGCTTGGCTTTCAAGATTCTTAACGGGGTTGAAGAAATGATTGCTCTTAAGAATCACAGAGAACTTCTCTTGGACCATATGAATTAAACCCATAAAGCGTATTTCCTTTCCTTGTCTGAGAAATCTAGGGAACGATGCGTTCAAGGGCTCACTGATGTTTGAGGAAAATAGGGTTTCTCATTAATTTTTTTATTCTTCAAGACCATTTGAAGAAGTTACTTTGCTTGGTAACAAAAGTGTTTTGATTTTGTGTTTCAAGATCGCATAACCATTTCAAGGAGACGCTGCCCAATTTTGCTGTCGATCGGTCTCATCAACGTGCCTAGTCCTCGAATTTTTTATTATCAAAAATCGCTTAAACAAATTATTACAAGAACTCACTTAATCGGATTGATTCAACACAAACACACCTCTTTACCGTCAAAACAAAGAGACAAAATCCTCTTTTGATTTCTCTATTACACCTCATGGTTCTACGAAATGCTAATGTGACCCTTTCAAAAGAAAAAAAAAAAATGCTAATGTCACGCCTCTTTGTTATACATAAATAGATCACGTCCCCTTTTAGATATACATTATATTATTTCAGTCAATAAATAAATTTAGACTTATCTTTAAACTCTCTTTTCAATAAATATCTTATCAATGTAGATACTCTTAAACTGTTTACAATGAAGAATGATGTATAAAAGAAAAGTTGTAAATTATGTGGCAAAATTTTGTGTTGAAATTGATCAATGGTGTTGATAATAATTGAATGGATACTTGTCAACATTTTAATGGTTAAACAATTTTATTTGATAAATAAGAAATAGATTATACACATGGAACACATTGATTGGTCGCTCAGATTTTGGATTTTTTGTTTCTCCTTACTTATTTAACATCAATTATTTCATAATAATTATACATACTTATAAATATTTTTATTCCAGAATTCATAATTTTTCATACTTTATAAATAGAGACTTGTTTCATTTAATTTGGACATAAAAAAAAATCCGTCTCTTTGACTAGTTTTTCTATTAGTCTCCAATAAACTTATGTTTTAGTTTTAAACCGTTTATAAACTTTTATAAGCCTTTTATAAGCTCTTTTGTAACTCTTTATAAACCTTTTATAAACGTTTTATAAACAATTAAAAGATCTTTATAAAACTTATAAACTTCTCTCTTCTCGTCTTTTTCTTACAACATCTATATTATTTACAATTTTTTTTTAAAAATATATATAAACTAAAAACGAAAACAAAAAAATATTTTATAAAATTTGTTAACTCTTATTTATATTAATTTAATTTCGATTGATAATTAATTGTCATTAATAATATGTAATTACCAAAAACATAAACGTAAAGAAAACAAAATATATAAATTAAAAATAATGGGTGTTGAATTATGATGTGAAAGAGAGAAGATAATGTGTAGTGTTGAAAAGAAAAAAAAAGGTGTTGTCATATTACAACCAATGTAGATAGATTTAGAGCTAGGAATGACGTAGGAGAGTCTCTTCCTAGTATCTTGTCATATTTAATTAAAAATAAATTCAAATGAATAAAAAATAAATAAATAAATAATGCTTCTAACTCGACTTTTAAGTGTGACTAGCATTTTTTACAGAAGAAAAGTATTGGTCCATATCTGTGGTAGAGTTTGTAAGAAAAAAAACGATGCTTAATTTTCCTCTCTATTATTTAACATCAATTATTTTATAATAATTATAATTATATATATATAAATATTTTTATATCAAAATTCATAACTTTTCATACTCTATAATATAGAGATTTGTTTAATTTGATTTGGACACAAGAAAAAGAACTGTCTTTTTTACTATTTTATGTTAGTCTCCAATAAACTTATGTTTTTAGCTTTAAACGGTTTATAAACTTTTATAAGCCTTTTATAAGCTTTTTTGTAATTCTTTATAAACATTTTATAAACTTTTAAGAGATCTTTATTAAAATTATAAACTTCTCTCTTCTCGCCTTTCTTTTACAACGTTTTTATTATTTGCAATTTTATTTAAAAAAATTATATAAAATAAAAACGTAAACAAAAATTATTTTATAAAATTTGTTAACTCTTACTAATATTAATTCCATTTCAACTGATAATTAATTTTCATTAATAATATGTAGTTACCAAAAAAATATAAAGAAAATATAAAATATAAAATAAAAATAGTGGGATAGGATGTTTTAATTTTATTAAACAAAACTATTTTAGAGGGTAAAATTTAAGTTGGTGTTGGATTATGATGTGAAAAAGAAAGAAGATGATATGAAAGAGAGAGAAGATGATATGTACTGTTTTAAAAAAAAGGTGTTGTAATATAGTCTTAGAGCTAGGAATGAACGTAGGAGAGTCTTTTCCTAGTGTCTTGTCACATTTAATTATGAAAAAGTTTAAATGAATAAACAAAGAAATTAAATAAATAATGCTTTTAAGACTATTTCCATCAATGGTTCTTAAAGATTTTCTTAAAATATATTAAACAAATAAAAATTATAATAATAATGAATGAGTTCTGAAAAAATTAAGAAACCCACTCAAAAGTTTTTTAAATTTTTTAAATAAAAAATTTTGAGTGTGTAAGTTTTTAAGAACCCCAATCATTATTTATTAATTTATTTTTGTTTAATATATCTTATAAACTCTTAGAACCAATCTCCATCAATGCTCTAACTCGGCTTTTAAGTGCGACGTCCAGATCAGCGATAGAGTTTGTTATAAAAAAAAAATAATGCTTAGAGCATCCCTTAGAAACTATGTGAGTTTTTAAGAAAATAAAAATATTAATATTTTAATAGTATAATTATATTCAATTTTAAAAAATCATTAAAATGTTAGTTGAGTAACACATGGAAGTGAATAGGTTAGAACCAATTCTTAAAATTCTTGTTTAAGAACTTTTGTCACTCTTTCCTATTTTATTTTAATTTTTATTTATTTTAATGGTGTAATTCTTAGATTAGAAGCCACCATTAGAGGTGATCCTAGTTTTCCACGAGTGAGGAGGGAAGAAACCATATTTTCGGTAACCAAAAAACGAACGAAGTACAGTAAATGATATAATTTGAAACCAAAAACATGACCAAAGAAAAGGGACAACTTTGTTGTTTTTAAACAGAAAGGGACAAAATTGCAAATTCTCGTTAAGTAGTGTGTTTGTCTGTTTGAGTCTCTCTGCTGCATATTAATGCTAATTGTTATTAATTAAGACAAACATAATAATATTAAATTAGTATTATGTTAGTTAATAAAATAATGTTAAATATTAAAAAAATATAAGTTTTCAAAAATAAAAACTTTATATTGACATTAACAATGAGAAATGCTCTAATGTTAAATTGAATATAAATTTTTTAAATTAAACTATAATTAAAAATATTAATATTATATTGATGAAAGATTTAGCAGATATCTCATAGAGATAGAAATTTTGGTAAAATTTGTAAACTAAAATATATTCATCAAATTTTATTTTTAAACTAAAATATAAAAAAATATTTCTTTTATATTAATAAGTGATCCAATAGGTATCCTATCAATATAGATTAGAGCTATGAATGACGTAAGAGAGTTCTTTCTAGTAAGTCTTATCACAATTAATTAAAATGAAATTCTAAATAAATAAACAAAGAAATTTAATAAATAATGCTTCTAATGATATTGATAATTCATTGATATCTTCTTTTTCTAAAACAAATCGCCTTTAATTCTTGAATAATACATATCACTTCTACTTCTATTGTAACAAACGGTTTATTTTTTATGTGAAAAATGTCCGTCTCAATAATTCTGATTTAAAAAAAATAATGCTTAGTAGCCGTCAAAAAAAATAAAAAATAATAATGCTTAACCTGAAACCAAAAACAGGACCAAAGAAAAGGGACAATTTTGTTGTTTTTAAAAATAAATAGACAAAATTGCAAATTCTCGATTTTTATTGCTACAAAATGGAAAAAAGCGAGAGAAAGTTAAAGCAGTGTGTGTTTGAGTGTCTCTGCTGCATATTAATGGCGAATGTGACTGAGAAAAACGACAAAAGAGACAAACCACTAACCAGCCTTTGGGACGGGAACGTCTCCGTACCATCTCTCGCAGAGCACACAACATTCTCTCTCTCCATCTATTTCCTGTTTTATTTCACCAACCTCTCTCTTCCTATTGTCTTCTCTTGCTTTACCCTCTCTCTCTCTCTCTCTCTCTCTCTCCTCTCTCTCCATATTTGATTCTTCTTTTCCACTTTCGTGAAATCGATTCTACTCTGATGTTCGAAGACAAATCCATGGGCTTTAAAGGTTTTCCTGGCGATTTCAACATACGACGAGGTTCGGATCGTCGTCTTCCTGATGGGGTTCTACAGAATCTCGAAACAAACCCATTTCTGACGAATCAGAGTGGTAATGGTCTTGATTTGTGTCAAAAGCTCAGCGAAATGGGTATCTCTTGTGACATGAGTATTTGGAGCAGACTCGAACCGGTTCGGGTCGACCCAAGAGATTTTGCGTTTTCTGGGTTTGAGCAGAATCTGAGTGGATGAGCTTCTCGTATTCACAACGTTTCCTCTACTCGCCGAGTTTTTCTCCAAAACGCCTCTCATGGAGTTTCTCCGGTAGAGCTTAGATTGCTTGGCTCTCAAGATTCCGTTAACTCCAACGGGTTTGAAGAGATGATGGCTCTTAAGGATCACAGAGATCTTCTCTTGCACCACATGAATCGACCCATAAAACGTTCTTCTCCTTGTCTCAGACCCGTCTCTTTTGGGAACGATGCATTTCAGGGTTCATTGATGTTTGAGGGAGATAGGGTTTCTCATGCCCTAGCCGCCGTGGAAGCTTCTGGAGAACTTGAAGGCAGAAGGGTTTCTAGAGCTTCTTATCTAGAGGATAGTCTGATTAATCAAGGCTCCTATGGGAAGATGAGTCAAAATTGCATTAGTGGTTTGCCTCGGGATTTTGCTTCCATGGTTAACATCTACGGATCTGTGAACTTAATGGCTAAAAATCAGATGGGTTACAGAGTTTTGCAGATATTGGTTGATGAAAGAACGTTTCTTGAAGCTATATTCTTTGAAATCGTTAACCATGCTGTTGAACTCTCCATAGATCCATTTGGGAATTACATCGTCCAGAAGCTATTACATGCGTGTGATGAGGAACAGAGAACGATGATTGTGAGTGTTTTGACCTCTAAACCAGTGGAGCTCATCAAAATCTGTCTCAACAACTATGGGTAAGCTTTTAAGTTTTGTTTCTATCAATTTTTAGTTCTTTTTGCTGCAAATTTGGTGACAGAAACAGACAGAGCTTCTATCAAGTTCTCTGCTTCATTAAAATCTAGTCAACAAATTATAATATTATAAAACCATTTAATTCATTATTCATTTGAAAAAAAAAAGGACGAATAAAAGTTCTCACAAGTCCACGAGTTTTCAATAGAAATGGAGACATTTCATCTTTTGTTGATTAGGATGCAATTTTTCTTGGTTTTTGAGAAAGAAAATATTTTGCTTTATTTGGGAATATTTGAAACCTCTCCATAGATTTGGTAATAAGGTTTTAGACATCGCTATCAATAAAAGAAGGCAACATTTGGTAGAAAAGGATGAATATTCAATTTTTACTTTTTGCTGTTTTTGGACAAACAGTAGCAAAAAAAGCTGAGACCTTTGGGCAAAAGCATTGAAATCTGCTCTCTCTGATTTCTGATTTCTGTGTTTTGTAATGAAACAGGACACGAGTTGTCCAGAAGATGATCCAGACGGTGAGGACAAGACAACAGCTTGAGATGGTGAAGTCAAGTCTCAAACCAGGCGTTCTTGCTCTTGTTAAAGATCTGAATGGGAACCATGTGATTCTGAGTTGCTTGAATTCTCTTGGTCCTAACGACAACAAGGTTTGATTAAATCTCCATCTTTTGTTTCTTACTTAAGCTCTGATGACTTAACATATGTCTGATCACTGATGAAATGCTTCTTTGATTACAAACACAGAACTGCTCACTTGTGTGTGGCCAAATCAAGTTGCAACATCAGTTTTTCATTGTTCTTTTAAATAAAATGTTTTGGTAATGAGTCTTGATATCTGTCAAGTTACAAAGACCAGAGATTCTATAGACATTTTTTGTATTTTGCTAACTCATTATTTTTGTTTATTTGTCATCTAGTCTCTTCAGATCAAAGAGTAGGAAAATTAATATTTATGAAAATTTGGTGGCAGTTTGTGTTGGAAGCAGCTACAAAGCATTGTGCTGACATTGCAACTCATCGCCATGGATGCTGTGTGCTTCAATGTTGCATTTCAAACTCTGTTGGAGCGCAACGTGAGAGACTCATTGATGAGATATCCAGAAACGCACTTCACCTTTCTCAGGATCCATTCGGGTAAATCCAATCTCAACTCTAGGCTGATCAATATGATTTGTAATAGTATGAAACAGTCCTTATGGTTTATGGAATCATGCAGGAACTTTGTGGTGCAGTGCCTAATAGAGAACAATGTATCTTCAGTGAAGTTACTAATGCAGTTTAGATTGCATTACGTAGAGTTAGCGACTCAGAAGTTTAGTAGCCATGTGGTGGAGAAATGTCTTAAGCATTATCCAGAGAGTCGAGCTGAGATTGTCCGAGAGCTTCTCTCTTTCCCAAACTTTGAGTATCTCTTGCAGGATCCTTTTGGAAACTATGTTATCCAAACAGCTCTTTCTAAAACCAAGGTCAGTCCAAAAATCAAACATAGTTATACAACTAAAAAGCTTATAGAAACATAACCTAACATGGGTTTTTGGGTTGGAACAGGGTCTTGTTCATGCACGGTTGGTGGAGAAAGTTCATAGGTATGGGACACTAAAGTCGAGTCCTTATTGCAAGAAGATCTTCTCCAAGACCATCTTGAAGAAGTGACTTTGATTAGTAGCAAACTTCTTGTTGTTTTGTGTATTAAAAATCGGATTAGGCTTTAACATAGACTCTGCCTCTTTTGATTCTCCAAGACCACCATCTTGAAGAAGTGACACAAATTGTTGTTGATTTGTGTTTTAAGATCGGATAGGCTTAAAAAAGACACTGTTGTTTTGTGTTGTCGGTCTCTTTTTTTTTTGTAGTGACAACAACTTTTAAAGCCCTCTTTATATATATAACTTAAAAAGACCACACTGGTTCTCTCTCTGCCTCTCTTTTGCATTATTTCGGAAATCAAAACACACAACAGAAACAACAAACAAAGTTTTCAAAGAACAAAAATCAAACGGTTTCAAGAAAAGAAAGAAAGAGATGAGAGAAGACATAAGCTTTTGTTTCTCTGTGGAGGAGAGATTGTTTAACCATCATCTTCACCAAGAAGTGCAACAAGCATCTTCTCGTAATTTCCACGAGTGTCTTTGGTAATGGCTTTCTCCAAAGGAATGCTGTTCCTGCGCTGATACTCTTCTCCTATGACCTTCAAGTCAATCTCAGCTCTTGTGGTGACAATTCTAGTGAGAGCTCCTTCGTCTGTTCCGGTTTTGTTGATTGCTGAACGAAGAACATCCACAAAGTAAAGCTCTGGTCTTGTCAAGCACTGAATCCTTGATCTCAACAGTCCAAGAAACTTGTCGTCCTGGTCTCCTTCTTCAAGGCTCTATAAGATTAAAAAAAGGAACAGTTTAGCATTATTATAAAACCAAGAAGCTTAGAAGGAACAGTTTAGTCTTCACCTTGAGGATTTCCTCGCCGTGATCATCTTGGTAGTGATTGAAAGTAGCATTGAGCTGTGCTTTGCTTCTTGTGCACAAAATCTTAAGGACATCATCCTCGTTGGGGCGCTTCTTGATATTCTCATGGATTAGCTTAGCCTCTTGCTTTGCCAATGTCATGTTCACTTCATCCCCTTCGTACCTGTATGAGGTAACAAGAGAAACCAAAAGCTGCAAAAGAAACACGTAACTCAATGAATGTTTCAAATACTTTCATTGTTATAAAAAACTTGAAGATTAAAATTTTTTGTTTTGCTTAACAGGAGATTCCGAAACCCGTAATCCTCTCAGGTCTGACCATAGCATGTAATATAATCTCGTCCCAAACGTCATTCCTGTAACATTTAGTGTTTAAAGATTAAAGTTGTTATTACCTTTCTGAAGTCACCGGTGGTGTGTTGAGCAGCAGGACCGTCTTTTAGCATGTGCAAATAGAGCGGTTGAACAGGGTCCCAATTTTAAGAATAAAATTTCTTTAAGATATTTTATAAATCAGGGCCCCAAATTTTTCTAAAAATTTATTTACCATATTAATATGCTTTCCATAAATATTTTGAACAGATCTACATATAGTTTGAGACGTTCTTGTTGAACAGCATCCTCTTCAAGGGACTTCTTGTAGCGAGCATGGTAGGCTTGCCTAGCGTGAAGAAGCTGCGTTGAGCTCCTTGTGCAGGCTATTTCCATAAGCACTTGGTTGCTTGAAGTCCATCTCTTGGTGGCTTCATTAGCCAATAAGGCATCGCGCTCACCCGGTTCAAGAGTCCATAGCATGAAGGAAAACATATTAAGACCACAAAACTTAAAACTAGGCTTGCGAGTTCGTTTAGTACGGGTATTAGTTCAGTTAGTCGGATAGTTCGGTTTAGGAAAATATACCGAAAATAAATTACAGTTTGGTTTGAGTCAGGTATCGGATTGTTAGGGTATTAATTTTTTTACCGAAATTAATCGAATTTCTTGGCTTTTTTTGTTCAAATTCGGGTAAACTCGATTAAAGTCAAGTAATTCTGTTCGGAATTTTTAATATATTCTTGAAATTTTGGTATAATTCATATAATTCGATATGGTTTGGTATTGTTTTGGTTAAGAAATTTTTTTTAAAAAAACTGTTAACCGATCGGTTTGGTCGAACAAAACCGAACTGATAATCGAATCAATTTTGCTGCAATGCTGCCAATCGGTTCTCAACCAAAACTAAAAATTCTCGGTTCGGTTTTGGAAACTTCGGTTCGGATAAAAGTTGCTGGCCTACTTAAAACACACATATTTGTCAAAAAAAAGTTTCGGAATTTCGAAAACCGGACCTCGAAGTCGTTAGAGAGTTCTTTGTCAAGAGTCTTAAGAAGGTCTTCTCCAAAGGTTTCATGGTATGTTTGTCTGATCAGCTTCCTCTGTTCAGGCAAAACTAACTGGTTTGAACAGGTAATTGTTTTTTTTTTTTGTCTTAGATTTGGCTGAACTAGTTGAGTCGTTGAACAACCATATGAATGCTAACCGCAATGACTTGTATTGTGTATAAACAGCATCACGAAAACCTACTTTGAAAATCTGGTGAAAGCTTTGGAGAATGGCCTTGCGCGCTGATGTGGATACGCAAGAGGCTAGCAGCAACTCAATAAACTCTAAATCTAGCAAGACAAAAGACGGTGGGAAAGGTAAAGGAAGCTCCAAAAATGGCGGGTCCAGCAGAAACCCAGATGAAAACTGAGATCTCTCAGGTTTCGGTTCCGTCTCTCTCTCTCTCTCTCTCTCTTGTGTGCGAAGCCATCTCATTAAGAACATATTAACTTACTTGGGAGGAAATAAAGATTTGAGCAGAGTGGAGAAAGGTTTGGGTTTTACAATATTTTACAGTAGCCTCCTCTGAGTTTGAAGGCTGGTGAGACAAAGGACTGCACGCACAAGTGAACTATCTCTCTCTGTCTTATGCGGGACGAGGGACCGTAAGAGTTTGTGATAGTTTTTAATTTACTCGACCCTAAATATATTGTATATAGTATAAAATAATCTGCACATTTGGTACTTTGGATTTTTGATTGCCGTGCTCTGCGTTCAATGTCTACGAACCAAACTTGAGTCTCTTGTCTGAAAAATTTCTCCATGTCAAGAGGAAATGTTACTTTGTGATTGTCTCTTTCACCTACTATGATCTATTCATTAATTGCTCCTAATTTTCTGAATCCAAAACACCGCAAGAAAGTTTAGAAATTGTTTAGTTTTTGTGAGTTTAGTTACACTCTACAATGTAAGATCAGGCTGACTTTTCTTTCTATGCTCTTTTAGTTAATGTTGCAGAAAAGAGTGTGCTTCCTCATTCTTTTAGAAAATGCTGATATGTCAGCCTGACATTGGTCAATGCACCTACTACAAAAGGTCAAAGAGAACGTTCTGTCAAATAAGCTACTCACTAAATTAGAATTTATATATTGTTGCCTCTGTAAGAAGGCGCCAAACACAAGTCAGAGATTTGAATTGTCATCTAATGCAATGGTCAACTATTTGTTTTGTGCTTCGCTGAAGCTTATTTTGGTACGACTCTTTCAAATTCCCCATGAAATTAGTGGTTGGTGTTAAGTTACATGCGCTTCCAACTCAAAACCAATTGGCAGTGAGTGGATTGGCCCATGTACCTTATATATTATTTAAGATCCCTTTCAATTTCCGATGTGTGATATATTCCCTAATACGCCCTTTCGAGATGATGGTTCTTAGCCATTGATCTCGGTATGTTTGGGCATGGATCGACGGACCATCTTTGGGTCACATATCGATGATGGATCAGATTGGATTGCGTGGATCGGGCTCTGATACCATGTTAAGTTACATGGGATTCCAACTCAAAACCAATTGGCAATGAGTGGATTGGCTCATGTACCTTATATATTATTTAAGATCCCTTCCAACCCTAATAGTTGGTGTCATTATCTTCATTTGTTTTTTTTTATGTAATGCTTCTACATGCACTCGACTCAATCTGTAATCTCAATGTTCGTTACTCAAACTTCTCTTGTCTGATTTTTTTTCAGGCTAGATTACACAAAGTGATTTCGGATCTTCAATGGCTTTCACTGATGCGAAAGATGGGTCTAAAGGATTTGTTAAGAGAGTGGTCTCATCTTTCTCCATGAGGAAGAAGAAGAATGCAACAAGTATAGGAGGAGGCTGTGAACCGAAGTTGCTTCCAAGATCGAAACCAACAGGTTCTACTAACTATGAATCCATGAAGGTACCTGCAGCAAAGAATATTTCAGATGTCACAGTCAAAACAAGGATCAAATCATCAGCTAGCATAACACAACTACCTAGACGGGAAAAGATCGATGATCGTGGTGTGGGTGGGACGAATAAGAAGTGTGAACCTGTTGAGGCAACAATAAGCTCAGATTTTAAAATATTACTATGGAGTGAGAGAAAGTGAAAGAGCTGAGGAAGAATGTCGAAGGATATGGTAAGATGGCAAAGAAGGGTTTGGAGGAAGGTATTGGTTCGTTTTGGAAGAATTTGGACAACCTTATCAACGAGGTTTGTAAAAATGGAACATGATGATGTTGTGAACTCACACCCAACTTTATAAAAACTTTGTGTGTAGTGTGTGTGATTCATGTATTTATCAATCTTTTTGCCATAACATATCACATATGCGAAGTCGAAGATATGGCTTTTGGGTGGTTCATTTGGTCAAATTTTTCTTCAAGTCATTATTTATTATTGAATGATGAACTCTAATGCGTTTTTTCGGTCAACCATCGCGATCATATATTTTTAATGTTAGAAAATTTGAGATATAATATTTTTGTGCGTATTTAAGGTGCATTTTGATGTTTGTTTTATTTTTTAATTTAAAATTGTTAAAAAAAAATTAAATATATATCTACTAACATCACCATATATCATATCTATTATGTAAAAGAGGTCCAACTCTCTCCCAACACGTCAGCACAGCCGCGCAGGAGAGAGCGCCACATGTCCTTAAAAAAAAATTCAACTTCTTACCTTCTACTCTTCTAGCCTTCTCGACTTCTAGTGTTATATCCGCTCTCTGCCGAACTATAAATTTATCCCACCTCCCCGCTATTGCCTCTCACCAACGATTCCATTTGCCTTTATTTTACCTCTCCCTTCAGGAACTTAATTTTCGTACGGCTTGATGCGTTACGGTGGCCGTGGACCCCGCTGTGATCTGTCAGAAAAGCTACCTCCTTAAACTTCCTCCCGGAAAAATCACCGGAAATGTTGGGATATCAATCCAAGTCCCAAATCGGAAGATTAGACAGGAATGGTCTAATATATAAGTAATGTCCAACTCTGATTAGTATGAGGCCTTTTGGGATAGAGCCCAAAGACAAATCCGTGCGGGCTTTGCCATCTGGACCCAAAACGGACAATATCATACTAATGAGAAAGTTGGACATGGGCTTGAAAAGCCCAACAAGTGGTATCAGAGCTCAAGTTCTAAAAAGTGGACCTGGAGGAGTGGGTTGGGCCGGATGTTTGTTGTGGGAGGAGAGCCCTCAAGGTGACCTAGCGATTAAGGATGCTGGTGACTTGTGTCGAAAGTCTTCCTAGCGGTGCAACAAGGATTGCAAGGGTTAGGTGAAGAGTTTCGTTGGTGAGTATGGCAGTACAAGATGAGTGCCAGGTTTCGCGAAAGGTTGGAGGTCAAGGGTTCGTGTGGTCCTTGGCTTGAAGGGAGGATTGTTGGGATATCAATCCAAGTCACACATCGGAAGATTAATGGTCTAATATATAAGTAATGTCCAACTCTGATTAGTACGACACCTTTTGGGATAGAGCCCAAAGCGGTCAATATCATACTAATGAGGAAGTTAGACATGGGCTTGAAAAGCCCAACAGGAAACAAAGAATACGTGCATATTCCAGTTAATTTCAACTAAAGTTTGTGTTTCTCCTTCGATTAACAAACTTATGCTAGAGGTTTGATTTGGTTCTATGGTCATTGAAAAATGGGTTTCTTTCGATTACGCTTTTTGCCAATAGGATCTCAATGTTGAACACTCAGATCACATCTGTTTGAATTAGAATCCCGGGAAAATTTAGCATTTTCATGTTGACAATTATTAGTATATTCCGTTCATTTCAATTTCAATGGTGTAAGAAGATTTGGGATGTAATTGTGTGCGAATAATTTTACAAATCTTTTCATATAAACCAATTAATTCCAGCTGAAGTGACGGCATGTGTGATTGAAGAGTTCCTACCAAATGGTGAAAAGCTCCCAGATGTAATCAACAAGACTAATGTAAGGAAAATGAAGGACCTTGTTCATCATTTATTTCAACGCTTACTCGGCTCTGTAACTACTTGGCTTTTCTCGCAGGAAAATTTCAAATACTGGAATTGTTGTTTGAGAAGAGACCAAGACCGTCTATACGACCACACTCATCCATATCAGATCAAAGTGAAAGATTTCATGGACAGCACACACATCCAAGTTCCAAGTAAGCCCATTTCTCACTCTTTCTACCTATTATAGAAATTGATTCCATATTTCTTCGAATAATATTCAAGGAACGCATTATGACATTTGGAAAAGAGAAAAACAAAATTCTCTAGAACATATAAATTTGTGCTCATCACAAGAAATCTTCTCTAGAACATATAAATTTGTATTGAATATTTTCGGACTACGCGTAGCATATATATCATTTCCCGATTTTGTTATCTTTGGAATGTGATGCTAATGCTTAATGTGAAGATTTTGTTTCATTCTTTGGCAGGTATGAAGAGTACATTGACTATCTATATCCAGAAGAATTTCAGCCAACGAATCTAAAGATTCTTGAAGCAGCCTCTAGGTGGAATAAGGAGAAGTTTGCTGCTTTTGGGGATTACGATTAAAATTTTCTTATAGCAAAACTGCGAGTCGTTGTTTTGTATTCTCACTTTGAGTTCTATTTACATCGTCACTCATCTGTTTTGGTTTAGCAGTAATCTTTTTAATTTTCTGTCCAAGACTCAATCTGATATATTTACCTTTTTGGTTTTGATTCGAGCTTTCTAGAATTATATATAGGACAGAGCTTCACAACCGTATCTTAAAGGAAGCACATCGCTAATTTTTGTTGTAGGTTTTTAGCTATGCTCTGTTTTATGTCCTCTCTCTGTTTCATTCCTCTTGGGTTGTTTTGTGTGGAACTTTTGCTTTCAAGTACACAAAAAATGGCAGGAGGTGATCAATGACTTACGTTTGCTTGATGCATCTAACGAGGAGAGTACTTCCCTGTCACACAACCCTAGCATTGAACCTTCAGGTAACAAACGAAAGCCCCTGTGCAAAATAATATTAACATTACTAACAACTCTGTCCAATGGTGTTACAAGTCATATATATATAATCACATGTGATCAACATCTGCTGGATTGGAAAAACTAGCTTCCCTCAAATACACAACTATACCATGCCTTGAAGAAAACTTGGAATAATTTCAACATGACCCTTCTTACATATGAGAGAAGAAAGTTGTCTTCAAATTTCTCTGTGGCAAGTTATTTCATCATCTATGGTGAAATTACAACGACAATAATTTCAAAGTCTGTTTTAACACATGTTGCCTCTGCAGGAACTACCAACGCTCTTTTTAAACCATTATCCCGAATACTACTTGTAATTGTCCCACTATACCATTGAAATATTTTGTTTCGAATGTCAAGTTAACCAAGTGAATGATTATTGATTTCAAATGCACCATTGGTGAGATACACAAGGTCTTCCAACACACAAGGTCTTGGTATACTGTTTTGGCTAACTTGAGGCTAAACTAGCAAAAGGATATATATCGTTTGGTACCTCCAACAAAGTGCTCCGGTTTTGTCACTTGGTCCGCATGTAAAGAGAGAGAGAGAGAGAGAGTTCTATCCCACTACCTTAAATATAATAATTGCATCACCAAGAAAGTTTTTGTCAAGAACCTACAAGTCTCTTATTCATGAGTTGTAAGCTAGAATTTAACAGAAAGATACTCAAACCAAACAAAAATTATTTAAGCAACTGTTAAATGGTACTCTTTCTGTTCTCTTGTATAAATTTTTTAGACCAACAGTACGTAGATTAAGAAATATAAATGTTTATCTTCTTTACTAAAAATTAAAAAAAAAAACTTAATTCTTCAATACAAACTATTCAACCATTTAAAATGCTATAAATACAAATGCTCAAAAATATTAAATAAATATAATCTTTGCTTATAAATGTAAAAAAAAAAAGTGAAACAAAATTTGATTCCTTGAACATTTTAAATATATGAGTAATTATGATTACAATTAGGTTTAGCCATTCAGGTTCTGGTCAAAAAATTTAGATTTTGTTATAAATCATTGAGGTTCGATCTCCATAACCGGCCCAGCCCATTGGGACATTGGCGTGAAGACAAGGCCCAATCCGTTTAGGACATAGGCGGCCACATTAGATGTTTTCCTTATTCATGTAGGAAAAGGATATTTCCTTTTCTATCCTTATGTAACTACTATATAAAGAGGCGCTTGCCCATCATAATAAAAGACGAAATTCAAACTTTTACAACACGTTATCAGCACGAGCTTGCTCTAGAAAAAAAACCCTAGCAGCCGCGCATAACCCTAAACCCCAACCGCCGTCCGCCGCTTGTAGCTGCCGCCGACCGCCGTCTTCAACAAGGCGTTTTCTAATCCAGGCGTGAGGTTCTAAGCTTGATACCGTGGTCTGTAGCTCCCGGTTCATACCATTCAACCCCAAAAGAAGATCAAGGTAAAACCCTAAGTCTAAGAACAAAATAAAATCGAATTCAACCTTAATAAACATAAACCCTAAAAACCGATTATCTTATAAACTTGTTTGGTCTTGTTAAAACCTATATTTGAATTTGAATCTAAGCTAAAGGCAAGACCTAAAATCGGTTTGTGTGTTTAAACTTGTTTGATCTCTTTAGAACCTTAAAACCGAAACCTACTTGAACATATATCAAACCCTAAAATACGGTTTGCTTGATTAACTTGTTTGCGTGTTTTAAACATATTGTTTAGCTTGTTTATTTGATGTTTAAAAACCGCATGATAAGATTATTTGTTAGAATCGAATTAGAACATTAAACATACATGAACCCTAAAACCGATTCATGTGCTTGTAAAGGATTGATTGCTTTCTTTGTTAAAATCACATGGATTGTTTTTAAACATTGAAATCGCTTGTTGAACTTGCTTGCATGATTGAAACCGATTCCTTAGCTTGCTTGTTTAATGCTTAAAATCGCATGATAGCATTACTTGTTAAAATCGAATTTGATACCATATAGAAAGCGCATACTTAGGTTGTTTAATCATGAAAATCGGACATTAGTTTTAAGTTTTAGGTTGCTAGATTGATTGTTCTTGTTGCATGATCAAAACATAAAATCGATTTTGTTAAAACCCTAATCCTATTCCAAATAGGAAAACCTTAAAACGTTTTTGTGTATTGCGTGTTCTATTGCCTAATCCTAACTGAACTAGGAATTGCATAAAAAAAAAAAAAAAAAAAATATTTTCGGACCATTAGAATTTTATTAAAACCGAAACCATAGTTTCCTTTTTAGGATTGAATTTGGAAAATTTCCTCTTTGCTTGATCACATAGAAAATCGTATAGGAAGTTTCCTTATTTAGAATTTGGATTTTCTTGTTTCCTTTATAGAATTCCTTGTTAGGATTAAAATAAAAATTGGAAACCTAATGGCATAAAATCGGAAATACAAATCAGCCATCTTGCTAAGGTCTTGATTTTATTAAAAACCCTAAGAGAAAACCGATGCTTGATTTCAGATAGGCGAGAGTCATCATGGACCTCGCAGCCCTTAATCTCTCGGGAGATAATTACTTGCAATGGGCTTATGATGCAAAGATCATACTGAAATCAAAAGGGCTCGGTGAATGCATCGTTGATGGCAATAATGAAATTGAAAGCCAAAGGCAAAGAGCCATAACAATTATGCGCTTCCATCTCACTGAAGAACTGAGAGAACAGTACCAAGATGTTAAGGACCCTTTTGTTCTTTGGACAAACTTGGGTGAAAGGTATTCAATGGTACTGTGGCAAAACTCCATGGAAGGATGGGAGACTCTCGGTTACCAGGATTTTGAATCCGTGGATGAATACCACTCTGTCCTCATGAAAATCGTCCATGGCCTCAAGCTATGTGGCGAAGTGGTAACAGATGATGATCTTTTACATAAGACCATCTCTACATTCCATTCAAAGGATTTGTTGTTATCACTTAAGGCCAAAAGTTTCACCAACTATCATGACCTATATTATTACCTAAGAAGAGGACAGAGGACTAAAGAGATTATCTGTAGATGTGATGAACTGATGAAAAGATATAGTGAGATGGAAACTCCTCAAATAAATGATGAGGAGGAAGCCTCAGACTGTGAAGGCAGCTCAAATGTTACATGAACATGAGCATGACGATGAGGGTGATTTTGATCATGAAAAGGATGATCTTATGGATAATGATGATCTCACTAAGTATGAGACTTCCGATTTATTAAACTGATTTTAGACTTAGAGTTCTAAATTGCTTTGTTGCTTTTATGTTTGCTTTGATTTGGTTTATGTCTTTGGATTTTGTGTGGATTTATTTCCTTGATTTCAATGAATGATTTAAGTTTTTTTTAAAGACATAATCTTTATTTTATGAAGTATGGATGAGTTCGTGGTGGATAGTGGGTCAAGCCACACGATTCTAAAGGATAAAAGATACTTCATAAACCTTAAACTTAAAAGGGCAAACATAAGTACTATAGCAGGACCGGCCGGCCTAATAGAAGGCCACGGTCAGACCAATGTTTTAATGTCTAAAGGCACGCATCTAGAAATCTCAGATGCATTGTTTTCACCTAGCTCAAATCGTAACTTATTGAGTTTTAAAGACATTCGAATGAATGGTCTTCATGTGGAAACAATGGGCGAAGGAAATAGAGAATTTCTTCACATAGTTAAAATTGCCCAAGGCCAAAAGAAAGTCCTAGAGACTATACCTGCTATAGCTACTGGCATATAATGTACTAAGGTAAGTATGATAGAAGCCAATGCCGCCGTAAATAAAGCTTTTACGGATATGTACACTTTATGGCATGACCGGCTGGGACATCCCAGGTCAAGTATGATGCGGAAATTGATTGCCAATACTAATAGGCACGCCTTGAAAGAAAGGAGAATAATCCCAAAGAATATAATGTGTACCTCGTGTTCACAAGAGAAATTGATTGTAAGACCATCACCAGTAAAAGTGACTAAGGAAAAAATAAACTTTATAGAAAGAATTCAAGGAGATATATGCGGACCAATACACCCACCTTGTGGGACATTCCGATATTTTATGGTCCTCATTGACGCATCTACAAGATGGTCACATGTATGCTTATTGTCATCACGGAATATGGCATTTGCAAGACTCCTTGCTCAGATAATACGCCTAAGGGCTCACTTTCCAGACTTTCCTTTAAAGACCATACGAATGGATAATGCTGGTGAATTAACTTCCCAAGCGTTTAATGACTAATGTATGTCCATGGGGGTAAGTGTTGAATACTCCGTGGCACATGTACATACACAGAACGGCTTAGCCGAGTCATTTATAAAACGCATACAGCTGATTGCTAGACCATTACTCATGAGGTCAAAGCTCCCTGTATCCGCTTGGGGGCATGCTGTCTTACACGCTGCTGAACTAATCCGTATCAGGCCATCTAGTGATCATAAGTATTCCCCATCCCAATTAATAACGGGAAAAGAGCCAGACATCTCCCATCTAAAGACATTTGGATGTTCAGTCTATGTGCCTATTGCACCACCACAGAGAACTAAGATGGGACCTCAAAGGAGGATGGGGATATATGTTGGATATGATTCACCCACGATCATAAAGTATCTTGAGCCAACCACCGGAGATTTATTTAAGGCCAGATACGCGGACTGTCATTTTGACGAATCCGTTTTTCCAACATTAGGTGGAGAAAACCGGCTGATGAAAGAAATTGCATGGAATCAAACATCCTTAAATTGGCAAGATCCTCGAACTAAAGAGAGTGACTTAGAAGTCCAAAAGATAATACATTTGCAAAAGTTAGCTATACAATTGCCAGATTCCTTTGCAGACCCAAAGAGGGTAACTAAATCGTATATACCAGCCGTGAATGCACCTATACGAATTGATGTCCAGGATGGACCGCAAGTGGCTACAGAGTCTAGGCCACGTTTGAAACGTGGAAGACCTATTGGTTCCAAAGATAAGACTCCTCGGAAATTAAAGAAAGGTGCTGAGATTCAGACCGAGGAGATAGTGGATATTCCAGACATAAATGAACCTAAGGTGCCAGAAAATGTTGCTTGGGACGCCAAGCAGCAAGGGCCTGAAGTTCCTGATAATACAGAGATCGCGATCAATTATGTCTCGTCTGGAATCCAATGGAACAGAAAAGATGTCGACATTGATAATGTATTTGCATGCAATGTAGCACTTGAAGTAATGAACGAGGATCTAGAACCCACGTCAATATATGAGTGCACTCAGCGACCAGATTGGATTAACTGGAAAGACGCTATAAACGTGGAGTTAAACTCTTTAAAGAAGAGAGAGGTTTTTGGTCCCATAATTCGGACACCTCATGACATTAAACCAGTTGGACATAAATGGGTCTTTGTGAGGAAGAGAAACGAATTAGGCGAAATCGTTAGGCACAAAGCACGGCTTGTTGCACAAGGATTCTCACAAAGACCAGGAATCGATTATGAGGAGACATACTCCCCTGTGGTGGATGCAACGACATTCCGATTCCTGATAAGCCTGGCTATAAGAGAAAAATTGGATTTACGGTTAATGGATGTTGTAACCGCGTATTTATATGGTCCACTGGATAATGAAATTTATATGAGATTGCCAGAGGGTATTGAGCTCAAAGATAAGAAAAGTTCTCGAGAAGAACACTGCATTAGGCTGAACAAATCCTTATACGGACTAAAGCAAAGTGGGCGTATGTGGTACAACCGGTTAAGTGAATACTTAGTAAAGTCCGGGTACAAGAATGATCCCATTAGTCCGTGTATCTTTATAAAGAAGTTTGCAAACAAAGGATTTGTGATTATAGCAGTATACGTGGATGATTTGAACATCCTCGGAACCTCTGGAGAAATCGCCCAAACAGTTGAATATTTAAAGGCCGAGTTTGAAATGAAAGACTTAGGAAAGACTAAGTTCTGTTTGGGAATACAGCTTGAGTATATTAATGATGGAATCCTTGTGCATCAAATGGCATATACAGAAAAGATACTCAAGAGATTTAATATGGACCAGGCCCACCCATTGACCAGCCCAATGGTGGTGAGAAGCCTCGGATTGGACAGTGATCCATTTGGTCCAAAGAAGGACGATGAAGAAGTCCTTGGTCCCGAAATGCCATATCTAAGTGCCATAGGAGCGTTGTTATACTTGGCTAGTCATACTAGACCAGATATTTGTTTTGCCGTGAACCTCCTATCAAGATTTAGTTCTTGTCCGACCCAAAGGCACTGGAACGGGATTAAACATATACTTCGTTACCTACAAGGAACGAAAGATATGGGTCTATTTTTCACTAACCTTAACAATGAAGGTTTGGTTGGTTTTGCTGATGCAGGTTACTTATCGGATCCACACAATGGACGATCTCAGACAGGATATGTGTTCACTCATGGAGGAACAGCAATTTCATGGAGATCCATGAAGCAGACACTCACGGCCACTTCATCAAACCACGCAGAGATTTTGGCGATTCATGAAGCTAGCCGCGAATGTGTTTGGTTGAGATCGATGACTCAGCACATAAGGCGAGACTGTGGAATGACCGATGAGAAGGAAGAGCCAACCGTACTCTACGAGGACAATGCCGCATGCATTGCTCAACTGAAGGATGGATACATCAAAGGAGACAGGACGAAGCACATCTTACCGAAGTTTTTCTTTACTCACGATCTACAGAAGACCGGAGAAATCAAAGTGCTTCAAGTACGTTCCTGTGACAACTCAACCGACCTATTCACCAAGTCGCTTCCAACCTCCACGCTCAAGAAGCTCATGTATCAGATCGGCATGCGCCGACTAAGAGACCTTCATTGATGCCTAAAACAAGGGGGAGTAATACGTGCTGTACTCTTTTTCCTTCACTAAGGTTTTGTCCCACTGGGTTTTCCTTGGTAAGGTTTTAATGAGGCAGCATCCCCAAGCGTATTACTATGATCCATCATCACGACCGGTTATGTCAATCAAGGGGGAGTGTTATAAATCATTGAGGTTCGATCTCCATAACCGGCCCAGCCCATTGGGACATTGGCGTGAAGACAAGGCCCAATCCGTTTAGGACATAGGCGGCCACATTAGATGTTTTCCTTATTCATGTAGGAAAATGATATTTCATTTTCTATCCTTATGTAACTACTATATAAAGAGACGCTTGGCCATCATAATAAAAGACGAAATTCATACTTTTACAACAGATTTTGGGTATTTTGGTAGTATGGTTGTACGATCCATTCCTGTATTTTTTTTATTGGGTTGAGCCTGGTTCGATTCATCCGGTTTATATCGGTTTTAAATATCCAAATAAAAAAAATTAATTTGAAATATCTAAAAAAACTAGAAAAATATTTCGATTTAAATGAAATTTAATTAAATTTTGTAAAACATTATTTAATTTTTGACAAATATAAGTAAAGTTTTTTTGATATTTTGGGTATTCAATTTATTTTTGTCTAAATATATCAAATAATTGGTTTATTATTGTAATTTTGGATACTTCAATTATTTTAAATTTAAATATAACTAAAAAATTTAAATATAAATTTGTATTTTAAGTATTTTGGATATCCATTCGGTTCTCCGTTTGATTCTGATTTTTCGAATATAAAAATCTAGAATCCATTCAGATATTTATGTCATTTTCAGTTTTAGTCGGTGCCTTCTAATTCGGTTCTATTCGGTTGATTTTTAGGTTCCAAATAATTTTCCCATGCCTAATTATTATGGCGGAATGATGATTTTTTTGCTGATACATTACATATTTGACTATCTATTTGATATTTCAAAGAATAAACGTTGCTTGAAACCCAAAGAGTTTTGTCAATGAACGTATATATAAAGTATAGAAACACGACTTAGATTTGTAGTCACAAAATGCAATAGATAATGGTGCTGAAGATCTACAATACATTGTATCTTTTGGGAACTTTTGCTTATATAAAGGATTGAAAGGTGTATAATTTGTTCTAACATTCGAACCATAACAAATCTTCTTGGTTTATTGTCAAACTGCCTAAGAAACACATACCTAAATACAATTTTGGGTTATACCATGGGATTTTTCATCACCTTATGTAACAAAAGATTATTCTCTACCAAAATTTTAAATATCACATTACTAAAAAAAATACTTTTTTTAAGTGGGTTTAAAACGTCTAAGGTTTTAAACATAATAACCCTGTAGCAAAAGCATATAACGATCTTTACGGATCATATAATAGTGTAAATAAAACCTGCACGTAGTGCAGGTACTCTCCTAATGTACGTATAAAACTTAATTGTCGTGATATAAGATCAATTTTGCAAACATGTATATGTATACAAAAGGTAGTAAGACCACCTATGGTTGAACATTGCATTTCATAATGTCAATTGTGTGGGTGAGTATGAAGTTTTTTCAAAAAAAGTAGTAATATTATTTCTACACAACTTATTCATTGATGGCACCTAAAGTAATTTTTGTATGTTCAAATTGTCATTTTTTTAATCCAACCCTTCCATAAATAAGTGTTTCATTTCTTAAATCACTAATTATACTTTTCATGGGTAAGTATAGTATTTTAATTATTTTATGTCATGAGGTGTTATGGGATGAAATAAAATAAAAACGCAGTGTGTCATACGATACAATTAAAACACAAAAAGTGTCATAGAAATCAATTTTCCTTAAAATTATTATAATTAAAATTCTAAGATTTGAAAGATTACAAATAACATTTTGATATTTTGTTAAACTTATGTTTAAAAATTTATTAAAAAAATTATGTTTAGTAGTCGTATGTTGAAACTGTAAACATTAGCAAAAGCTGAGACTACCCTTGGCTAAAAACATAGAGATCGGCTCTTTCATATTTCTGATTTCTGCATTTTGGAATGAAACAGGACACGGGTTTGTCCAGAAGATGATTGAAATGGTGAAAATAAATTAGCAGATTGGGATGGTGAAGTAAGGTCTAAAGTTGGGGCTTTCTTGCTCTTGTTAAAAATTTGATTGGGAACCATGTGATTTAGACTTGCTTGAGTTCCCTTGGTCCTAATGACAACAAGGTTTGATTAGAGGGTCACATAATCTCCATCTTTTGTTTCTTACTTAAACTCATGATGAATTAACATACGACTTGAAGAAGTGACCTTTGATTAGTACCAAAATGTTATTTTTTAAATCGATCTCTTTTCTTTTCGAGTGCCAAGAACTTTTTAAAGCCATTTCTCTATATTTTACCTATAACCTACGAGATCAAATGCCTGCAAATGTAAGTGCATTGAATACGCAATACACAATGAATTCGACAACTTGCTTAATCCTCAAACTTTTTATCAAAAACTCTCTTAAACAATTTATAACAAGGACTCACTTAATTGTATTAACACGACACAACACCCTTTTACCGTATTACCGAATACCGACCAATTCCTAGCAAAACAAAAAGACAAAATCCACTTTGATCTATCTTTCACACCTCACGGCTCTACGAAATGCTAATGTGACGCTACTCTTTTATACATAAATAGATTACGTCCCTTTTTAGAGATATACTAGGTAGTATCCGGGCTATGCGCATAGTAAAATAATTATTGAATAAAATTCGTTTAGTTTTAGTTTAAATGTTAGATTTTGGTACATATATATTAAAACAAAATTTAAAAAAATTTAGAAATAGAATTTTAAAATCGTCCTTTTGAAAAAAAAATTAGATAATGCAATTCCTCTAATTAATATAGTCAATTGATTTCTTTCTAAAATAATAAAAATTGAAAAAATCGTAATTTAAAATACTCAACTTATTAAATAAAATTAATATATATTAAATCAGTTTTAATATCAAACATATATTTGAATGAAATTAATTGATATTAAAAAGAAAATCAAAATTTGAATTAGTTTCTCCAAAAAATCCAATTAATGAGAATGTGACATACAAGAAAATAGTTAAGGACAATTCTCTTAAAAGGCACCAAATGAAGTTTTAGGTTCATATACAGCACACACGCCAAAAATGATTCAGAACTAGCCTTCATTAAACGGGTATTGACGATTATACCCTTTCTTACAAATTGTTCAGAAAAGCACTTTCTTCTTCATTTCACGAGAGAAACGATTTTCACGAAAACCTAATTCCCCCGACGAACATCTCCGGCGAACAAATCGGACAACGAAAATCTCCGACGACGAGGCGGCAGCGACATCAACGGCGACAAATCGACGGCGAGACGAAAGCGACGGCGAGACGACTGCGACATCGACGACGACGACATCAATCTAGGTATCTATTTTCGCGATTTTGTAACCGGCTTGAAAAATTGGGGTTTTTGTACGATTAGCAGAATTTATGATTTCTCTGATTTCTTTTTTTTCTATGTCTCTTTCTATTTTTTCGATAATTTGATAGAGAAAGAAATTCTAAGATTTTGCATTTCAAAACTGCACTGTGTGGAATTTAGGCGTTTTAAGGGTTTATGAGAGTAATCCTCTAAATTAATAGTGATTTTAGGAGTTAAGCATACTTTCATTTTCCTGGAACTTTTGACAAAGATTTGTACTATGTTAGGATGGTCAGCCTAATTTTTATCTTCTCTGTTTTCTTCGTTTGTTTCAGGTTGGATATCTTTGAATCTTTTTGATTTACATATCTGAAAAATCTTTCGACCATCAATAGGTAAAGTCATATGATTTTCCTATCTATAGAGTTTGTGTATCAATAGGTAATCTTTCAGTATGTATCAATGGTTTTCCTATCTGTATAGTTTGCGTAGTGTTTCAAATTGTTTTGCTGTTCATTTGTGCGTATTTAATCCCAGCCTCAAACTAGAGACTTCAAAAATGGGAGCAAAATTTGGGAAGCATCCGTAGCGTTTTAGGAAGGATTTGTCAATGTTGATATAACTGTCCTCTTCAAGGAATATGAATCTAAATTTGGGAAGCATCCGTAGCGTTTTAGGAAGGATTTGTCAATTTTTAGGTTAGTCATCCTAAATTCAAGAATCCGTTAGGAAGGTCATCCTACATGTTATATTCAAGAATCCTTTTTAGATAAGATAAGCATTTTCAAAACACACATAGTTTTTTCGTGTAGTTTCTAAAGATAAGAAAAGATTTTCAACTTGAAATAATTTCTGATTAATGTTAATGTGTTTGTGTATGTTTTCTAAACCTGATATTTAGTTTTTTGATCCTTAACAGGTGATAATGGATCGCATCACGCTGCCTAAGCTACGTTACAGAATGGGGGAAGAACCACTAGATGGTTTTAAAGTCATAGACAAGTTTTCTGATTACACTTACATCGAGCAAGTTAAGGAAATTCTTGGGCCTGTCAAGTTTAAGAGGGTAGAGGAATCTTTTCTGGGTCCTATTTTGAAGCTCTCCACTAGGAATTTGTTAATGTTTAGAAAGATGATACACATTGTTCTGACAAAGAACTTGATGACGCAAAAAGACAACGAGCTCTGGTTCCACTTCGGTGGACAGCCTATGAGATTCTCGGTAAGAGAATTTCATATGGTGACAAGGTTGAAATGTGATGCATGGGTTCTAGAAGCCGATAAAGACATAGTCCAGTATGATTGGGGCGAATGGGAGGATGGTCATACACCAGACGACTTGGTTCAGCTCATGGTCGATGCTGATAATGATGCTCACGATGAGAAGTTCTCTTTAGGGATGCTGCTCCTTATAGAAACCATTTTTCTTCACAAGCACTCTAAGGCTAGGTTCCCAACAAAAAACTTAATGAAGGCTCAAAGTATGGATGTGTTGATGAATCATCCGTGGGGTGTAGAAGCATACGGAGTCCTCTTGGAAAACGTGAAGAAGACTCATGACAGTAAGTTGGAGAAGAAGAAGTATTATCTGAATGGGTTCCCGTTTGCCCTGCACCTATGGATCTTGGAATCCATACAGAAGATTCAATCAGCCTTCTCCACGATTGACATGACACTCCCGAACACAGCCTATTTGTGCGAGAAATACCTGCGCACATCATCACCGAGCATAAAAGATGTTTTAAACATCGAAGGGGATCAAAATGTAAGTTCATTCCTAGTCTTTTTACTTATCTCCTATAATAGGTTTTCAGGAAGGATTCGTAGTATTTCAGCAACTTCTTCCTGAAATGTTTATGTCCTATAATATGTTTTCAGGAATGAATCGTAGTATTAAAGGAACGTCTTCCTAGTTATTTTACTTATCTCCTATAATAGATTTTCAGTAAGGATTCGTAGTATTAAAGGAACGTCTTCCTAGTTTTTTTTTAATGATGATGATTTAACATTTCTTCGCTGTTGGTGCAGTTGATAGTGATACATGTCCTGCCAAAGATACCGGGTGATCTTGAAGACGATGTAGGTGTGCTAGACAAAGAAGACGAAAATCGGGATTCTTTACTAGATCTATTGGAGAAGGGTTTGAAATTGACATGTGATCACGGGACGACTGAGTTTCTAGATAGAAACGAGGCTTTGGAAGAGATTGCGTCGAAGTCATTTCGGTATCCCCAATCGGAAAGAAGTAGACCATCTCCTACGGGTCTAGAGACAACAGAGCCTTCTTCTTCAGGCGATTCGCTAGACATGAAGTTTTCCAGACTTGTGAAGGTTCTTGCAGATGGACAGAGAAAAGTCTTTGCTCGATTATCAAAGATCGAGCAAAAGCTGGGGATATATGATCCTGAAATGCAAATGACGAGGTGAAAAAAACTTATAGAAGATTTCATTATTTTAGAGATTGTTTAGGAAAAGTATCCTAACAACTACATGATTTCCTGTTTTTGTTAAAGGATTTTTTCTCTGATTTTATCTTCGTCCCACCACCACAGCAATCTCCGCCTAGGCAACGATCCAAAGTTTGAACTGATGGGACACCGCCAATGGGGGTGGACATAATGGAAGATGAAACACTAACAAATTATGTGGTAAATGTTTTTGGTTTTTTTTTTGTGTTTATATGTTAGGAATGTATTCCTAAAATTTGTTATGATCCTAACAACAAAAATGTTGTACTTTCAGAAAACATTGATAGCCGAAAAAGCGACTGTGGTAAAAGATTTCTGGATTTTTCCTTTTGTGTTTTGATATTTTAGGAATGTATTCAGAAATCTTTGTTAAATGTACCTAACAAAAAATTTGTTGAACTTTTAGAAAACAAAAAGAGCCAAAAAAGCGACTGCGGCTCCAAAGAAACCTTCTACTTCCACAGAACCAGCACTTGTTGATAAAGAGAAAGCTGGTGTGAGCAAAACACAGAAGCCGCCTGCGGTAAATTTTTTTCTGTTTTTTTCTTTTTGTGTTTTGAATTTTTTCGAATGTATTCCTAAATCATGTTAAATGTTCCTGACACAAAATAAATGTTGTACTTTCAGAAAACAAAGAGAGCCAAAAGAGCGACTGCGGATCCATAGGAACCGACTACTTCCACAGATCAACCTGCTGATAAAGAGAGAGATTGTGGTAGCAAAACGCGGGAGCCGCAATTGGTAAAAGATTTCTGATTTTGATGTTTTAGGAATGTATTCATAAATCATGTTAAATGTTCCTAACAGAAAAATGTTGTACTTTCAGGGAGTTACCGCGCCTGTGGCACCAATAGAACCGAGTACTTCCATAAATCCACTTGGTGATAAAGAGACAGCTGATGATAGACAAACACAGGAACTGCCTGCGGTAATGATTTATGGATTTTGTTTTTGTGTTTTGAAATTTTAGGGATGTCTTCCTAAATATTTGTTAATCGTTCCTAACAAAAAATGTTGTGCTTTCAGGGAGATATCGCGCATGTGGCTTCAATTGAATCGGCTACTTCCACAGATCCTCTAGGCGATAAAGAGGCGTATCTTGAACCTCACTTACAGGTGGGCGCTGCTGTCGAGATATCAGGTCCAGATGGCAAATGGTACCCTGGTACGGTGATAGAGCAAGCACCAAAGATACAATCTGTGCGTATGATCTGTGTGGAGTACTCGACCTTGAAAATTAACAAAGAGGCTCAACTAATGGAGTGTGTCGGAGAGGAGCGGTTCCGTCCTCCACCGCCTCCATTGCATCAGTCAAAACCTGGCGAATCCGTTTTAAGTCTGTTGCAAGACGTAGATGCCTTCCATATAGACCACTATTGCAGAGGATTCATGAAGGCTATTCATCTGGGTGAGAAAGTTTCTATCCAGCTGTATCATATCGAAGAAGTCGTTCAGTTCCACACTAAGGACGTAAGGGTTCATAGGGAATGGGTGAACGGGTCATGGGATCCTCCTGCGGATTTCCAGGTATCTCAATTTCCACTGTGGTATTTAAACCATTACTAAAACTTGCCTTCCTAAAAAAACTAACTAGCTTCTTGGAATATTGAAGGGAGTTGTTAAAGAACATGCAAGCTAGTCTGAGATCCCTTCTACACTTGAACAACCGGATCCAAAGGTAAAAATTCTCTGGAAAATTCAGTTTATGATATATATATATATATATAGCAAAAAGCTTTCCCATGCGCACATTCAACAAACGGTTTGTCTGATCCAAAAGGGAAAAGGAAAGAAGAGAACCAATGATGAGGATAATCATCCGGCTAAGAAGAAGAAGGGTGAAGGGCAGACCACAACGTATCTAAGAAGATCGCTAAGGAGGATCGCAAAAGTATCATCTGATGATGCTCAAGAAGGATGCGCCAGCAAGATTCACCAGGTGCAATCTGCGGCGACCATCAGTCAAAATCCAATGTTGGATCCGTTTCGGACACCGGAATCGGATCAATTAACGACATATAAAGAATGGCAAAAGAAGGATGAGACAGCGAGATTAGTTAATATATTATCGAAATGTTTGTGGTATATGTTTTTGATATAGTGTGTCTCTTATCTAAATGAGTTGACATTTGCTATCATAAAACGCACAAAATTGGTGACATAGATGCTACTGCATCCTGGTTCCAGACACTTGAGGATCCCGAAGCTCGTTTCAGTGAAGAGGTAACAGTCTAGTCGATGAGATTATGTTGAATCATACCAAAATTGTTTTTATTGGATTCGCTCTAAGACATTGTTAATTTATCCCGCCTTCATGTTCTTGCTGGAAATAACAGCAGCGTTATTGATGTTCCACTCGAAAAGAGAGGAACATGCTGCATACTTCCAGACCAATTAATTCCCTAGTGCGTATTTCTGCGGCGCATCCTTCTTCGGTGAGCTGTTGCAGTCGCATACCAATTTCAAGAACGCTAAGTGTAAAATACCGTTTTCTGATAATGTAATCAAGACTGTAAGAGGAAAGGTTTTTTCTTACCAGAGCAGGAAAGCAGATATAGGTGTAGTATATGGAATGGTTAAATAAACTATGAATCCCCATTGGATAGGATTGATGATTGATTTGAAGAACAAGCGGGTCGAGTGTTTCAGCTGCAAACATCCAACAGAGCCGAAAGAAAAAGTGTTGCAACCGGCTACAGATATAGCAGGTACCCTTTTTCCTTTTCTCGTAAGATATACAATTTTTAAGATGATTCAGGAAACCTTGCGTATAATTAGGAATGTTTTCCTAAAAATCATATTTAATCATGATCCCTGATGTAATCTTTTGTATTGTTCCAGAGATGATGCCTGCACTCGTCTGTATTGCTGAGGGCATAAAACCAATGAGAAATCTCAAACCATTCGAGGTGGTGCACAACTTTGAAGAAACGGTTCCAAATTTAAGCACAATGAGAGGTTTTAAAGTTAAGCACTGTGGATTGTTAGTCATCAAGATGATCGAGTGTCACTCCTTGGGGATCGAGGACTTCTCTAAGATCATTGACATGGGCCTTGAAAATATAAGACGCAAGCTTGTATTGGATATATTTGGGCAGTTTGTGAACAAATAGAATCTAGGATTCTATTGTTCCCTTTAATTAGCATTTTGGACATGGTTGAAAGGTTTCTAACTATTCTTTTTGGTTCGTGTGTTTTTTGAATACAATGTATGAAACCTTCTTGATTTTAAAATGTAACTTATCTTTTAGGAATCAGTTATACCTATTTTGGAAGGGTTCCCTAAAAAAGAACCACTATTGCAAAAAATGCTGGTGACCTTGGTATCTACTATTAGGTTAGTACTTCAAAAAGACTATGGTTTCTTATGGTTTGGGAATCAGTTCTATCTATTTCAGAAGGTTCCCTAAACTATTTTGATTGTATGTGTATAACTGAATTATTGGAAAAATAATAAAAAATAGTACTCATCAGCACTCGAACTGTCTACCTCGTCTATTGTGGAGTAGGGTTTATACCGGTAAAGCCGTGTTAGTTAATTAGTCAAACTAAGAAAATATGTCTTTAAAAATGTATTATTAAATGATTGGAAAATGATAAAAAATCTGAGGATGTTTTCTATTGACGATTCTACCCCCATTCGTCACAAAAGCTGTGCATTTCCAATCCGCAAAACCACCGATATCGACGACGGCGATTTTCAGAAACCCATAGATCAATAACGACGGCAACAAACAATTTCATCACTTACTTAGGTAAGGTCTTCATAAATCTAGTTTGTTTGATTTTTGTTTGACTTTAGGATATGGCTCTGAAATCTAGTTTTTTTATTCATAGCTTTAAAATCAGTAGTGTTTTTGGAAGGATTCGGGGGAAATTAGTACTAACTTATGATCGTCATCCTATGGATTTTGGGATAAACGTGTTTTTATGGATTTTGGGAACATTTCAAAAAAATGCGGTAAACGTGTTGATGAAATGCTTCAATGAAACTCAACCCACCATTGTTGTAACTTCTAAGTGTCACTATGATACTGTAAAAAGTCTGATGGGGTTGCAGAGTCTTTGAGAAATCATTTTGAAGACAAAAATTAAGTTGAGGTGGTTTCATGAATGCCATCTTACTGTTTTAAGTTATGGGAACAACAACTTAATATAACCATAGATTTATGAAGGCTTTCCTGTATTTGATAAGATTCGTAGTATCTTTAATGTTTTTGATCTTCTCGTAAATGATATAATGGTAATGTTTTCGTTTATTGCATGTTCACACAATTAAAAACTTTTTGTTTACAAGTCTCAGAGATCTTTTGAAGAGTCAACCATCAATAGGTAAAAAACTGTGATTTCCTCACTATCAATTGTAGTTTTATATACTGTTTGGAATAGATTTGCACTTGAGATTTCAAAAATTTAGGAGCAAAAACAGAATTTGGGAAGGATCTGCTGTATTTTAGGAAGGATTTGGATGGTCATCCTAATTCATCCTAATTCATTGATTTTGTTTCTTAATCTATATCAGGTGAAAATGGGCGATTCATTTCCAAGTGGTGAAATCACGCCTGGTCTGCATCACGAAATGAGGAAAGAACCACTAGAAGGTTTTAAGTCTATAGACAGGTATTCAGATTACAACTACATTAAGCAGGTGAAAGAAATTATCGGGACTGTTCAGTTTAGGAGGATAGAGGAATCTTTTCTTGGTCCTGTTTTGAAATTATGCTCAAGAGATTTGTTGGTGTCTGGAAAGATGATTCATACAGTTCTGACTAAGAGCTTGATAACTCAAAAGGACAAAGAGCTCTGGTTCCACTTCGGTGGACAACCTATGAGATTCTCGATTAGAGAATTTCATATGGTGACAGGCTTAAGATGCGCTGCATGGGTTCCACAGAGAGAAGTAGAAAAAAACCAGTATGAATGGGGTAGATGGAAGGATGGTCATACACCAGACGATCTACTAAGCCTCATGGTCTTGGCTGATAAGGATGCTCACGATGAGAAGTTCTGTTTAGGGATGCTGCTCCTCATCGAATCCATCTTCCTTCATAGGTATTCGAAATCTAGGTTCCCAACATCGATTTTGGAGAAGGCCCAAGATATGGATGTTTTGCTGAATCATCCGTGGGGCATAGATGCATACGAGCTGCTCCTGGAAACAGTGAAGAAGACTGTGGACAATAAGTTGGAGAAAATTAAGTACTCTCTGAATGGGTTCCCGTTTGCCCTGCACCTATGGATCTTGGAATCCGTACCAAAGCTACAATCAGCCTTCTCCACGATTGACAGGACCGTACCAATCACAACATATGTGTGCGAGAAGTACCTGCGCACAACATCACCCAGCATTAAAGATGTTTTGAGCATCGAAGGGGGACAAAACATAAGTACTATACATTCCTAATTTTATGTTCTACAATAGTTTTTCAGGATGTATTCGTGGTATTTAAGGGACGTCTTCCTACATTGTTTTTATGTTCTATAATAGTGTTTCAGGAAGGATTCATTATATTTTAGGAACGTCTTCCTAATTTCTTTAATGTTCTCCAATAGTGTTTTCAGGAAGGATTCATAGTATTTAAGGAACGTCTTCCTACTGTTTCGATGATGATGATTTAACATTTCTTTGTGTGTCCCACTGGTTGGTGCAGCTAACAGTGGTGCCTGTCCTTCATAAGATACCGGGTGATCTCGAAGACGATGTATGTTTGGAAGATAATGAAGACGAAGATCTTGATTCATTACTTGATGTGTTGAAGAAGGGATTCAAATTGAGATATGAGCACTGGACGAGTAGGGTTCTAGATGTATATGATGTGCTGCAAGAGATTGCATCGCAGTCATATCTCTTTCCCAACTCGGAAAGATATGGACCTGCTGCTACGGGTCTAGAGACGGGAGGACCTTCTTCTTCAGGGAGTTCGCTAGACATGAAGCTGAACAAGCTCATAAAGTTGGTTGCAGATGGACAGAGAAAAATTCTTGCTCGATTATCAAAGATCGAGCAAAAGCTCGGAATAAATGATCCTACAGATAGTGATGATAAGGTAAAAAAGAAGTTAATATAACTCTTAATTTTATTCCATTCTATGTATTGTTTAGAAAAAGTTAATCAGGCAACTACCGGTTGTCATTTTCTGTTTTGATAAAGTCTTCACGTGATTCTGAGAATCCGGGAACACCTGTGCACAAGGACGATTCCTTACAGGATGTAGAGCTCGAAGGCGAAGAAGAATCATCTGAGAAGGATGTAAATGCAACACAGGAAGAGACAAACACACAACCGATAGAAGATTCTCCTGATGATGTAGGGATTCGTGTTTTTCCTTAAATTTAAATCATTTGTATTGAAAACTGATTAATTAGTTGGCTTATGCAAATAATTGTTTGCAGATCATCAGAGATGTTGTAGCAGATGTGAGTAAGGCAACACAAGAAGAAGATTGGAATGATGAGGTAAAACAAACAGTCCCTGAAACTTCCCCTAAACCATTCCAATATTAGTAGGAAAAATCTTTTACAGAAAAAATATTGTTGGATGTTTTGAAGATGGAGAAAGATGAAACGAATGACTGCACCCAAACACTGGATACGACCCAGGAGATCTTTTTAACAGCAGAGGTAAGGTATCAGGTTATTTTAAGTCTCTGAATATTAATCGTATTAGAAGGTCTTCCTAAATGTATAGTAATGGTTACTGACACGTTGAGATTTTTAGAAATCATCAGAAATCGTTTTAGGAAGGTCTTCCTAAAACATATAGTATATGTTCCCTGACACGCCGAAAATTGTTGCAGAGTGGTACATACATGGGTGGTACACAGCCTTTCAATCTGACGCCATCCCCTTCGTGCACAGAACCAATTGAACAGCAGGATCCCGCTGATAGGGTAAGAAACTGTTCAGACTAAACCATATAGCAAAGGTTCTTAAAATTGATTGTAATAACATAAAGAAATTAAAAGAAGCCGCAAACATATCTATTCCAATATCTTTAAAAAAGTGACAAATGAGTTACTTTGCATCCACGAGCTCGAATCGAAGGTGACACAAATTCTCTTCGTAAGCGTCATTGTTATGGTCTTCTAACACACCCATCCTCACAACCGTACCCATTACATCTGTTTCGAGATCGCTGGAAAGAAAATAAGGAAGAATACTAAGATTTTATACAAAGCAATAAGAAAAAAACAAATTCCAAAAACTCTTACCAATTATACTCCCCTTCTCAAACGTTCGGTCCCTAATATCAAATATTCAAGGCATGACAGGTATAGATGGTGAGACATCACCCTAGCAGTCTTGGCAACTGTGTTACCATGAATCATCAAATGAAAGTTGTTGAATGTCGTGGGCACCGCTGCAGACGTGTTTTTGACTACGAAATTTTATATCGTAAACCAATGACCCTGTTGGAAGTAATTTACAAACTTCAATATATCATCAGGCATAATGGTGGCCGAGATATGCGTCCCCTTAAACAATCAACAAAAACAGAAAACGTTAGTGTTTTTGATTAAAGATCAACATAAACAAAACAATATTAAGAACGCCTTCCTAAAATCAGTTACAAGTTTCCTAAAAACGTCTGGATACTTGAGACAAATGAATAATATTTGTATTAGCCATATTCGAATTGAATGAATCAAAAACAATACAGATGAAACATACTTCTTACGTATTTTGATTTTCGAATCAAAAGAATGTAATGCAAATGTTCAAAAAGAGAATCCGGTAAAAGAGAGAGAAATCGAAAATAAACAAGTTAGGAACACATCCTAAACGTAAATGAAAGTATTCAATTCATAAAGCATCTGATTTTTTTTTCCAGAAAAAGAAATTGAAAACATAGGAGGTTACAAAAGAACAACACAGAAGACCGGTAAAAAATTTTAAAAACAGAGTTTACCTGGTCGTCAGAGAGTATCATCTCCAAAGTGTCCCCAAAAAAGTTGATCTGTTTCCAAATCCTGAGGATCAAAACGCAGATGCGCCAACCCGTCTTGTGTGTACCCAACTGAGAAATGGCATCGAATTCATGCGTCATTATTCACCTCGATGGAGGTTTTTGGAAGCTTTCAATGGAAATTTGTGAAAAAACCGCTTGAAAAAGACTGTGGCAAAATCTATAAGCCCAATATGTCATATATATATAATGAGAATCCGAGCGGTTACCTATATGAAGCAATGTAACCGTTCATTTAATAACTGCTTGAAAATCGAGTCAGTTATGAAACCTCTTCGTTTTGGAGAAAATTCATTTAAGATATATTTATGAAAACTCTTCGTTTATATCAAATCATTACCATTTTCCATGTTCGTTTTCGAGACAAATCATTTTCGAAACATTTAGGAATATGTTCCTAAACATTTAGGAATATGTTCCTAAACATTTAGGAATATGTTCCTAAACATTTAGGAATGTGTTACATATGTTTAGGAAGGCTATCGTACAAATAGAATTGAAAAACGAGAATAGTAACATCGGTAGCAAGATTACGATCAAGGGACGTAAATGTGCTGAGTTGGACGTGTTGTTCATTCAGGTTAGTATTATTGTTAAAAATCAGTTACATCCTTCCTGAAATCAGTTATATGCTTCCTAAAAACGTCCGGATACTATAGACAGTGAGCCATATTCCAAAAAATACTCAATGTAAAGCAATGTTACATTCTTAAGTATTTAGATTTCGGAATCAAAAGAAATACAGAATGTAAAGCAATGTTAAAAAATAGAAATTCGATAAAGAGAGAGAATCCAATAGTAAAATATTTTAGGAACACGTTCCAAAACTATTAAAAGTCTTCCTAAACCGTGTGGATATCATCCATAAAACAATGTTGAACTACATTGAATGTCTTATTAAGTTTCATGCTTTGTCAGAATACAAGTTCATCATATCTGATTCCTGCATGTGCTCTTGTTATGTCCTCCTGTGCCACATCTGCTGCACTTGTGTCCTTGAGACTTCGAGCCTGGCACCTCAAATTCTCCAGCAACTCTCTTCCTTTTTTGGGAGGCCTTCCATTGCTTTGCTTGGTCGTTGGAGGACAACATAGATATAAACTCCATCGGGGAAAGAACATTTAGATAGATCGCCACAAGGATGTATGCTCTCAGCATAAGCTTTAGCCCATATTTCTTTTGTATAGAAATCATCCACAAGCTTGTATTCGTCCTTCCTTGTGCGTTTAGCAGCAGCTAAAGCATGTATACATGGGATCTGGTCTATGTCAAAAACGTTGCAAGTGCAATGCTTGTTCTTCAAATGTACTACATACTTGTCAGAGTCGTCCTTGCTCACTCATACTCATCAACTTGGTAAACATCAAGAGCCATTGCATCACCATACATTTCGCAAATCTTATCTGTTACCTTCTGTGTAGCGTACTTATCAAGCTTCACAGCTTTTTCTCTGCGCTTGTGAAACCAGGTGGTAAGGGTAAGCCTTATAGTCTCAAGTAAAGATATAGTAGGCACCTCCCTTGGAGAGTTTAACATAGAATTCAAAGACTCAGCTATGTTTGTGGTCATGATGTTATATCTATTAGCAGGTGCGTATGTTCTAGACCGTTTAGCAAAATCTGCATCCTCCAGGTAGGTACCAAGGCTCGGGTTCCTACTCTTCACATCTCTAAAAATCTCATTAAATTCGAATCTAGTGTAGGCATCAGCAGCAGCTTCTACCAGCGGGATAAGACCTTTCTTTCCAAACTTTGCTTTGATATTCCTCAAAAGATGAACTCTGCAAATACCATGATGTGCGAGAGGATACATTATTGAGAGAGCTTTTGCGATTGAAGGAGCTCTGTCAGACACAAAAACCAAGTCTTCCGCATCAGGGATCACACTTTTCAATCTTCTGAAAAACCATGTCCAAGAATCTTCATTTTCGGAATCTACAATCCCAAAAGCTAAAGGATACAGGTGGAAGTTTCCATCTTGCGCTGAAGCTCCTAGTAGTGTTCCTTTAAACTTGCCTTTGAGGAATGTACCATCTACAGCATTCACTCTCCTCATGTACTTAAATCCTCTCAAGGATTGCCCAAAAGCAACAAAGGTATACTTGAACTTTTCATCGGGGTCTATCTCTAGGAAACACATTGATCCTGGATTCTTCTCTTTGACCATGCACAACCACTTCGAAAGGTTGATATAACTGTCCTCGGGGGTTCCTCTGACCAAGTTCTGAGCATGTTCTTTCGTTTTCCAAGCCTTTGTGTAATTGATTTGTACACCATGAGTCATCCTGACTAGATCGATAATTTGTTTTGGCCTGAGACCATCCTTCTTCTCGGAATAAGTGCTACATATTAGAGATCCAAGCATTTTCGCAGTTGCTTGGCTATGGTTGGCATTCCTATGCGTTGTGTCACAGGTATGTTCCTAAGTTGTCCTAAGTATAAGTATCCTAAGGCTCAAGCCGTAAGTATCTAAGTCTCAAGGCGAATCTCTTCACTACTCAAGCCGTATGTATCCTAAGTCTCAAGGCGAAACGAGTTTTACGAATGTTTAATAAGCATTTAGGAAAGCTATCCTAAAACAAATGGATATTTGAGATCAATGAAGAATTACCTGTAGTTGTTTATTCCTAGCTTGGCGAATCTCTTCATTACTCCCAACGTCCTCAACGGAAACAACATAGTCTTTATCACACAGCTGCATCACAGTGAACCAGTGTTAAGAAGGATTACTACATAATTAGGAAAGCTATCCTAAAGATTCTAAAACGACAACTGAGGAAGATAAACATTACTTGTTGGTTTCTATGAGATACATATCCGTTACTTGAATGTTCTCCACTTGGATTTGTGTCATGAATGTTCTCAACTTCAACATTCACAAGAAGATTTCTCGCCGTGATACACAGACGAATCAGTTCAGTATCTCCTTTTATATAGTTGATAAAGGTTTGAAGTTGGCGATCGTTGTTTACAAACGCAGGCGGAGAATCATCAGCGAACACTTTCCTTCCTAAATATAGGAGGTTAAAAAAGAACAAACTATCTCTCGTCGTCACCGATCCCTCCTCGATCTCTCGTCGCCGCCGATCTCTCCTCGATCTCTCGTCGTCGCCGCAAATCTCAATTCTAAGATGACGGTGAATCCCAAAAACTAGTCGTCGAGTTTTAATTCAAAAATGTAGGTGATTTATAAAAAGGGATAGTTTGGTCTTTTGTTCAGATCAATAATGCTAGAAGTGAAACATATATTTTTTGAGGCTATTAGTTAATTGAAAACATAAAATGGTGCTGTTTCAAGCAATTGCTCAATAGTTAATTGTTAACTAAAATAGTGTTTGACTATAAAAATAAGAGTTGGAAGAAAATAAAATTAATTCAATAGATAAATGCTGAAAACAATTGGGGAGTCAATTCAGCAAAAATAGTTTACAATACTTTTATATTTAATATATAGTAGATTATATTATTTAAATTAGTAAATAACTTTGGACTTATCTCCAAACTCTTCCTCTTGTACACGTCATATTAATACCACATCAATATTTTATTCTCTTTTTTACTCATGAGAGACATATTTGAAAATCAAGGATTGATGTAGTATACAAAAAGAAAATATCAAACACAAAATAAAGGGATTTTTGCCCCTTCCAATAATTGTTTTTGCATCTTTAAACACAAAATAAAGGGATCAAAGTATCAAACCAATAAAATTCGAATAAACCCTTAAAAACGGCCAATTAGATGATTCCACTTCTCATTATATGTTCCGAATGGTGACCGTATATTACCAGAACAGAAAAAATGGATTTAAAATGCGGTGCGTGTTACCCTGTGGAACGTGTGTTATGCGGGATAAGTGCGGTTAGTAAAAAAAATACGGTGCAAAATGATTTATGATTGGTGAAAAGCTAAAAAGCGATGCACAATACAGATTGTTAATATATATTTGACATAAAAAAGTAATTATAAATTAAAATTCCTTTTTAGTATTAATAAAATATGTTTATATATTATTTATGAATTTTAAATATTCAAATTGATTTAGAGTAAAAGTTTAATTAATATTGTAAAAGTGGTATTTCTTAAAATTCTCCATATTGCAATAAAATAATGAGGTAAATTAATTTTTTTTCTTTTAATTTTTTTAGTTAAACTATTTATGTAGATTATAAGAACTTGAATTTAAAAGCAGGGTTTAATATAGAATTATTTCTAAAAAACTGACTTGGTTTATTAAACTCACTTCTATTAATTTATTGAAAAAATTAAAAACAAAATAAACCAAAAACAAGATGGAAAACATTGACAACATCTATAAAAAGAGTTTTTTGTTTTCTCCAATGAGTAAAAGTATGAGTGTTGAGTAGTATTTATTATATAAATTATTTATATAAACAAATAATTAATAAAAAATAATAAAATGGTTTATCCACTGGTTGAAAGTATTTTTTGGTTTACTAAAAAATTATTAAAATGGTTTTCTAATAAGACACTTGTTGCAATCACGACACTTTCACTAAATCTAAAGGCAAAATTACTTTTATACTAACAATTAATATTTGTTTGGGAAAAATAAAATAAAATTATGTTTTTTACATATCTTTGTAAATCTTATCTTTCAAATTTGTTTCTTGACATTACACCTTTTATTAGAGTAGAATACCTATTATTCCCAATACTAATTAAGAAAATAAAATATTATAATTGTTTTAATTAACAAAAAAACTAAAAAACATCAAACAAAATCTTCTATATTCTCGATGAACAGAAAAAAAAAATTTCAGGGTTCTCTTCCTCCCGTCGGTCTTCTTCTTCTCTAAATATGATTCCAAGAGTTAATTTGATAAATTACTCTAAATTTCAGTTTGAATAAAAAACTACAAAAAATTTCCTTCACGGCAACATAAGATTTGCCTTCCATCATCGAGGAGACGGAATTGTTAGGGTTTATGAAGTGACTGAGAACGCATCGGTCTTCCATTTGCGTAAGGAATCCTTTCTCTTATTATCTTGCTGATGTTAGTGACCCCATAGGTCGATTCTTCTCGGTGGAAACTTGTGTAGAAACGAGTTAAGGTCCTGATATTTGGTGAATTAATTTTGGACCAAACCTTTTCAGATCGATTTCTTTTCTCTATCTCTTTGTTTTGATTTTATGTTTTCTGGGTTGTGAGTTTTTTTCAAGTGTGGTCGAAATTGGTGAAATCGGTTGGTGGGTATGTATGTGTCTGTTTTGTTCATCCTAAAAACATGATTTTTCAGGTTTTGGAGGAATAAAATAGTTTCTTTGCAATGGGTTTTTAGGCTGGATCTCTGTCTTTAGGAACCTTCGTTCAATTTTTGTTTTTTCGACTAAAGGTTATCTTCCTCCTTCTTTGTGATGTATTCAGTTGTTATTTTCTGATTTCTCTAGTGGATTTTGTTTATATAACAAGGCTTTTTACATTCAACTTGTTGATTTTATATTGAAGGCATTGCATATCCAACTTTTGCTTGCATCTTGAATTGCTCAGTTGCATCTTTCTTTGCCTGAGTGAGAACCCCTTATGTTATCCAATCGTTGATCACCATTGGCTTATGAGGAACGGTATATAATTCAATGCTTAACTGTGTTTCTTTGCAAAGCTCCTATTTTGTTTGTCTTTGTTACTAAAAGACGTTTCCTCTTCGTTTTGTTGTAGTTTCCAAGATTGGCTACATTGTGTAAAGTGGTAAGAATCTCTTGAATCACTACAAGAAAACATCCGATTTACAACGGACAAAACCGTCGCAAATTACCAATAACGATGGAGTTGCGATGGAAGCAAAACCGTCGCAATTCGTAGTCGCAATATGAGTTTCATCACAAATCTGTCGCAAAATTTGCAACGGAACAAAATTCGTCCCAAATACGTCGCAAATTTGTGAGGAAAACACAGTGCTGTAAATACGTCGCAAGTGCAGTCCGTCGCAAGTGCAGTCTGTCGCAAATTCGTCGAACATATTTGCGAAGAATTTGCGACGAACATTATTAATTCCGTCGCAAATATTACAATGTTATAACTTCCGTCGCAAAACTATCGCAATATTTGCGATGGATTTGCAACGGAAGTTATAATATTCGTCGCAAATCCGTCGCAAATTAATAAATATTTTTTTAAAAAAATCAGAAAATCAAATTTTAACAAAAAAACATAAATAATATTAACAAAAATATTTTTAAATCTAATCAAACACATAAATCTAGTTACATTTTTTTAAATTATAACAATTTAATCATTTGAAAATCTAACAAAAAATCAATTATAAATCTAATAATTTTTAATTCTAACAAATTCCAAACCTAAAATCTAGCAATTTCTAAATCTAACACAATTCCAAATCTAAAATCTAGCAATTCCTAAATCTAACACAATTCCAAATCATAAGTATCTTACAAAATAAGAATAATAATTTTTTTTAAATCTAACAAAATTTAAAAGCAAAATTCAACAAATCATAAATCTAACAAAATATAAAATCCTAAATATAACATATTACAAAACCTAAAATAAAAAAAAATCTAACAAAATATAAATCCTAAATCTAACGCTTTAGAAATTCTAAAATAAAACAAGTCTAACTAATTAATCTAACAAATCTACATTTAGAAAAGAGAGAAGAAGCTAGATTTTTGAGAAGAGAGGGAGATAGAGTGGGTAAGAGAAGGAAAAGAGAGATAGAGATTGAGAGAAGAAGAGAAGAAGAGAAGAAGAGAAGAAGAGAAGAAAAGAAGGAGAATCAATTTAATAACAAATAGTGTGGACTCGTCACAAATCCACCGCAATACAGGAGGTCTAACAAAATTCGCGCGAACTCATCGAATTTTTAAAAAATTCAATTTAAAAAATTCAAAATATTTTAACCAAATTTTAAAAAATTTCAAATTGCGAGGGATTTGCGACGGATCTGTCACAATGCCCTTGCAAGGTTTTAAAACATTTTCCAGTTTAGGGTATAGGGTATCGTTACAAGTAACGCTCCCACGCAAATCTCTGGCTAATTTACGACAAATTTGCTACGGATCTGTCGCGTATCCGTTGCAAATATATATTTAGGGTATAAGGTATCGTTATAAGTAAAGCTCCCACGTAAATCTCTCGCTAATTTGCGACGGATTGGCGACAGATCCGTAGCAAATCCGTCGCAAATGAGTTTTTATTGAAAACCATCAAAAATACGTTTATATTCGTATTCAATTTTATTTTAATATAGTTTTTTTTACAACCTTTTATTTTAATATAGTTAGAAGTGTTTATTCATCCTACCAAAATTATACTTATCATAACTTTTTAAGAAATTGTACATTGTTACAAATACTCAAGCGTTTCTCTTGTAACTCTTGTACTTCTTTATTAACATATACTATATCTTGTGTTGATATCATTATGATATATATTTTTCAAGTTTTAGATAAAGTATCACTAAAATATCATTCATTTTAAAAATATTTTTGATGTTTTGGTTAAATTTAATCCCTCGCAAAATTTGTTTACATCCAAAAACATCAAAAATACTTTTAATATCGCATTCAATTTTATTTTTAGATGGTTAGAAGTGTTTATTCATCCTATCAAATATATATGTATAATCAATTTTCGAGAAATTGAATATTCTTACAAGTTCCCAAGCGTTTTTATCTTATAACTCTTGTACTTCTCTATTAACATTAACTCTATGTTATGTTGATTTTATTATAGTGTACATTATTTCAAAATTTAGATACGTTGTCATTTAAAAACAATATATTTTGATTATACACACTTTTAACCAGCATAAAATGAATTTAAATTCATTTAAAAAAAAAATCGATGTTTCGGAAAATTCAAATTTGCGACAGATTTGCGACAGAGCCCTTGCAAATCTGCCACAAATGGCGAAAGGTCTTTTACCGTCGCAAGGTCATCGCAAAATTGCGAGGGAATTGCGACCGACACATTTTCCGCTGCATTTCCCTCGCAAGTCTCTCGCAATTTTACGACGGTTTTGCGATGACCATTGTCCTCGCAACTTTGCGAGGATGTTGCGACTACACCTATTTTCGTAGCAAAACCGTCGCAATTCCGTCGCAATTTTGCGACATACTCATTCCGTCGTAAATATTCGTCGCAAATCGAGTGTTTTCTTGTAGTGAATTCTCAAGTGTCAAACTTTGGTTAAAACTTGCTATGGTCTAGCTTTTGGTGAATTAATGTTCTGAAAATTTTCGGAATCGTTAAATCATTTTATAATATTAATTCAGCTTGTTATCTATATATAGGCATGGAAGACGAGTTTCCAAAGATATCTTTTTAGGGTTGGATATAAACCACAAGGAGTCATGAGCTGAAATATCCCTTTTGCTCAAAACCAAATCTCTTATATCCCAAACTAATCTACTATATTCCTCATACTTGGAAAGACCAATTTGACCTTACTATTTAATTTAACTTATTTCTCTATTTAAATGGAAAAAAAATAAATTGCAGAGAAAAAAAAAACACCGGCTCCGGCTCGAAACTGAACCCGAGATCTTCGCTGCCGCCGTCGATTTCAAGCTCTATCGCCATCGATCTAGAGTTCTATCACCGCCGATCTGGGTCGATGAGTACTTTAAATCAATAACTAATGGATTTCAGTGGTTGAATTGTATTAAATTGTAAGTAGATTAGAACCAGAAACGATCCAATTTGAGTTCTTGCGATAGGAAAACTGGGTAAAACTAGTATTACTGATAAATGTAATATAACTAGTAAAACTGATATTACTGGAAATCATGATTTATTGAGTAAAACTTGGTGCAACTGGTATTACTGAGTAAAGAGAAGGTATAACTATGAATAACTAATATTAGTGATTGAGTTTTTTGTATTGTTTTGCCATGATACAATGAGCAATAACGTCGGCATACATTTTAAACGTTGCCATGTATAGTTTAATGTTGAAGACATCAGTGGAGAACATAACTTTATCGATGATAGAAGCTAAGATATACATGAAGCTTGGGTTAGATGAAAGTAAGGTTAAATTGCAATTGAGTTATATTCCACAGCTGATGGAAACTGAGGAAATGTTTACTCTAACTCATTAGAGGTCATTTCCATATTGATATAACTGAACAAACATGTATCTGGTAAAACTGGTATTACTGATTAAAGGTTATAATGAAAAAAAAAAATTATGATTTTTACAAAACCTAAACCAAAATTACTCAACATACTTATTGGCATTGTGACGTCACAAATAAATTTCATAACGTGTATTAAGTAGAAAATTATGAAATTACATCATATTGAGTTATTAAAGAATTTACACAATATACTCCTTGTACTTTTAAGATCACTTTGTAAATAATAACCAACTTATGATGAAAAAGTTACAGAAATCTTGATTTTAAACATATCAATACATAAAACAATCAGAATTATATGCTAATAGACTTATATCAAGTGTAAAACTACAAAAAGAAATTTTAAGGGTAGGTAATACTAATTAAAATAGAAAACACCCAAAGTATAACTATTTGAAATTTTTGTAAAACTACTATATTCTGTATAACTATGTGTAAAATTGGCACGCACATGTAACTAAAATTTTGGCGCCCAATGCTTAAAATTCCCAAATTTTTGGCGCACAAACCTCTAAATCCCCAATTTTTTGGCGCCCAATACTAAAAATCTCCAATTTTCTTCCTTTTCTTATCTTTTTCTTTCCTTAACGAGTTTTCTCTCTCTCTCTCCTCTCTCTTTCATTCCTCATCTCCTATCTCCCATTCCCGATTTATTTTTTCTTCCCCTAAACTCTTGATTATGCACAACAGGCTAATCGACAGGTTTTACTACATAGCCGATTGTGACTATGACATTCTGACAAGATGTCCATGTGGTGGCCGAATTCAAATGCAAAACCAACAACATAGTTCTACATAGTAATCTAGTAGTACGAATTCAAATGCAAAACCAACAACATAATTTTACATAGTAATACCAATAGTACGAATTCAAATACAAAATCAAACAACATAGTTTTACATAGTAATACCAGTAGTACGAATTCAAAGGTGCGACTCTTTCGGCCAATCCATCAACATTGTCCTCAATTACCTTTATGTGTTCTCCCATATCTTATTTCATGGTGTTCACGAGCTCTACCAATTCTGTTAAAGGTGAGAAATTTTAATTGAGGCATAGCATCGAACACTTGGTGAGCTAAACATACCATGTACACACTTTAAACTTGAGAGTATATCTATCGCATAATCTAAGATAAAATATTGATAATTCTACGAACAAAGAGAAGAATAAGAAATTTTTGAACAAGAAATGTGGGAGAAGGCGCGCGAGAATCGCATAAAATTTCTCTACCAAGTGGTTGATGCTATGCCTCAATGATTATTTGGTGTCCTCAACATAGTTTTACGTAGTTATCTCTAGTTTTACGAAAAGAGATGAATGAAAAAGGAGTTATGGTTGAACGGCTCGTTGAACGGCTCGAACGGCTCGGGTTTTTTCTACAAATTCTCGGGTTGGATCCGAAAAACTTGGATCAGATGGGTGGGGCGGTGGCATAAGAAGTAATTTTCTAAAACTATTAGGGTTTTCAGTCTTTAACATATTTTTTCACCCTTCAAAATAAATCAAAAATAAAATTAGAAAATAGAGGGATTTTTCAGCTTTTGTTTTAAGAGAAAAGGGTATATGAGACGAAAACTCGAACCACAAGTGAAACATATAAATAATAGTTGCAAAATGTCTCTTATGGGGAAACTAAAGAAGGCTCTACCATCCCAGTACAACGAAGTGGAGAAAGACACTGTGTTTGCATCTATTTTAGCATTACATGAGAATCGCCTAGGATATTCAGCTCGTCTGATACACAGCATGATGTGTAGGCAATTGGTTGTTAAGAAAAAGCATGAGCTTTGGTGTGTGTTTGGTGTGAGACCACTGAGATTTTCACTGCAAGAGTTTCACGCAGTCACGGATCTAAACTGCAAGGTTGATTATGACATCAGTGATGTAGGCAACATCAAATATGATAATGTATTATGGAGTAACCTGCTAAAAAAAAAAAGAATCACCATCAATACATTGATTGATGAACACCTAGTAGGTGTTAGAAAATGGAAACGTGTGGATAGAATCCGGCTTGTGTATATTTGTGTAATAGCGGGATTAGTAATGGAAAGGGATGAGAAGACATATATCTCACACGACTACATCTTGCTGGTCATGGATATTGATTCAGAGTTATCCATGGGGTCGTGAAACATTTATTCTTCTTCTTAAATCTATCATCAAGACCCGAGCAAAACTGACGAGACAAAATAGCTATGTTTTGGATGGATTCTCTTACACATTTCAAATATGGGTTATGGAAGCAATTCCAGTTATTGGAAATATGTTGGGAAGAAAAATAAAATAAAATCTTGTTGAAGGTCCTCGATGTTCAAATTGGAAAGGTGCTCGAAGAGTATCATACAAAGACATAATTGATCTAGAGAAAACATTCCAAAAAATGTAAGTTTTTGTCCTTTACACCATACCTTACATGTAATTTCTCCATCTCTTATATTTTGTTTTTCATAATTGCGTTTTATTTATTTATACTTACGTAGTTTTCTTTTCATTTACACTAATTCGTTTTTCCTTAAATTAATATGTTATGTTATGATAGGATATTTTCTACCCATTCATCTCGTCCACTGGTCTGATGAGATTCATGATGCTGCAGTATGCAAACTGAATATTACAATAAAAAAAGGAAATAATTTTGGAGAACATATTTGAGAGACTGTAGAGAGTGTTCAAACTATTGACGTTCCAAATGAGCAAGATGAAACAAAAGTTGATGATGAGGCTTTTGAAAAGGAGAGTGCAGATACAAATGAAGTTGATGAAGCCATCAAAGCTGCTGAAACTAGTAGGGATAAGAGAAAGCGAGGTGATCATGGTGCTCAGAAACGAAAAAATAAAAAATTATGCCAACGAGCAGCAGGAACTCATGAAGAACTCAACGAAGACATGAAATCTTTCATTCAAAAAATTTTCAATGCTTCTTTCACTAGCTTCGAAGATAAATTTCAGAAGAACATTGATGACCGGTTGGGAAAATTAGAGAGTGCGTTCTTAGAATTAAAGAATTTACTCTCTGCTTTGTTTACAAGAAATGTTGACACTACCACAACAATGAAAGTCTCCAGTGCCATTGATTCCCAGCATCAGGCTGGGGTAAGTAAGAAAAAAAAAACTCTTCTCTCCATTCTCATTGAGATTCTGTTTTATATGGTTGTTGTTCATTTATGATATGTTTGTTTAAGTTTGTAGGATATTTAATTACGTGGGAAGCTATTATGTTTGTTTAGTGCTTTGTAACCTTTGTCTTTTTATTATGCATTACGTTGGGAATTTTAATGTACGTTTAGTACTTAACTTTAGTCTATTTTGATATGTAAAATGGTTGTTTAATTAGGAAGACTTTGTTTTTTTTTTGTTATGTATAACGTTGGAATCTTATAATTATGTACGTTCAATGTATTACTTTTGTCTATTTTATTATGTATAAATTTGTTAATTTTGTGGTCTCGTTTTTTGTAATTAATAGGTTAAAAATAGAGACGGAGTAACTACTACTGTCTCTATGAGTCTAGATGATGTGTTTTTGAGAAAGTATTCTGAAATTGACCCACATTTGAGTACACAAGAGTACTTACAAAACAAAATGGGATCTCTCTATCAAGACACAATAGTAAGCGGGTTTCCTACACAGACATACGATGACAAGGAACCAAATTGTTTACTGAGATTAGAGAAGACAATTTTTACAAAAGATTTAATGCGCAAGGTTACAGTTGAAGATCTAGAATTGCATACTCTTCCTAAAGGTGATAAGAAGACAAACAAACTCTTTACCGATCAAGAAGTGATAGATTATAAAAAAAAACATAGATTCCCCATTGGTGTTTGTTCCCGAATAAACGTTACAAGGTTTCACGCACTAGTCTATGAAGCACGAATAAGTAAATCAATGACTTCTCATAAAATTATTGAATTTTTGTGTACCAAATAATTGAATGCATATTGTTTTATATAATTAGATCTTTGAAGTTTGGTCCAGCTGTTATAGATGTGATATTACTTGGTCGAATCATGGGACGAAAAGAGTGGTTGTGGAACCGGGTGACTTTTATTTTTTACTCAATTAAAGACGCTTAAACTTTTCCAAATAAATGCATTTTTATAACGTCTACATATTTGTTAGGAAATTGATGATGTTATGTACTTATTCCGAGAGAATACATCGTTACGCCGATGGAAACCGGACCGCGTTGCATTCATGGACTGCCTATTTAGTAATCAAATCTTAGCTATATACAATGACTTCACGGCACAAGGTCGAGCGTACAAGTGGAAGGGTTTTAGTCTAGATTACGGCAATGGTGATCTTCCTTCTCATGGAAAGACGGATTGAAATGGGCGTTAGATGTCGACCTTATCTACACTCCGGTATTTGTCAATAATAACCATTGGATATCATTGTGCATCAATGTCAATCAAAGAACAACTGAAGTCTTCGATTGTTATTCGAGGAACAATGCAAGACATGTGGAACCATTCAAAATCATCATCCCTCGCATCGCCAAGGCAGTTCAGCCAGCATATCTTGCAAAATAACTGTACGTGACTCCATATAATGTTATCCATGCATGTGTGAAGCCTAACATTAATAAATCAAATTGTGTGTGTGGAGTGTTTGCACTCAAATTTATTAAGTGTCACCTACATGGCTTAGACATGACTTTGATTGACGATGAGAATATTATGGAGGCGAGGATGAAGATTGCGGTTGATCTATGGCAAGCTGCATCAGATCCCATATTAATTGAACGGATGTCAAAGTATGAACTTCCAAAGTTTGAAAAGGAATTTTTTTAGTTATTAAGTGAACAAATAGAGTTTTAAGAATGAATAATGATTATCCATTATGTTTGTCTTCAAAGATTCATAACCTACTTCATTTCACACTGACATGTGTCTATTAATTTATAAATGTTATTGCACTATAAATATGTGCACATAGTATTTGTAATAGAAGCATACGAAAGAAGAAGAAATCATAATAATAGAAAGTGAATTCCCTCACTTCTATCTCTCTTCTTTTCTTATTATAATAATATATTATCTAGTATAATAATTAATTTACAACAATTTATCAGCACGAACGTCTCTCGATCCGTCTGTAAACTAGATCTATATGTATTTACTGGTAAGATTTATTTGTGTTCAATTCAAGTTTATTATTTACGGAAAGATAGGCTTTGCCTTCTCCGTTTATATGTTATGCCGGGATGATAGGCTCTGCTTTCTCCGAGCCGATCGTTATGATAGGCGCTGCCTTCACGATCGAAATGATCACATGGTAGACTATGTCTCCTCAGATCATATTTACGGAGTGGAAGGATAACACCTCCTCTTTATTTAATTTATGTCTATGCATTTAAATTATTTATGCAGTGGGAGGTTAAAACCTCCATTCTTGTTCATTTATTTACAATGGAGTGGAATTTTAAAAACTCCTCCGCAAGCAATTGAACGGTAGGCTCTGCCTCCTCATATTGCTTTAACTTATTGTCTTTTATTATGTCGCTATTATGCCCAAATTTTTATAAATAAATTTTTATGGGTTAAGTTTTTGTTATTCAGTAATAATGTTAAATTTGGCAAAGCTTGAGATCGGCACCCTTGATTTGTGTGGAAATAATTATATGTCATGGGTGGTAGATGCAAAGTTGCATCTAAAGAGAAATGATCTCTTGAGCACAATCGATATGTCGGAAACGACACTATATAAGATAAGGCGAAAGTCATGATCTTTTTACGCCACCACATCTGTAATGGTTTATAAGATGAATCCATCACGAGTAAAGATCCTGAAGATCTTTGGAAATTAGTGGTTGAATCTCCAGCCTAGATGATATGCTCTCAAATTTACCATAGAGCTACTCTCTCAAATTAAGAGATCAGTCGCAATACTTAGGGATCGAATCCACATGGAAAGAATTAGTCACACAACAAACTTCTAAGTTCGAATTAAGATAAGAAGAAAGATGGAATTAAAAACAGAAAGTAATTAAAGACTTAGTAAATTCAGGAGGCGAAACGCTAGGTTTAGGGAAATTCTCAGGTGATCCAAATTGCAGATCTAGACAGAATGTTAGGAATTATTAAGCATTGTTCTTGAACTCGAAACACAATTATAAAATCAACCAACTCTAGCTGCGAAGACTTTCTATGTGTAAACCCTAATCCTAAATGTCTTTGCAAATTCTATCAATCCAGACAAGCATTAATAACAAGTTCGATTGTTCACAAAATCCTAAACCAAATCTCTTTGCGAATAGGTATTTTGCTCATCTAACATTAGTTCAGACAATTAATAATACTCTCGCATCTATTAATCAACCTAAGATCAAATTCTAGGTCATGAAGTTAGAATAAGCATTAAACACAAATCCAGATGAAGAACTCTAATGATTTTATCCTAACAATTCAATTCAACCTAACAATTCATTAATCACCTTTGCAAAACCCTAAACCTAACAAGAAAACTACTCTGACATGATCAATGAAACACAAATCCTAATTTGAATAGAAAGCATAAAAGAAATCAATAGAAGAAATAAAGGAGTTAAAGGAGTCTGATTTTTCTCTCCAAAAACCTAAACTTATATGATTCTTAAAGTATGAGATTATGCCTAAACAATGGCTTTGAAAACTATATATAAGGGTAGAAACACGAATTGGTGCACTTTTGGAAATAAGGAAAACTTCTGGGCAATTTCCTTTTTCTTCAAAATATGTAAAAGTCGCGTTTTGGCTTGGCTCGAGTGGTGTCGATCGACACCAGTGAACAGTGTCGATCGACACTGTTTATCTGACTACATCTCTTCAGCAGCTTCTTCCACAATGCTCCAAAATGCTTCAAAATCTCCAATTATGCTCCAAACGTACCTGAACCTGCAAAGGACTCTAAAAAGACCAAAAGACTCTATAAATAAGACTTATATCATGGTCAAAAACCGGTAAAAACCATGATATATCAACTTCCCCAGACTTAGCTTTTTGCTTGCCTTCAAGCAAAACAGAAACCAAGTATAGAGTCGAGGTTTGAAAATACAGAAACAATTAGCAAATCTTAGGAACGCCACATTGAACCAACACTCTTGAATCCACATACCATAGAGCCAACCTTAGGTAGTGTTTCAGTGTACTTATAACAAGCTTAGCAATCTCCCAGTTCAAGTCCAGATCACTTTCTTCTTTAAACAGACGGTATTGACCAAAGGACTTACATATTCTTTCCCTTCCTTAGCGCCTGAACAAGACATTCTTTGTACAGCTCTCCTATTTTCTCTTCCCTTAGTCAACTGCTGCCCATTTTCAGGATGTTCTAAAGATCTTTTCATTGACTTTTTCTTATTCTTTTGAAGTCTTGGAATAGGGCTGCTTTTTACTTGTGTTCCTTGTGAGGAGACAGGTTCATGAGCTCTCACTAATATTGTTCCTTGTGAGGAGACAAGCTCATGAGGATCTTTGCACTATTCCATGGTTAGACTTCTTATTCCTTTTCATTCCTCAAGGGAAGATCAAGGAGAGACTGTAGTTTTCTTATCTTGTCAGTGCTGAAAAAGGAATCAAGTCCAATGCATACCTAGCTCTATAAAGGAATCTGAACTCTCTCTGTTAGATTGATCCACTCGCGGCTTTCTACTTAGTAAGACCTGCAATCAACTACTATGGCAATGATCCTTCAAGTGTCAATGTGTTGTGGTTAGTTCCAAGAAAAACTGAAAATTTCAACTAAACTTTGACTCAATAAAACAAGTTTTTGACTGACTCGATTGACTCACAAAACAAAACAAAGCAAAATACATTAATATTTTTCTCCCCCAGACTTAACCAACACTGTACTCAGTGTGATTAAATCTTAAGGTCAGAAACAAACCAAATAGAAAAGATAATAGACAGGATGGATAGATGCCGAAAATCTACACAACTTAGCCTTTTAAATCACTCAAATCCGTTAAGAATTGAGAGAGATATGAAGAAAACTAGTTGAGTAGACTTACCTTCGAGGGGGTGTCGATCGACGCTATGAACGGTGTCGATTGACACTATTCATGTCGAGCTCCAGTGTTGACGTTGGTCAACATCCGTCCGTCAGTCTGTCAATTGTTTTTTTTTTTTTTTTTTTTTTGAAACACAAAATAGTTAGTAGATAAAGCAAAATAAAAACGAAAATTAGAGAACTCACCAGTGGGTTGCCTCCCACCAAGCGCCTTTTTTAAGTCATTAGCTTGACTTGGATGGCTGGTCAGATGGCAGGTTGTTCATGAGAACTTGTTACAAAACAAGCTCCACATTCAGACACTTCCAGCTTCAACACTCTGCCCAATGATCCCTTCAAAGCATCTTGTCCTTTCTCCTTCATCTCAGATGTAAGAAGTGCTCTAACCTTGGAGAAAGGCTTCGAGGTTCCTTTGCACTTCACCTTATACTCAATTGAGTTCCCATCACAGCTCTAAGGTATCAAAGTGACTTGAGGACCTCCCTTGATCCTTTGGTTCTCCACTCTATTCTTCACTTTTGCCCTTTTTGTGGTTCCCTTTGTGATCATGATATGATTTCCACCAAGGACTTTATCTGCATCATTCTTATCACAAGGTATTTCCTGAGAAACGTATGCCATCTTGTCTCTAGCAATCACAGCAATGCAAGAGACGTGCTTTGAAGTTCCAGCAGTAGGGACAGCTTTGTAGAAAACTCCTTTGTCAACACTAGAGAAAGAGATTCTCTTGTTAGGCATGTCTACAACTGCTCCCACTGTAGCCATGAATGGTCTCCCAAGAATGAATTGCATGACAGAATTCTTGCTTACTTCCACCACCTGAAAATCAGTAGGTACTAAACAATTTTCCACTTTGAGAAGCAAGTTTGAAATTGTACCATATGGGTGTTGTGGAAGAGTTGACAAACGCAAGGGTCATGTTTGGAGGTTGAATATCAGCAATGGCTAAACTTTCTGCAATATCCCTTGACATGAGATTCACACTAGCACCATAATCACATAGATATTGTCCAAACTCAACTCCTCCAATGGAGCATGGAACAACAAACATCCCTAGATCTTTAACCTTAAGCAGCTGTTTCATTGGTAGTGGTGTTTCCCTTGCTTTGTTAAAAAGTTCTTCCATCTCTTCAAAACCTTTTCTGCAATCCTAGAAGAAAGCACACAAGGGATACCTCTCATAAGCTTCATCAAAGGAGATCTCCTTAGGAATCCTTCCCACCCTCTTGTTGAAAGCAGCCAGCTTCTCTGCATTAATAGACGGCCTTAGGTGTTTGGGTAGAGGAGGATATGAAATCTTAGGCTTGTACACTCTTTCCTCTGCATTTGTCGAAGCTTTAGGCATGTCTGGCGAACTTTTGAAAGGGTGTCGATCGACACCCAGCTGGTGTCTATCGACACTAGTCTTTTGTGTCAAGCTCGATTGCGGTCCGTCGGAGCTCAAAAAATCATGTTTTTCTACTGGTGTCGATCGACACTCAGCAGTGGTGTCGATCGACACCTGTTCTGCAACAGCAACATCTTCTTCGCCAGCTTGAAACTCCACGAAGTCTTGAGCATTCAGACACTTTTTCAGCACTGGTTGAAGGCCTCTTTCACTCTGAATCGTGATGGCGTTCACATGATGCCTCAGATTTGTATCCATCTTTCCAGGAAGGTATCCCTCTTGTCTCTTCAAAGCTCCCGCAGTTTGAGCCACTTGAACATCCAATTGCTTTACATGAGTACCTAAAGACTCCATTTTCCCATTCATATCAGTGTACAAGGCATCAATCTTCCCATTGAAATCAACAGTCATCTTCTGTTGACCCACCAAGAGCTGTTCAACCATGAACTTCAACTCATTGTCTTGAGCAGGAACATCTGTTCTGCAGTGGTGTTGATCGACACCTGTTCTGCAACAGCAACATCTTCTTCGCCAGCTTGAAACTCCACGAAGTCTTGAGCATTCAGACACTTTTTCAGCACTGGTTGAAGGCCTCTTTCACTCTGAATCGTGATGGCGTTCACATGATGCCTCGGATTTGTATCCATCTTTCTAGGAAGGTATCCCTCTTGTCTCTTCAAAGCTCCCGCAGTTTGAGCCACTTGAACATCTAATTGCTTTACATGAGTACCTAAAGACTCAATTTTCCCATTCAGATCAGTGTACAAGGCATCAATCTTCTCATTGAAATCAACAGTCATCTTCTGTTGACCCACCAAGAGCTGTTCAACTATGGACTTCAACTCATTGTCTTGAGCAGAAGGTTTCTGGTAAGAAGAAGAACCATAAGTTCTTTGGACGTTGTTGTTCTGAAAAGGTTTCTGGTAAGAGGAACCATATCCTTGTTGATTGCCAAATCTTTGACCTTGAAAACCAGCTCCATTGATGTAGTTAACCTCTTCTTCCTCGGGCTCAAAAGTCTCCACCTCTGCAGCAAATTGAACTTGCTTCTTTCCCATTAGAAGGTTATGCATAGAGTCCAACTTAGCATTCACCTGAGCAATCTGATTCTCATCCAAATTTCCAGCTCGCTTCTTCCTCTCAAAGTCTGCATTCTTGGTACTATTGCTAGATGCCAAATTCTCAATAAGAATGGTAGCGTTTTCTGGATATTGGGTGTTAAAGTTCCCATTGCTTGCAGCATCTAAAGCCATCTGGTACCTCCAATCAACACCTCTGTAGAAAATTCCCAGCAGTTGAACTTCATTGAAACCATGATGTGGACAGTCTCTTTGATAAGCCTTGAATCTCACCCAAGCAGTCTTGAATGCTTCAGTTGGTCCTTGAGAGAATGTAGTGATCTTCATCCTCAGCTCCTCAGATCTTGCATCATCAAAGAAATTGCACAAAAATTCATTCTTTGTGTCCTCCCAGGTAGTCAATGATCCTGAATTCAACTGTTTCAGCCAGTATGCAGCATCTCCAGCGAGTGAGTAAGGGAAAAGCTTGCAAAATAGATAATCATTGGACACTCAATTAGCCTTAATGCTTGATGCCAAGTCTTCAAATCTCTCTACGTGGTCCATGGGATACTCATTAGGAAGACCATGAAAGGGATGCTGAGCAACTAGAGTGTAGTAAGCAGGCTTCAGCTCAAAGTCATTCATTTGAAAAGCAGGAAGATGAATCGCAGCTCTATTAGCATAGAACTGATCAGGCCTGTTGTAATCGCCCAATGTTCTTTCATGCCCAGCAATCTGGCGTAGTGCTTCTTCATGCGCATGGTGTCGATCGACACCAAGGTTGTGTCGATGGACACCATCGCGCACCTCTTGTTCGACGACAACAACTTCATTGTCATCCAATCTCTGCCTCTGGGCATTCCTTCTATGCCCTTTTGCATCTACCAACTGACCCTCTTCGTCTCGCATCAGGATCATAGGATTGACCTTTGCAGATTCTTTCTGGGCCTTCATGTTGGTTCTTTCCAATTTGGCGAGTTCGCCTATGCTCAAAATCACTAGCTCCTTGTCCTTGTTGCTTCTGATACTGCGATTAAGCATACATCTGAAAACAAGAATAAGAAACTAAATTAGTAACCAAAAACAAAGGAAAAACCTAGACAAAATTCTAATATTAAAACTCTGTAGGCAACTAATCTCCTTCCCCGGCAACGGCGCCAAAATTTGATATGCTCTCAAATTTACCCTAGAGCTACTCTCTCAAATTAAGAGATCAGTCGCAGTACTTAAGGATCGAATTCACAGGGAAAGAGTTAGTCACACAACAAACTTCTAAGTTCGAATTAAGGTAAGAAGAAAGATGGAATTAAAAACAGAGAGTAATTAAAGACTTACTAAATTCAGGAAACGAAACGCTAGGTTCAGGGAAATTCTCAGGTGATCCAAATTGCAGATCTAGAAAGAATGTTAGGAATTATTAAGCATTGTTCTTGAACTCGAAACACAATTATAAAATCAACCAACTCTCGCTGCGAAGACTTTCTATGTCTAAACCCTAGAAGGATTGTTCACAAAATCCTAAATCAAATCTCTTTTCGAATAGGTATTTTGCTCATCTAACATTAGTTCAGGTAATTAATAATACTCTCGCATCTATTAATCAACCTAAGATCAGATTCTAGGTCATGAAACTAGAATCAGCATTAAACACAAATCCAGATGAAGAACTCTAATGATTTTATCCTAATAATTCATTAATCACCTTTGAAAAACCTTAAACCTAACAAGCAAACTACTTATACATAATCAATGAAACATAAATCATAATTTGAATAAAAAGCATAAAAGAAATCAATATAAGAAAATAAGGAGTTCCAAATCTGCTCTAAAGGAGTCTAATTTTTCTCTCCAAAAACCTAAACTTCTATGATTCTTAAATTATGAGATTATGCCTAAACAATGGCTTTGAAAACTATATATAAGGGTAGAAACACGAATTGAGGCACTTTTGCAAATAAGGAAAACTTCTGGGCAATTTCTTTTTTCTTCAAAATCTGTAAAAGTCGTGTTTTGGCTTGGCTCGAATGGTGTCGATCGACACCAGTGAACAGTGTCGATTGACACTGTTCATTTGACTTCACTCTTGACTTCATCTCTTCAGCAGCTTCTTCCACAATGCTTCAAAATCTCCAATTATGCTCCAAACGTACCTGAACCTGCAAAGACTCTAATAGGACTCTAAAAAGACCAAAAGACTCTATAAATAAGACTTATATCATGGTCAAAAACCGGTAAAAACCATGATATATCACTAGAGAATTCACCCAAAGCCCGGAGTTGATATAAATCCTCCTGGTAGCTTAACAATAATAAACTCATGATGATGAACCATTAGTCTCGTTCAACTAGGTTAACTCGATTCTTAGGAGAGAAAGTTGAGTTATTCACTTAAATTAAGTGATATGGACGAAAGAGGAAAAATGATGATGGTTGGGAAGTAAAAAGGCAAGGTGAAATCACTTGCTATAGATGCGGCATAAAAAGTTATTGGGTACGCACGTGTCGTACGCCAAAACACTTCGCCGATCTGTATGCCGAATAACAAAATATCTGAATAACATAACTTGATCTGGATTTTAGTATATATGGTAAACAAAAGTATATGATAAAGTTTTGTTTGTCAAAAAGCTTTTGAAATAATATACTAACTTTTTATAAGTTGATGTTTTTGATTAATTATTGCATCTCTTATAAGTATTGTTGCATAGAAGATGTCACAATGTGAGATTCATGATGGAGATACATGTCTAGCAGACAGTGCTACGACACATACAATCCTTAAGGATAAAAAGTATTTCTCCTGTCTCAAAATGAAAGTATATGCCGGATGCGTGAGTACTATAACCGGTATTGCAAAGATTATAATAGGCTCTGGAAGAGCGAGTTTTTCAATGCCAAGGGGTACAAGGTTTATAGTGCAAGATGCATTATACTCCCCCGAGTCTAAACGTAACTTATTAAATTTTCGAGATATCCGGAGAAATGGATATCATATTAAGACTACTAATAAGAATGGCATTGAATATCTTTGCATTACAACGGAGAACAAACATCAGTTGGAAGAATTACCAATGATGTCTTCCAGATTATATTGCACAAAAATAACCATGGCTGAATCACATATTGCGATAAACCAGAAGTCAACCAGCACTTTTAGAGTGTGACATGAAAGGTTAGGCCACCATGGTTCAGTCATGATGAGAAGAATTGTGCAAAATTCGAGTTGCCACCCATTGCAAAACCAGAAGATTTTTCAATCGGGGGAGTTTTCATGTAAGGCATCTTCTCAAGAAAAACTCATAAGTAGGCTCTCGCCAGCCAAAGTTGGGAATGAATCCCCTGTATTTCTAGAGAGAGTACATGGTGGTATATGTGGGCCGATTCACCCACCATGCGTGCCATTTAGATATTTCATGACATTGATTGACGCATCTAGCAGATGTTCACATGTGTGTCTTTTGACCACAAAAATATGGTTTTCGCAAGATTCATTGCCCAAATAATCAGGTTGAGAGCGCATTTCTCTGATTGTGCCATAAAGAAAGCCAGGCTTGATAACGCTGGTGAATTCACTTCAGCGAATTTTGATGACTATTGTATGTCTTTGGGAATCGATGTTGAGTATCTGGTTCCGCACGTACATACACAAAACGGCATGGCTAAGTCTTTGATTAAACGGTTGCAGTTGATTGCAAGACCGTTAATCTTGAGAACAAAACTTCCAATCACTGTGTGGGGTCATGCTATATTGCATGCTGGGGCATTGGTCCAGGTAAGACCAAGTGCATATAAGGAATATTCCCCCATACAGTTAGCGTTTGGCCATAAGCCAAATGTATCCCATCTTCGTGTGTTTGGGTGTGCGGCCTATGCTCCTATAGCACCACCTCAAAGAATAAAATGGGTTCACAAAGGAGATTGAGAATATATATTGGGTATTTGTCGCCAAGTATAATTAGGTATCTTGAACCGGCAACTGGTGATATGTCCACGACACGGTTTGCCGATTGCCACTTTGATGAAAGTGAATTCCCTGCGTTAGGGGGAGGATTGAGAGTAGGACTGTAAAATGGGCGGGTTGACCATGGGCTTAGCCCAGTCCAAAATGTTTCGGGCTGACCGTGGAAATGACCAAATCTAAATGGTCCAAACGGGCGAATGCCCAATTGGTCTTCGGTCAAAATGCGCGAATGTCCAGGCCCAATTGGTCTTCGGTCAAAATGCGCGAATGTCCAATGGTTATTGGACAGCCCATAGTCAACATAAACTTAGGGTTTAATTAATTTTGAAGTTTTCCCACCAAAATCGCAAAATCCGGTTTTCCACCAAAAACGTGAAATCTCGTTTTCCCGATAAAAACGTAAAATCCTGTTTTCCCGCTAAAAGTGCAATCTCATATTTTCCCGTCAAAACTGCAAAATCATGTTTTCCCGCCAAAACCGCAAAATCATGTTTTCTCGCCAAAACCAGAAAATCCCGTTTTCCCGCCAAAACCGCAAAATCTCATTTTCCCGCCAAAACCGCAAAATCCCGTATTCCGTCCAAAACCGCAAAATCTCGTTTTTCCGCGAAACCATAATGATGGGATGTTCTCTTTTTCTGTGTCCAAATAGATCGATCATGAAGATAATGATCTAGATCCAAGTTCCGTGTCAGAGTGCCAGAGAAGGCCTGTCTGGGATAAATGGCAAGTCCCCATGAGGAATGAAATATTCTCCCTTACTAAGCGGAACGTATTCGGACCGATAGTTATTACACCTGAAGATGTAATGCCGGTAGGATACAAATGGGTCTTTGTAAGAAAATGAAATAAGACAAATGAGGTCACAAGGTATAAAGCTCGCCTTGTGGCGCTAGGTTTTTCTCAAAAACCGAGAATTGATTATGAAGAAACATATTCCCCGGTCATGGATGCAATCACATTCAGGTACTTAGTGAGCCTAACGACCTCTAAGAATTTAGAGATGTATCTGATGGATGTTGTGACTACATAACTATATGGTTCACTTGATAGTGACATATACATGAAAATCCCTGAAGGATTTAAGATCCCAGAAGGATCAAAGATGCCTTAAGCATCTAAAGAGCTATGTTTGGTCAAACTACAACGATCACTTTACAGATTAAAACAATCTGGACGCATGTGGTATAATCGCTTAAGTGAGTACTTGTTGAGTAAAGGTTACGTCAACAATGTGATATGCCCTTGTGTGTTTATAAAGAAATCCGCATCATGCTTTGTGATCATTGTTGTGTATGTTGATGACCTGAGCATGATTGGAACTCAAAATAAGATTGATGATGCAAGAACTCATATGAAAGAAGAGTTTGAAATGAAAGATCTTGGAAAGACAAAGTTTTATCTTGGGCTCGAGATAAAGCATATCCAAGATAGAATATTTATGCATCAATCAAATTACACCAGAAGGGTGTTAAAACACTTTAGTATGGATAAAGCGACTCCTTTGAGTACTACAATTGTCAATAGACCATGTGATGTTAACAAGGATCCATTTCAGTCTTGTGAAGGTGATGAAGAAATATTAGGTCCTGAAGTGTCTTATATGAGCGCTATAGGTGGACTTTTATATCTTGCAAATTGTACTAGACCAGATATAGCTTTTTCTACTAACTTACTTGCAAGGTATAGTTCATCACCAACACACAGACATTGGAATGGAATAAATCATATATTCTGTTATCTTCAAGGTTCGATTAATTTTAGATTATATTATTCTACAAACCTCGAGGTTGGTCTAGTTTATTTTGCAGATGCATAATATCTATCTGATCCGCATAAAGCTCGATCACAAACTTGATACGTTTTCACTTTTGGTGGAACTGCGATCTCTTGGTGTTCTCAAAAGCAAACATTGGTCGCCACTGATGCGGTGGGGTTTGTTACTTCAAGTTTTACCCCTAAGATAGCTGCAAGTGCACAGCAATCACAGTAGTATATAAAGGGATCGAATCCACATATATTGTTGATTCACGAAAGTTCTAGGGTTTCTAACTTCTTTAAACCAAAATGAAAGATTGGGGTTTGTGTGTCACGGTTTGCAGTGTCGTTTTCAAGCAGCGAAAGAGAATTAAACGATTGTAAATCAATAGGTAAAAGTCGTTGGGTTCATGGATATTCTCCAGGGTTCATGGATCGGATCTAACAAGCAATAGATTAGGTTTTTAAACGACTTAGTTGGCTAGGTTCTCAAGATTAAACGGTCGACTATGATTACCTCGCACTCGCGGATCTAACCATCTACGTTCTCTTTGCTCCGCGGATATGAGTTATCATCCCACGTTGCAAGTTAAACGCGCAAACAGAACATTTACCTATTTGTAAACACTCGCGATGCGGTCCGTCGATATGCCTAAGCATCCAACGGTGCGGTCCGCTTGTTAATCTATAGATCCAGATAATAGACCACACGTTCGTGTATCTAATCGTCCTGTAATCAGTTGCTAATTGATCAGAAAAGCAAACATGCAATAAGAGCAAGACATAAACGAAGATACCTAATAGAAAATTTATCTCTATCAACCTAACAAAATCGATCCATGATTAAACCCCTTTGTAACCCCTTTGAAACCCCTTTGAAAACCCTTTAAACCCAAGTAGATGACTACTCGTTCATGGTAACGAAAGACATCCTTCGAGATATGAAAAGGTGCGAATTGTATTGAGTAAGAAACAGAGTCAAAAAAACTTCTCCAAAGGAAATCCAGTTGGAAAGATCTTCTTAAAGTATTGAAAAACAAAGAACTAAGAACAATAGATGAAAAGGGAAGGGAAGAAAGGTGGCGGCTGCAGAAGAAATCTCTCTCGAGGTCTTCAACTCCAGGCGCCGTCTATCTCTCTCTCTCTCTCTCTCTCTCTCTCCGGCGGCGTGAAAAGTGTTTCGGAAAAACCCTTGTGAAAAGTCACACGTTTTGCGTTTTGTTTGAAGACAAACAAATGTCTTCAAACAAAACGCAAAATCTCGGAAAGAGGTTTGAAAATAAGGAAACTAGCAAAAACTCAGTGTCCGTCCTTACAAACCATAGGTGTTGGAACTAATCTATCCAAGATCAGTCTAGAAAATTCGCACTATAGTTCCTTCAACACTAGTCCCTTAGAAGCTTTCATTATCTAAATCCTAGGTTCTAGTCAACTAGCTCTCTAAGTAATATTTATATTGGCGTGATCCTTGTCAAGGGATGTAAAGCTAGGTTCAACGAGGTTAGGTGCATATAGGCCTTTATGGTGAGGTCTAGAGTGTTTTGGGTTATCGTATAGATCACCGGAAGGTGCGAGATATTATGCAAAACAACAGGAGGAGGTGAAACTGTTGGGATCCACGATTTCCAATCACTCTTCGCATGTACACATCCGCGAGTTCTCCTTGATATCGTCATACCCCCAGACTTGGTTTCTTGCTTCGGTTTAGATTGGATGGCGTCTGAAACTTCTTACCATATCGGCCAGACTCTGCCCCTTCGAATGATCCGATTCTCTTAAGACTCTTAGGCATTTTCTTTCCGTTTCTTTTCCACTATATTTTTTTTGTGTAACTCTCTTTTTTACGGATAAGTACCATCATCACTCCAAGGAATTCAGGTCCTCTATCCGAGTTACTTTTTCTGTATATTTGTTTTCTTATTTTTTTTCTTTGAACGGGAAATGTCTTAGTGTAGGAGTCTTAAGGAGAACGCAAATTTTACCATTCTTTCGAGTTCTCCAAGGCATGAGTCACATATTCTTGTAGCTAAAACTTCTGTTCTTTAACCATTCGATCCTTCGTCTTGAGTGACTAGAAATTGTGTCGTTCCTCCTTCTTCGGTGTTTTTGCACATATCTGCATATTGGCAAAACAAGAGAGTTTCATGAGGTATGAAAAGATGGTAAAGGTTTCGGGTATGGTACCAACTGTTGATGTGTTGGCTGTTCGGGACCGACAAAGGGTTGTGTTTAAAATTGAAAAGATGTCCTGAACGTTCTGGCTTTTTCGTTGAATGCTTAAATCTGTTGACAAGGAAATTAGATGTCCGGTTAAAGTCCAATTCAAGTAGAGCTAGTATATTTCTTCCCCTGAAATCTCTATAGAGCGACATTATCCAGGATTTCGTATTGTCGGCTTTCTAACTACCCCCTAGCCTAGTACTAAAGCTTGAAAGATCTGTTACTAGAAATAGTGTAGAAGCACACTGGTCGATTATCATCCTTGGTTTCGCGTCATAGTCCCTAAAATCATATCATATATATCGAGATACATCATTCTGAGTTCTTAGGGTAAATAAAAATCATTAAAATGACACAAATAAACCAAAACAAAGTAAAGTCATTAGTACGGATATCCCCCCAGACTTAAATCACACGGTCTCCAGTGTGAAATAGTGGTAAAAGGCCGGGAATGACTAAAAATATGAAAAATAAAGCATAAGTAAAAGATAGGGGTGAAATAGATGGAACCAGGCTCGTAAGCAGGAAGAGTTTCGGCCGAGACGCGAAGTCTTCAAGGCATTCGAACTCAGGGTCTAAAGGTCGCCATCTATGTGTCCTCTCTCTCGAAGCTGTCGTGACATCTTCTCAAGCATCTCGTTCTGGCGGGCCAACTGCTCCTGAAGGGCGGTGATCGCGGGATCAGTCGAGGTGGACGGTGTAGCGGATCATGAGGTGCTGCCCGTGGAGGAAGATGATGTGTGGTGGGTCCTCTGACGGATCGCCTCTCTCCTAGCCTTGACGGCTATATACTCTCCAATAGTAAGTGGCAAGCATGAGAACTCGGTACGGAACTCCTTGTGTTTCGGGATCCACTGTGGTGAACCCTTTGAAAGGCGCGGGACTGTTGGAGACGGTAGATAGACCGTGCGGTTGTCTCCCTTCCCTAGGTGGTACCGGTATCCGAACCTGTCTGGATCCATGCATGCGCCTGTCAGGTTCATGTTCGTTTGAAATTGGAACAAATCAAACCAAGCCTCATCTAATAGCGCCTCAATACTAGTGTCTACTCCAGCAACCTCCATGATCGCTGTAATGATGTCTCCGTAATTTGTGAAGGCAGTCTCGCATCTAGGTGCGGTAACATCGTGCTTCACTCGCACGAGTCTCTCTGCTAGGACGCATCCAAGGCATGCTGAAAGTGGCTCGTCTCTGAAAGCGGATTGGAGTAAAACGAGCTTTGGAATGAGAATGCATGACTGGTTGCTGCGCGAGAAAGGTCGGTGTGCTATGAGGCGGTGCACAAAACGCACGGCCGGATGTGAAAGAAAAGCAGACGGATGCCTTCCCTTGTCAGAAATGCCTCGGCCAATAAGTCCCCAAAGATCAGCACTCCATTCTTCTTCAATACTTGTCTCGCTCCTCAAGTCAAAACCAAATATCTGGCAAAGCCGAGGGATACTCAGCTCAAAATCCTTAGAGCCAACGGTGAAATAGAGAATAACGTCTTTCGGATGTGACTTCCTTCCTTTTCGGTAGGACAACTGAACTGAAGATAAGAACTCTTGCGCTAGCTCTTTGTAGGTAGGTCGATCAATCTCCATGAAGGTCCTGAGCCTTAACTCGTCCAGTACCATGTAACATCCTCGGTGATGCCCAACGCGTCTAAAACGGAGTAATAGATCTTGTGTGTTGTTCTTATCTCCATCTTCTTCAACTCCTTCAAATAATCGATGGTTGGATCTATTGGTGCTCCAAAGTATCGGACCTTGCGCTTAGGAGGAGAAGGGTTCAGCTCTCTAGTTGGTTCTCGAGGTGGAGGTGAATCATCGCGACTTGTGCGCGCTATCGGTGAATCTCGAAACCTTCTTCGTTGTTCCTCCACATATCTTCCAAGAGTGGTGTCTAGACTTGAGTCTCCTAGTGCTGTCGCGAAAACCTTCTTGAAGAGCCTAGTTGCTCTGTATTCTTCGAACGCACCTCTAAGTTTCGGTCATAGCATATTGTACCTTGCAAAACAAAAACAAAAACTCGACCAAACATGTGAATTTGATGTGCCATAAGGATTCTCAAGTGCAATGATATACACGACATATATCAAGAGTTTCCAAGACTAATAGCAATTGAGTGAATGCATAAATTTCAAGATCAACTTGATACTCATCTCTATTTTCGGATTTTTGGGTTTCCAAACCAAATATTTTCCAATAAATCGATTTTATCAACCTACTTTCATCAAACTTTGGTTCTCAAGTCATACTTAGCATGAATTAGGTTCAAACAGAGTCAATTTGTCTATAAATACCTCCAACATTCGTTTTTAGAGCAAGTTATAATTTCAACTTTCCAACGATTTCAATTTGCCAAAATTGGGTTGCAAAAATCGAAATATAAGCAACCTAATTCATCAATTCAAGGTTCTTTATCATTATTCAAGCATCCTAGACATTGATCTAGCCAAGCAAGAGAGATCTCAAAATTGAGTTCTCTAGAGAATTTTAAAATTAGAGACCATACCTTGTAGATGAGAACGAATGACCTTTAAAAGTTGAATCTCCTTTGAATTTAGATGAGTTTAGACCAAAGAATTTTTGAGAACGGTTCGAATTTGAAAAATCTAGAATCTCTCAAAAATCTCCAAGTCTCTTGGAAGAGAAGAAGAAAAGGGAGTTTGATTCTAAAAGTTCTCTTTTTGTTTTTAAAATGTGTTTTTATCACCAAAGAACCTTGAATATTCAAAAAAATTTTAAACGAGAAAACTTACCTTGCGTGGTGGTCACGAATCAATAAAATTCGTTAAGTTACGTTAACGGAAATGATTTAGTGGTGCAGGATTGTACCATAACACGGGAAGTTTGGTTTAGGAGGAAAACGTGAGTTTTCCGGATTGGCCGTTCAGACGACCACTGGCTGCGCCATGGCCCGTCGCTGCCACAGCCAGTCTTCATCTCTCTGCGCGGTCGTGGCTCGTCGCGCGGTCACGCCTTGCCTCGCCGCGGCACATGCTGGTGCTCGTGCGGCCAGCCTCCTTCCGAGGCTCCTCTTCATATTTTTGGATTTTTCATGGTTTTTCTATTTTTTTTTTCTTCATATGCCTATGTACCTAAAACTTGCAAAAACCAACTGTTAGAAAGAGAAAGAAAAAAATAAAAAGCACGTACAGGATGGATTGCCTCCCACCAAGCGCTTTTGTTTAAGTAGTTTAGCTCGACTTTGTTTGAGGCTTAGGCGATTGAGGAAGTGGCTTTCGTATTGTTTTCGTATTAGCAATGTGCCTCCGTTTCCACTCCTCAGAATTTTTGCTTCCAGGATCACATGCTTGGTCTTCTCGACTACCTCGGTCATTTCTTCTTCACTTAGCTTTCCTAGCTCGGGAGGAATTAAAATTTCGATTCTCGAGAAAGGTCTTGAGTGGAGCTGGTCCACTCTTGGTATCATCCCCTTTTCTCCTTTTTACTCACTTGACTCCCTCTTTCTGACGGTGAAATGTTTAGCTCTTTCTGATAGAATATCTTTTGACTTATATGCAAGAAAACTACGAAGTTGCTTGCGTGGTCGATCTTTGCCCCTACCCTGGCCAAGAATGGTCTTCCAAGTATTAAAGGCTTGTCTTTGTCTTCTCCCATATCGAGTACATGGAAGTCTACAAGTACTATCTTGTTTTCGACAAGAAATTGGATGTTGTATACGATGTCGTTCGTTTTCTTCCTGGACGAATCTCCGAACACTAACTACATAGGTGAGGAGAAGTAGGTCGTTATTCCTAACCTTTCGGCGATTGTTGTGGACATGACATTGACATTAGCTTCTGTGTCGCATAGACAATCATCGAATCTAATCCCCGTGATCGAACATGGGAAGATGAATACTCTGGGATCTTCTTTCTTCTTTAGCTTCCCGAATGCGCAGTGATGCGGAATCTCGAAAGGTGGTTCATCTATTTTCTTCTTTATTGTCGGAAAAAGTAGGACAAATCTGCATCTATCTCCCATAACGAGTTCTGGCTCCTTAGCTCCGTCGGTGATTGCAGAGATCACGTTACAGAATCCTTTCGGGTTATCCTCAACTTTCCCGGGAAAGACTCCTGCTTGTCTCTTAATGGTTTCAGCCGTTTGGGAAACTTGCGTGTCCATTTTCTTCACATGGGAAGATAGAGATTCGAACTTGCCGTTCAAATTGTTGTACATGCAATCGACCTTGATGTTGAGATCTTTGACCGATTTCTGTTGAGACATCAGCAGCTGCTGCATCAGTCCTTCGAGTTTGTCCTCACGGGACGGGTATGGTGCATTTGATGCAGCTTGTGGTACTTCTTGTTGATTGATGTAGGGCGCGGGCTGAGCGTTATAAGGTTTGGAACTTGTGTAGCTCACACTTTGGAACTTGTTTTGAAAAGGTCTTCCTTGGTCTCGCGGGTTCTCCTCGTTCGGATTTCTGTAAGAGAGGTTGTTGTTGTTCCTGAAGATGTTGTTGAATCCGTTGTTAAAGTTATGGTTCGGATACGAGTTCTGGCCCCCTATAAAGTTAACGTCTTCTTCTCGCGAGTAAGATTCATCTCCTTCATCTCCTGGGTAAAGTTCTTCTCTTTCTCCCGCGGCCTCACACACATTGATGCTGCATTGCTGTCCTTTGAGTAGTTGGTTCATCATGTTTTTCAGCTCGGCCATCTGCTTGGAACCAGAGTCTCCTGTTTGCGGATTTCTATCATAATCCGGACAGTTGTTGATGTTGCTTACAACGAGGTTCTCGATGAGTGCACGTCCTTGTCGCTTGAAACAAGCGTTTTTACACTTGCTAGCAATTCCTCAATTGCTCATATCATTGCAATATATTGAGGTATCAATCCATCTTGGGAGATGATGCANTCTTTGGTTATGCAACTTGTGTCGTCCTGGTGCTCTTGATATTCCTCCACGATGTTGTCTTTGTCCTGTAGTTGGTAATTTGACCAAACCCTTTTGGTATGGAGTCTTTATATGCTGTCTCTTATACACATCTAGATGTGTATAAGAGACAGGGATATTCCTCCACGATGTTGTCTTTGTCCTGTAGTTGGTAATTTGACCAAACCCTTTTGGCTGTCTCTTATACACATCTAGATGTGTATAAGAGACAGGAATACAAGTCAAGCAAGCAGTCTCATTTCTTCAAGGGCTTCTCTCACAGTCTCCCCTGAAGTGCAAGCAACCTCGGTTTGAACAGGCCATGGAGGAAGCAAAAATGCAAGTTCTCTTTCTTTTTACTGGCATTCTAGTTTTTTTAATTTGCTAATCTAGCGTAGTTGCTAACAAATATACCATTTCCCTATGTTTATCTGAACGTGAACATGATGCATGATGCCTGTGCTAAATTGCTGTAATTGACCTCACCCAGGTACCTAAAAGAATTTAAGCTTCCAGGAAGGATGGATCAACTTCAAAAAGTTGCTGATACTGATTGCTCGGAAAGGACTAATAGTGGAGAAGAGGACAGCTCATACTCTGGTGATGATTACACAAAACATGGAGAGGTCTGGTTGCGACCAGTGGAACATGGAGGATGTTTGCATACAATAGGAGATCTGCAGATAATAAATCTTGGTAATGTATGAAACTTATTAGTATGTTATATCATTACGGGTTGGAATGCACTCTGCTCATTATGCATAGGCGTGTATCAATTGTCTTCCAGGAAGAATCGTGACAGACTCTGAGTTTTTCAAGGATAGTCATCATACTTGGCCCTGTCTCTTATACACATCTAGATGTGTATAAGAGACAGGTATTATGTTGCACGCGGGAGCAAAGACACCGGGGAATCTATTCCCATGCTCTTGAGAATTCCACGGCTTTCTGATCCATGGGGTGGTTACAACATGATCGGTTTTGGAGACATTCTATTCCCAGGCCTGCTCATTTGCTTTATTTTCAGGTAACCCACTCATGCTTCGACTTATAATGATTGCGGTTCAAGATTAACTAGCTCGGCACCAATTGTATGGACATCCTATGTTTCAAAAGATGTCCTGATTCAATATGCACCATCTCAATTTGTTTGTTGGCCGCCATTTTCTTAACTCATCTGCGTCTCAGATATGACAAGGAAAATAACAAGGGAACCTTGAAAGGATATTTCCCGTGGTTGATGTTTGGCTACGGACTCGGACTATTCTTGACATACTTGGGATTGTATGTTATGAACGGACACGGTCAACCTGCGTTGCTCTACCTCGTCCCTTGCACCCTCGGTATCTCCTCTAAAAAAAAACTCTTAATTGTTGATGGAGATTCAAGTCATTTAATCTGCTATGCATTTCATTTTTACCTTCTCATTTGGTTAAACCTGACCAAATTGCAAGGTCTTCTTACATTTTGTGCGGTTTTTCAAAACACATTGCAGGAATCACGGTCATACTCGGGTTGGTGAGGGGAGAACTCAAAGACTTGTGGAACTACGGGACTCCACAGCCTTCAGCTGCAGATGTAAATCCCTCTCCACAAGTATAATTTGCTCTCCAACGTAACTCAAACTCTGGAGACTGATGATGAAGAAGAAGAAAACATAAAAACACACATGATTCTGACATTTTTTCTTTTCTTTCGCCCACAAATGTAAGAAATCTACTAACACAAGGGATTTTACCCTTTTGTGCATATACATGCAGTTGACTGATCCCCCCCCCGCACACGTATAACGTAATTGTATATGTATGTATATCCACCAAACTTTCGTATCTTTAATGAAAAAAAGCTTGTATATCCTTACGATCATTAAGCACAAATAGACACTCTTGAGATCATTAAGCAAACAATTATTCTGAATTAGAAAAAGGAACTCGGAGTTTTTATACATGTAAGAAATCCTCTGAGTCTATCATTGAGTATAAAAAAAACTATTCTCTAAGGAACACTATCAAGTATCAGCAAGACAACCAAAGGACGACAAAGTAGGTTCAAAAGACTGTAACTCAAAACGGTGACGTGTCTTGTTTCTAAAACAGTTGCCTGTTTACACTTACGATGTGTGTATAGAAGGGGAGCTATTTAAAACTTAAAGGTGAGCGAGGAGCAGATCTGGAGACTGGAAAGAATAACTTTCCTGCTAATTTTACCCGGCGGGAAACGGATAATTTGGGGGAAAAGCTATTTTCTTCCCCACCAAAGCATCCCTCTTCTGTTTAAACCCTAATCATTTCAATTTCAGTTTCAATTCAGTTTCAATTTCAATTTTCAGTTTCAATTTCTTGTATCACTATTAACACCACTGATTGAGAACCTTACCGAACTTCTCTTCCTCCGAATGATTTCAATGGCGAGTGTCCCAAAACCTTTAGAGGAAGAAGATAACCAAAGCATAATCGAACTCCACCACGACCACGCCGATATTCCCGCTCGCTACGCCTCTCTTGAGCGCGTCTACTCCGTTTCCTCTTCCTCCTCTTCATTGTGGTGTGTTAGCACCGCCGGTTCCCACAATGTGATGTCCAAGAAGCTCAATGCCCAGAAGCTCACAGTGGCCGATGCTTTCCAAGGTTACGGTTGTCCGGATGATTTTGAGTTCCGGCCCCATCGGCGACCGGAGATTGTTCACGTCTACAGTCGCCGCAGGGGGCGGCGGCGGGAGTCTTTCCTTGACGAGGAGGAGGAGAAGCAGAAGCAGAAGAGACGGAGGATCGGTAATGGCGAGCTGATGAAATTGGGCGTGGATTCGAGTACTCTAAGCGTCTCCACCACCCCGCGTTTAAGGGGATGTAGAATTAACGCTGCGTGTAGCGGAAATAAGCGAAATGGATCTTCCCAGAGGAAGGGGAAGGTACCCCAAGCTTCTGCTACAGCTAAGAAATGGGTCAGGTTAGGATTCACCTATCATTTACTTATACCTGCTAATATCTACAGACATTTGGAACTGTGTGATCTTAGATACAAGTCATTGCTTCATGTGCCCTGTTGTGGCCTGGCAGGTTAAGTTATGATGGTGTCGATCCTACAACTTTCATTGGGCTGCAATGCAAGGCAAGCGCTGAGCTATATAGTTATGTGCTTTAGCTATTCCTTTCCATGTTAACAGTTGATTGTTATCCGATGATCTCTAGGTTTTTTGGCCACTGGATGCTGATTGGTATCCTGGTTCTATCATTGGATACAATGTAGAGAATAAGCAACATATTGTAAGTTATTTCTGTCTACTCTATCTGCCTCATGCCATTATTCTTGGATCTTTGGTGACTGTTGGTATATCTAAGCGATTTTCCTTTTTCACCACCGTAAAAATATTGCACAGATTAAATATGGAGATGGAGATGGTGAGGAGTTAGCTCTTCCTCGTGAAATGATCAAATATTTCATTTCTCGTGAAGAGATGGAGCTGTTAAATCTAAAGTTTGGTACTAGTGATGTGGCTGTGGGGGGTCAAGATTATGATGAGATGCTTGTATTGGCTGCTTCTTTTGAGGGGTGCCAAGATTTTGAGCCTAGAGACATCATATGGGCGAAACTAACTGGTCAATATTCTATACTAAACCCATT
>JAHZTW010000003.1:78106216-78139406 GCA_020283515.1 Alliaria petiolata | reverse complement strand
TTTTTGACTAAGTTAGCATCTGCAATATAATCACATTACTTATGGATTTGCTTCTGTACAGCCAAATTGCTATTCAAGAGTCATTAGTGTTAATGATGATGACCATATTATCATATTTGCAAAGAGGGATGTCGCAAAATGGGAGGAGCTGACCTATGATTATAGGTTTATCTTCGTGCCCTTTAATTGTCAGGTGCTTTTGACCATTATCATTTGCTGATTTTTTTTATCTTCAAACTTGCAGGTTCTTTTCAATTGATGAGCGCCTTGCATGTTACTGTGGTTTCCCAAGATGCCGGGGTGTTGTGAATGACACAGAAGCCGAAGAACAGCAGGCAAATATTCATGCTTCTCGGTGTGAGTTAAAAGAGTGGACAGAGGGCTGAGAGGTAAGCTATATCTTTTAATATGTTAAACTTTGGAAGAGTTTGTTCTTTGTAGCTTATGAAAGCTAGTTTTCAGGTTAGTAGATGTCTTATCTCCATTGAAGATGACGAGTTCTTTTATGCGTCTGGTCTAATTTTATGGTGAGGCCAGCCATTTGTATTGAAAAATGGTTACATTAGTGAAAGTTAAACATTTATCTGAATAGATGTCTAATTTACAAAATCCCTTTGTTTACTATTTAATGGAAGGCTCCTAACTATCTGTTTCGACTTTGTGCTTGTTCCAGATCTTCACATCTGTTATGTCTGTCTACTCGAGATCTTTGTCAGGATGTCACACATTTGCGAATTTTTCGTGATTCTGGCCAACTTTCCCCTCTAGTATGCCCATTAATCTCCCTGAACACATACTCTAACTCTGAATGCTCTGACTTGAGATCGTTCGATTATATCCCAAGGTTTTGTAGTAATCCATTTCTTGTACAGATACTAATTAACACATTATAATCTTGGTTAAGTGAAAAAAGCTGCATTATCTTCTGACTCCAGACTCAAATGGGCCTGAATCTGCTGTTTCTCTAATTTATTAGGGTTATACATGATGGTTTTATTTATATCCATATCATGCTACAAAAGAATTGATTTCGGATTTTGTATCTGGTAAGCACTGTGACTAGAGAGATTCAACAATGGATTGAGTTTTGAGTTAGAAATAAGAGGTGCATAGTTTTTCTTCAGTCTGACACACCATGTGAAGGAAGAAGTCCTTATCACTCCTTTAGTCCTTTGTAGTGTTAACTTTTTTCCACCTTTTTTGGTTCTCTGTGCATGTGACCATTATTGGTCGGTATCCCTTGACCCATTCTCTCACACACACACACACACACGCACAAACGCGTGTATGTATGTTTGTCTATGTGTGTGTGTCTATGTGTATGTGTATATATACTCAGGTTTGGAGTTTAATGCTTCTGTAGTTCTGTTTACTTGTGTCCAAATGCCAATATCTCTCAAGTTCCTTCTTTGGTCATCTCTTGCTTTCTTGCTTCTTCAGTCAGGTACTTCGAACTTTTTTTTAAAACTAAATTAAGTGCTAAGTACGTGTATAGACATGTGAATGGGGGTGCTATCATGTATGTATAGGATTTGGAGAAAAATGTGAGAGCAAAAGCAGCGAACCAACGGTGAGGCAGACGCAGGTGAAGTGGAGAGAAGGAACGAAGTTCAGAGTGGAGGTAATGAACAAATGTCCAATGTGTCCAATCATCAACCTTTGTCTGAAATGTCAAGGATTTCCTCAGTCGCTTGTGGATCCCACGCTCCTCCGTGTTCTCTCCTCTTCTGCCGGAAACTGCGTTATTAATGACGGCTTGCCATTGAGTCCAATGCAGACTCTCTCTTTCAACTACTCCAACTCGCACCAGTTTGCTCTGCGTCCTCTTTCTTGGTCTTTTCAGTGCGAATAAATCAATAAAAAAATGTTAAAATCAATAAAAACAGATCTCTTTCTTCATCAATCTGCTGGTTTTTCTTTGTATTATCTATATTCAGGCCACCTTTTTTTACCATTTGAGCAATATGTTGAATCTATGTACAAAAGAGAAACTATAAGGACTCTCTACTAAAGGAGGAAAAGAGTAACGAGGAGAAGTAACGAAAGTAAAAGCAAAGAGGCATCTAACGGACATGCAGAAGAGATATAATGTGAGCCTACTAGATGAACTGTTCCTGTTCCTTCATCTTTTACTTTTATGCTTGATGAGCCTGCAGAAAGAGAGGCAGGACAGAGATAAATTGTTTCAGATTCAAAATCTATCACAATCACTATGCGACATGAATCTTGATATAACACTTACAGTTATACTCCGTCCAACCGATGAGCTGATTTTCTAGATCGTAGAGAACAAGCTTGTTTGAGAGAACCAAATCTGCAAAGGGAAAGTAAGATATTGTGGGCATTGGGTTGAATCAAACACGGTGCATTGTCACTGAGCGCAAGCAAACACAATGGCTTTTCCAGGAGCTGGATTGGAGTTAAACTTTGACACTGAGTCATGATTGCAAACTATAGATCTTATTTTACAATGGTAGAGATGGTCGGACACAACACAAGATCTAGAGCTAGCTATTGCAGGATACGCCATTTAAATAATAATGGAAAGCAGGATCAGAGATGAAGAAGGTTCGTGGATATTCTTAAGGTACCTCCCAAAAGTGTCATGTTTCTCCTATCTCTGGATTGCATTCCGCTATTTTGCCAACCAATGCACCACATTCCTTCCTGTAAAAATATGGTTTTACGAGTACCGGATGAAACTTGGTAGCCTGATGCGAAAAATCAACCAGAAAGGCTGAAGATGCTTACATAAGGGAACAGATAGTCATGAGGATAGACCCTGAGGAAAACTGAGTTTTCAAAATGGAAAGTGACATTCGGAAACCCCTCATCAACTCTGCAGCAAAGGTAACATGTGGTTTCTTAAGAAACCATTGTGTGATAAATGCATCTCACGATTCAAGACGTAAAAAACTAACCTTCCAGAGTACTGAAAGCATTTATAATCTTTATCCACTATGTGAACTTGCAGAGCAGGCTCCTGCGAGGTTATCTAACAAAAGATCCAAATTTATGAGAACATAATCTGCAGTAAAAGTTTCTTTGAGAACTTGGAAATTTTCTTGCAGTGTACCTTCTTCACCAATGGTTCGTAGATTATCTCTGGAAGATAGGCCAAGGTTGTACCACTGTCAATTATTGCTCCTTTTCTGTCTCCCGCTTGAAATAAATCGGCTGGAATATCTAGAAACTCCTGACCAACTTGAACTGCTGTCATATTGACATTGTAATGTATTCTACAATTAAAAACAAAAATAGTCCGTTAATAGAAAAAAACTAGAGAACGAGTACAACTTCAGTAACATTTACTAGTTTTACTTCCTTCCTCCAAACAGGAAACGCAAGAAGATTCAGTCTATGTCAAGTAAAACCTCCAGATATTCCAATGTACTCGAGAGAGCATTATATCTCAGCAAGCAAGCGTATAATATTAACCTAAAGCAAGACTGTAACAGGAATAACATGGTGGCTGCATCTACCGGTATTGATTGCATTTGCAGCATATGATTGCACAAACGCAAAAAAGGGTAAAAAAAAAAATCTTTGACATACTGATTGGGTACCAATGGTGTCATGTTTACTTTTGGTTGCACAACACGTCCAATAGCAAATATGCCACCACCATTTTTTCCATCTAAGCAATGAGCAAATATCTTCTTAACTCTCCCTGATGAGGCCAGCTGGGAAATCATTGAGGAATTAGCTTTTCCAAATCCAAGTATTCCGTCAAGTGCTTCTTCATTAGAACCATCAAGATCTCCTGACTGCCTAGCACCACACCTTCAAGATCATATTAAAAATATTAAAAAATGGACGAGGCAATGAGGAATGACGGATTAAGATTCCTTGAAAGAGCAATGATAAAAGAAAATTGTAATGGACGACTAGTATACATATTTTCCAGAATTTTAGGGATTTGACAAGATACATATGAAAGAAATGAAATGTGATATCTAACCAAAATAAGCAAATCAATCAATTATCATAATCAAAAGAACAAGATATTTCAGCAAGGCATATGGTTTATCTGTGATACTTCACTCCATGAGAATATCACCAGACATGATGTAGAACTAATTCACATGTTACTTTAAGAAAAATAAAAAAAGAATAGATGCCAGGATGCACTTAAACTTCTGTCAGAATCTTAAGATTTTTTTCTCTATCCAATCAAACGCTTGTGCTCTTTTTAGAGAGAAGAGAAAGAAGTTCTAACGAAAGCTGCAAATTCTATGCTGCAGCAGCTTGCTAGTTTAGATCTAAGTCATGTAAAGCGAGGTCATTAAACGTGACTTACCCAAATATGACACTCCCATTAGCTGTTTTCGTCTTGAGATCCCCAGCTACACTGTCATACTGCACAACATCTTGTACAAAATAACCCGCAGTAGAGCTCCCATCTCCATATATCTCAAGATAAGGACATGACATATTAGCTTTGCAGCCTGAGAGAGGGCCATGACTAATCTGATAGCAAAAGTCTTCATCACAAGAAACCAACTTTCCACTGTTTGATTCCTTAATGTTGTAGAGTGTTAGCTCGATCTACATAGGAAAGGAAAGATTATAAGAAAAGTGGCACACCAATTGAATAAGAGTCTCGAAAGGCAATAAGAAGCTTACACCAAGAGTGCTTCTTCTGGGACATTGTTTGCACTGGATGCAGTTTACCCACATAAGATCACTGCCTGTGTCGACTTGAACATAATAGCTCTTTGCAGGAGTTCCAATTTCAATTTTTGCATAATAGAGCCTTCAAATGGATGAGAAAAGAGAAAGAGGGCACACAGAGAGATCAATGGGACGCATAAATGCCTGAATTCCAACTGCAAGTTATCTAAAAAAAATTCAAGTTTTGAAACCGCAGATTACGAACGAGAATCCCATAAAGAATAAGTTTGGGGTTCCTGTTTTATTATAAGCGTAAATCGGAGAACAAGTCTTACTCCAAGGAGTGAATCGGGTTCAAAAAATGCCTAAGAAAACCAGAGAGAGAAACGAACCCGAGGATATCAGGGCGACCGGTTCCACCGAGAGGTAGATCGATTCCGGCGAGAATTGTGAGCTGGCGACGGTCATCGTGCTCCTTTAGGGCACTCAGGGAGCCTTGAAGCCTGGGATAACGGTACTTAACGTTGAACACTCCGGGATTGGAAGAGACGCAGATGGCGAAAACGAGGATGAGCAGCGAAATCAGTGCGAATCTCCTCGGAGGAGCGCAGATGAGGGAAGAAACGATTGATGAGGTCATCTTCCTTCCTTCTCCTTCGCGCCTGATTTTTAATGGCGCCTATCGTCTCGGCGGAGGAGTTGACAGGATCCACCAGCCCGGCGACGACGACGAAGCGGAGGGAAAGGGAGAAGAAGTTGAGAACTTTCAGAGTTTATTGGTCACTTTGTTCGACCATTACAGCCTTTTCCTATTTTATTACTTTTTAATTATTTCCTGCTTTGGACTTTTCAATTTCTTTAAATCTTCAATAACTTAAGAAATTTTATGACTTTCTTTATGCCCTGATTCGATTCTATTTCTTTGTCTTCTTAATCCATCTGGAATTTATATAACATTTAAATTTAAATTTAAAATATATTTCTTATTCGTTTTCCAAATTCTTCAAAAAAGAAAAAAAAAGAAATACAACAACAATAATATATTTTAATTGTAAATAAAGTTTTTTTTAAGTTTGACCAAATGAACACAAATTGAAAATGTGGATCAATATATATATTCTGTTAGGAAAGAAAACTGGGAATAATATATTTTCCTTCTAAATTTGTTCAACTTATTACTCTCTTATTTTTTAGAGTAACAAAATTTAGAAAAACATGGCTTATTTTTCAACTTTTTAGTGGAATTCACTATAATCGAAAGGAATAATAATTACTCTTAACTGGTTAATTTTTTTAGGAATATAAAGTAATAGTCATTTTCATCCAATTTTATTCAGTGGTAACCAGTTGCACCAAAGACAGAATCAAGCCTGCTCCTAAGCCCCAGGTTTAAACCAATGAAAGAAATTCATAAAAAAAAAACTTAAACAAAACAAATTATGGGATCCACAGATAATAGCTACAAAGCCTACGATGTGAATATATGTATTATGAAAACTCAAAAACTCGTGAACAACTTTATAATAAACGAATAGAAACATCATTTGCAAAACCACAGTAAATGGCTCTCTCTCTATTTTTACACACATTCTCCAAATACAATGATTAAATATCGTTTTACATACAGAAAAATATAAAAATTTTGTTTGCATAAGATGTAGACCAAAACACACTTTTTTTTTTTACCACAAGCAGCTTTCACTTATTACGTAACACTTCTCGATTGAAGCAAGGGACTTGAGAACAACGGCGATACGGAGACTTACGAAGAGGAAGAGGAAGGTGCAGTTGAAGGGTTGAATGCTTTCTGCTCGGCGCAGCTGAGCTCCTCGCTCGGCCCGGCGTCTTCTCTTCCAAGACCCAAGAGGTCGAGGAAGTATAAGTAGTGTGAGATTATGTTGTTCATTGGATCGATGTCACCTTGACCACATGTGTACTCTCCGTACAGAACGTTCATGGTGCTTCCAAAAGTCGGACCACGTTTGGACAAAGTGTCGTTCTTTGTAGGTTTCCAGTTACCAACAAAGATGTCGTGAGCCGAGGGCTGAGATTTCTTGATCGGTGTCATCCATCTCCAGATTGCAGCTTGGAAGGCAAGTGTCGCGTTCTGCTCGATGTACTCTGGGTGGTTCAAGAGATCAGCTTTCAGGGCTTTTCCGGCTGCACCGTAGTTGAAGTTCCTTCAAGTAAAAACCACAAGTGAAATACCTTAGCCTCGGATGAGCCTTGAAATTTGAGTAGGCAAGTGTTTGAGCTTCAAAATAGAAGAGAAATGTGTACCAGTAAATGGGCAAGGCACCGCGTCCGTAGTATTCAGCTCCAGGGCTGCAAGGGTAATCGACTTCCCAGGTTTTGTCACAGTAAGATTGGCTTGGGCTCATTTCCCTGTTATAGCACAGTCCCCAAGCTAAAGGCCCTCCTGTTGCGACTCCATAGCCACCTGTAAGACATCACGGTAACACTCATGCTAATGCAAAGCTGAATAGTAAATACAACAACAAAAGCTATCTTGGGAATGTCCAGAGTGATAAGATTAATAAAATGAAAAAAGCTATAGAGATTATCTTTAAACGAGGATGTATGCTTTAGACATGGAAGTCATTCATTCCGTTAATGGTACTTTTTACAGAACTAAAATCAAAGCTTTAGAGTTTAGAAGAAAACTGACAGGACGTTTTGCTGGCGACATGACCGAGAAACGCAGCCATTTCTTTCTGTCCCATGAGCTTTCCACCAGTGGTACCAAACCCAAGAGGCTCATAGAGAGCAGCAGCGGTAATGAAGGACTGGTAGTCCCAGAAACCAACAGCATGAGCAACAGGAGTGTTTCTTTTGGCAAAGAGTTGCTCAAACTGATACACCTGAAAGTAATCTGATATTGTCTGGTTACAGCAGTATTCCGACCACCAGCTGCATTCCCATCCTTGCGTGCACACCTTCTGTCCCCTCACCTTCTTCACTTTAATCGTTTTGTCTTCCCCGTTTGCAACCAAAGCCAGGCATGACACAGCCAGCAGAACCAGAATAACGATTGAACCACTCCGGATCGTCACCATAGCTATGGAGCAAGTATCAGCTACAAGATCATAGAAACAAAATTAGACGGGCTTTTTGTTTGAATTTGTCTGAAAATAGAAACTTTTTCATTCTTCCTAAAAAAACACATATTACTCTTGAAACATACATACTATCAAGAAATGACTTTCAACGTGTTTAAACCAGGAGATAACAGATATTTAAATTCTGGCCTTAAAGATCTACGCTCAACAAGAAATATGAGAACATGCTAAAAACAAACCAAAAACACCAAATCCGACAAGCCAAAAACACCAAAATCCAAACTCAACCTCGGAAAGATTGGAATCAGCAAAGGAAGAGTCAAATCAGCAACAAACCAAAAAGCATGGCCTTCCTAATACTAGGAACTAACAACACTTGGCTGACCCTAATAGCTGTAGATTGACCGATATCATACCAAATTAGAAATGATGATGTAAGAGATTATAGAATCTAAACTGTAGAATTTGTGAAAACTTCAAAATGTGAATCTACAGAGATTGTCAGATCACAAAATCAATAAGCAATCAGCAAATTCACAATGTTCCCGAGTCAAGAATTAGCTGTAAATCGTCACCGAAACTAGACCAATAACTTAAGGAATAGCGCTTACCTGCAATGCTGATCAGCTAGATCCAAAGAGATCGAGAAAACTAGTTGTGCTTCGACGAGGGACAAAAAACTATATTTTTTTTTTTTTGCTTCGTTGCCGAGAAAGCAAGAGATTCTCAGGAAAGAGAGAGAGAGAGAGGAGGACTAAAACTAAAGCGGGTGACGGATCAGCGGTCTCTATCAACCGTTCAATTGGAGTAGAATCAACGGCTAAGATTGCGTATGGTGAGGTGAATGTGTCGGTATGAGAAGACAGGCTGGTAGGTGTTGTGGGCCCTACTTAAGTGAAGTGGAGCCTTCCACCGACAGCCGCGGACAGCAGACCTGAGAATCTCCCCGGCTGCCTTAACCAACCGATTCGATACGGTTTAGCTTTTGATTTTTCTAGACTTTCGGGTTTATGTTGCGCAACTAAAAGGGTATGGCCCAATGGGCTTTAAATTTAGGCCTTTTTGTAAATGCTAAAACAAATTGATCCAGAGACAAATTTTGTCAAATTTCCCAAACGAAAATTATTCTCTCCCATCTCTCTCTTCTCTCTCTCATTCGCTTTCTCTCTCCAACTGTGACAATGGCGTCTGCTTCGAAGCAAAATCCTTCTTCTTCCAGACCCCCAAGGCATCCTTTTCCCATCGCTGCCTCAATCCCCACAAAATCCGGTGTCGCGGAAGAATCCCAGTTTCGAAACCCTAATAACCCTAGCACAAGCGTCTTACCGTCGACGTCGAATTCACCGATTTCTATGGCAGTGGAGGATCAGATCCTCGGACGTTCCAGTCACCTCACACGCCCGGAGCTTCTCCGACGCCGATCGCACCACCTGAAGCAGCTCTCTAAATGCTACAGAGACCATTACTGGGCTCTAATGGAGGATCTCAAGGCCCAACACAGAGAGTATTACTGGAAGTATGGTGTCAGTCCTTTTAAAGAGGATAATCATCAGCAAAACAAGAGACGCAAGGTTGGGATTGATGGACAGACTGGTGATGAAGTTGCCGTTGAAGGTAGCGGAGACAACGATAACAACAACGGTGGCAGTAATGGCGTTAAGGCTGATCTCAATCTGAAAGGAAACTGTGTGGCTTGTGGTAATGGATGCAAATCCAAGGCCATGCCACTCACGAATTACTGCCAGCTTCATATCCTCTCGGATAAAAAACAGAAGCTTTACACGTCTTGTACTTACGTCAATAAAAGGTTCGTTCCAGTTTCGCCATCTCCTAGTTTTTAACTTTTGATTCACAGTTATTCTCTTGCTAGTTTGTGGTTGTTTCGCGTTAGGAAATAATGGTTGTAGTAATACCCAAGTTTTGATGTTAAACCCTTTTATAGAGTCGATGCTTAGTCTCCTTTTGTGTCTTTTGCGACAAAGATAGGATTAGGATTGTGTGCATAGTTAATTTGATCCTCCTGAGGTTCTTACTGTAAATAGACCAGATGTCAGATGATTTAATCTTTGTTTAAACATTTGGTTTGTTATATCCCTGATTACAAAGAGCTGAAACTTTGTATTCTGAGGTGTGATGAGTAATTGACCAGCTCTATTCTAACTCGGTATTGTTGTTATGGTGCAACTGGCATGTGATGAGAAATTGATCAGCGCTATTCTAACTCTGTATTCTTATATTTTGTATGTGCAGAGCTCAGTCAAAAGCAATAACTTGTCCAAAACCAACACTTGCATCGACTGTTCCTGCCTTGTGTAATGTGCACTTCCAGAAAGCCCAAAAGGATGTTGCTCGGGCTTTGAAGGATGCTGGTCATAATGTTTCTTCAACAAGCAAGTCTCCCCCAAAACTCCATGACATTGTAGCCGCGTTTGTGCATCATATTCAAGCTAAAAGAAAAGATCCACGGAAAGACGGCAAACTAAAAAGCTCAGTAAAAGAAGAAATTACAAGCTAAACCCAACAGCTTGAGAGCGCAGAGAAATAATCTGTTTCCACAATTGTGCAAAAATGGAAGTTAAGATAACTGGCCTACTGTACCATCACACGTGAGGGAGATAAGTAGCTGATCCTAAACGGGAGACATAGGTATGGTAATCATCTATGCCTGGTCATGAAGAAAGTTTTATTTTTTTAGTGTAGATCTTGGTAACACAGAACATATTGGTAGGTTTTTCTTTTTCCTTGTTAATCTTGGCAAATCAAAGCTGCTTTTAGAATGATTAGCTTCTAAGAGGTGCCTTGTGATGTGTTCATGCTGCTTTTAGAATGATTAGCTTCTAAGAGGTGCCTTGTGATGTTCATTATATTTTGCCGTGAATGGAGCTCACAGTCATTGCCAATAAGTTGCTTGGACTTGAGAAATATTTAGCATTTTATCTAGTTGCGTAGAATATACAGCGGGTTGTTTGGATTTTCGAATTGGTCTTAAGCTTGGAGAGTTGTAATCATCTTCTGGTCTATTGTTAAATGTTGATTGGCTGGACTTAAACCCAATACATTTGTTAAGCATTGGAAGCAACTGTTAAGCCACATGGCAGTGTATAACATATATCCGTAGCCATTGTAAGTCAACTTTTTCACCAGCTTGGACAGTTAATGAAGAACGAAAAAGATAAAACACAACATCTGAGATCCATCTATCTTCTTCCTTTTCCTCTCACTCGATTCTTCAGAAAGATTGAGGAGCAACACGAAAATTGTAAGGTTTCAAAACACCTTTGAGGAAGACGGAATGAGTCGGAGGACAGTAGTAATGCCACTGCCTTGATAAAGATCCAGTTACCGAGTTAAGATTGGTTACCTCGGCAAGTAGAGGTCCATAACCAGTTAATGATAGCTCTCATAAACACAAGTGTCGAGCTATCAAACACAAGTGTCTCACCACTGCACAAGGACAACAATCCAGCTTTCATATCCCACATGTAATAAGCTTCACACATGTAGCTTAACAGATATTCATTCACGCAGTGGTATGGGAAAAGAGGACAATCATATCAACATCACACTCAGTTAACATACACAGTTAGATTAGTTACCTCGGTAATTCCATGACCAAGTCAGGTGAGTGAAATGAATGCTCTTTAAAAAAAAAGGAAAACAGAAGGCTCTCACATCAACTGCAGAAAGGACAAGAATCCAGCTATTAAGATGTCAGATGTTAACTGTTAAGCTCTAGATGGCAGGTAAAATGAGGAAAGAATTTGATGTATATTTTATTAACTGATACCTTTTATTTCCGTTGATAAAATCATTAGACTAGATACTAGTACACATATATGGAATTATAGTCAAGAATCATTGTTGGTGTTGGGTGGTTAACTTTGGGACCTTGAAATGCCTTTCCGAGAACTCCTCCTCAGCTAACAGATAATGTTCATGTAACAAACATCTTCGCTTAGATTTCCAATGATTCCTTCAGCTGCACAATTGGACAGTACATGCAACGGCTTGTGCCCAGTATTTGAGCCTAGCTTTCACATCATCGGGATTGTCACCTGAAATACAGCAAAATGAAAAACATTTTCAGACATCATACATCTCAGTACTGTCCTTTCCAATCTCAGAGTTACGAGAGATGATGAGAGATATGTACCGGGGCTAGAAATCTTCCAATTGGCAACCGGAGGCGACGGAGAATCGTCCACCGACGAACTTTCCGGTGACCTGTTGGTATTGTTCTGCTTGTCGTCTAGGAATCTCTGGCTCATGGAGTAGCATAGCTCTAAAGCAGGCAGAGTGTTGCAGAGCTCAGGGATCTCGTCGTAGCTGAAACCAAACCCTAGATCTAGACAACCCCTGAGATCTTCGAGATCGTCATCCGTCAAGCTCTTGGATCTCGTCAGATCGTCTTGGCTATCCAACGTGGCAAGAGTCTCTACGTAGCCCTCCACTAACACGTGGCTCTTCTTCCTCTCCAGCTTCTTCCGGCTCTCGCCGCGGGTAGACATCTCAGCCCAAGCTTCGTGGATTCCGGCTTTATTCTCAGGTGTTTCGGCTTGTTGGGAAGAAGAGTATTCCCGTGGATCTGATGATTTGCACCGAACACAGCCCATCACTCACTCTCTCGCTATTATCTGGATCCGAGTCAGTCTCTCTCTTCTTTTTTTTTCTCTCTCACTCAGATTCCTTATAAAATGATGAACTCTGTTTTCGGGAGAGAGATGCAGAGTCGATTTGGTTACTTATAAAAGCCGCAATGAGCTGTGTACCTCGATGATGATTATGATGATGATGGATGGCATCTTCTCGCGTGACTTTTGTCGTATGAAATTTTGTGGGGCCATAAAGAGCCCTTTTAAGGGGATTTCAATGAAAATATTTTAATTGATTTTAATTTCTTTTCTTTTTTTTATTTTGGTTAATTTTTTTAATACACAAAATATAGTACTTCAAAATAGTGTGTTATTTGATTTCTAATTTTCAAATTCTAACTCAAATCTGTTGTTTTTCCGTTAAAAATTCTGGAATACAGTATATGGATTTTTCAAAACTTTTACAAAACAAATATAAGTAGAACTTTTTTTATGTGTTATATTATTTCGAAATGCATATATGGAACAGTTAAAACCCATATGTTATGAAAATAAATTTTCAAAACTTTTTTTGTAAAATGTTTTAATTGATTTGAATTTCTTTTTTCTTTTTGTTGTATTTTGGTTATTTTTAATTCACAAAATAAATTACTTCAAAATATAGTGTGTTATTTGATTTCTAATTTTCAAATTCTAACTAAAATTTGTTGTTTCCCCGTTAACAATTCTGAAATACAGTATATGAATTTTTCAGAACTTTTACAAAACAAATATAAGTAGAATTTTTTCTAATGTGTTATATTATTTGGAAATCCATATATATGGAACGATTAAAACCAATATGTTATGAAAATAAACTTTAAAAAACAATGTGGAATTGAATTTCTTTTGAGTTAAGTTATGCAAATTATTATCAATATATAACTCTAATATTGAAAGAGACATGTATGTAATCATATTACTCGATATGCTTGGATTGAGGACTGCATGTGTATGAGGTGTATATGTTATGTGCAGATATAATCATATAAAAATTGTCACATTTATGATATAATAAACACTTTTGAATGTGAAACCAATGTTTTTAAACCCGGCCCGGACCGGCCGGTCCGACCGGTTAAACCGGGACCCGGTAACACTTCCGGTCCGAATTTCAGTTTAAACTCGGGGTGTTGTTCGACCGGTGAAATCCGGAAAAATCCGCTCAAAACCAGTGACCCGGGCAAATCCAGAACCGACCCATTTTGAGTTTTCACAAAATTGATTCCAGATCTTAACGCCAACGATTGGATCTCATAGTTTTCTATGATTTGTTTTAAAAAGACATAAAATTTACAGAAGAGAGAGAATCAATAGGAAAAAAAGTGGGGAAGAAAAAGAATACGTGGCAGCTAGAATTTTTTAAAATAAGCTTTTCAAGTTTTTTTATCGTTTTATATTTTTGTATAATGATACTTTTTTGCTTATTGACTTGTTGACAATATCAACTATATATATTTTTTTTTTACTACATTTGGTGACTTAGTTTCAATGTTTTTAAAATAATACTTTTTTATTAATTTCATTTTTAAAAATATAAAATAAAAATAAAAAACTAATTTATAAAAATACATAAATGAAAAATATTTTTCAAAAGTAAATTAAGCAACCGATATTCTGGTATATATAACTATAAAATATGTTGAATTATTATATATTTATAAAATTAGTTTATATATTTATATATAGATTTTAATAAATTTATATATTTATAATTATATATATATATATATTTAATAATTAAGTGACCCACGGTCCGACCCAATGACCCGTGGTCCGACCAGTAATCCAGTGATCCGAATGATATTCCGGGTTGATATCTGGGTCGGGTTTAAAAACAAACTGTCATTGCAAGGACTTGGTTTTGACACCAAGATATACAGTTGGCCTTGCTGATCTGAACACGTGGTTGATAACGAGTGGATAGATCCTAAACTGAAGATGAAATATAGGCCAACAAACCCACGTGGACTGTCTTTGTCTCTCAATAATTTAGCTGGTAGGAGAAGAATACAAAGTCACATCATTATTGTTGAGCTCACAACTATTAATATACGGTCCAAATTTTATACATTTATTATGCCCATCTTCCACTGATGGTGAATTGTTCCGGGGAAATACTGTTGGAAATGCTATTTTTTAAACTATATTTATAAATTGCCTTTTAAGTTTTGGGTTTAAAAAAACCTCTTATTTCAAGAAAAAAAATGAAAAATAGCTGTTTTGTTTAACTATTTAAAATAATTGTATTGAAACGAAAGCTAATTTCCACCGAATAAATATATTAACTTTTACCTATTCATGTTATTCGCAAGAGTTTTATGTTTGCTAAGAAAATTTAACATTATCGAGGACTTTTCATTTATATATCACCAAATAATGTACATAAATTTTAAAACCTTATCTTGAAATTACCCATTCCCAGTGTCCACCTTGTATAGTAAACAGCATTCGTTTTCTTTTCCTATAGTATTTGTTTTTTTCAAAAAAAAAAATAATAATAATAAAAATGATTTTGCACACTTGCACTCGTGGTGGCGAAGCTGCAAGCCACAACGGAGGCACTGGCGGGATCCACATGATCTAACGCTTTCGGCTTTTCCCTTTTAGCCCTGAAAGGGCTACACACGTTACAAACAAACAAACAAAGAAAATTCGTAAAGAGACAACATTGTTGCCTTAATTAAAATTATAATGATTTTATATGTAGGGAAAATATGAAGATCAAAGCATACTTCTTCTCCCTATCGTCTGACTTTTCTTTCTCTTCTTGTCCTCGCATTAAACCCACCACCAATGGATATTATGGATTTGGTCTCTGGTTGAATAAAACCGGTAACAAATGGTGCCCTCTATTCATATAACCATACCGGCCACATACAGCATAACCACAGTCTGGAATCTTAGTCAATCCAAGTTTCATTTGAGTTCTTAGTCAATCGAAGTTTCATTTGACTTGAAGAGACGAATCCAACAAAAAAATTGTATGATAAATTCTTCAGATGTTGCGTCTCTTCACAATGCACACGCGGTTGCTTTGGACGGGTCATAGGGAAAGGAAATCGCTTAGGCAATGGATTAAAAAAATTAACTAATAAAAATTAACATTAATCAAACTAACTGTAGTTGATTAATCTAAAGATATCAACTAAAAATTTACATTATTTACCATTTTTAATCTCTCTCTAGTTGTAGATTTCTTGATGCATAATGGACTCGGTTCAATCTTACACGGATCCGGCTTACGAATTTGTAGTTGACATAAACTTATTTATTATCATATATAAAAACTCAGTTTAGTTTTGTCTCTAAACTAAACTTGAGGCTCTTTCTTAGAAGAAATGGAGAACATTCCTATAATTGCAGTTTGATTTTGTCTCTGGGGGGCTCTTTCTTAGAAGAAATGGAGAAGATTCCTTAAAAATTGCATGTCTGACTTTTTCAACATCTAAATGTCTAGTACATATTGTCTTTGACTCTTTGGCAAACTCTTTGTTTAAAAGGAAGTAGAACAATTATGGTTTCCCATTTGAATGTGTATGAAAAAAAAATGAGAACGTGAGAGGTTTGCTTAATTAAGAGAAATTGTAAACCCTTTCCGCATCCTACAATTTGAAAGACTTGGTCTTCTTCCATTGAATTATTTAAAGAAAGGTAAGAGCTCGTCAACTTCTCTCATTTTTCTCTCGTATGGATGATTCCGTTGCCAGAAGGCTGGATAAGCTCCATGTCGAATCAGAGTCCGACGCACCTGAAGAAGATGATCACACCGAAACATCTATCCAACAACAGAGTCATGTAACTGTTCTAACAGAAGAATATATTCGGGGGATTATGGAAAGTGAGATTCAGAGGGTTTCAGAGATTTGCTTCATATCCGAAGCTGAAGCCACACTTCTGCTACCACACTTTCGCCGGTAAAAACTTTAATTGAGTCCTAGTATTGCTCTGATTTTTGTATGTCTTCTTCTACAAGAAACCCTTTTTTGACCTCTCTGTTTCTTTGATTTTTTACATATACGCTCAGGAGTGCTAGTAAATTTCATACGGAATGGTTTGATGATGCTAAAAGCGTTAGAAAAAGCGCTGGCTTGTTGGAGAGACCACTTGAATCACTTGATCAAGCTTCTGATGACAAAGAGGTAATATCCAAATGTTTCTATTGTAGCCAAATGTTTCGATCAAGCTTCAAATGTTTCTAAGTTAAAACAAGATCATCTTAATAATAATGTGCAATCGTATAGTTCTTTTGCGGAGTCTGTTCCAAATTGCACCCACTTGAGAAGTCTGCATCGGTCTCTTGTGGCCATCGTGTATGCACTTGCTGCTGGACAAGTATGATCTCGTTAGAATCGAATGTTGTTTATTCTAATTCTTCGTCGACCTTATGATATCTATACTGACCTGTAATTTTATAGGGCATATCAACGATATCATCAATGAAACTCCAGCTGCTGAATGGGATTGGAGACTGAAATGTCCTTACTCTTGTCCAGCTTCTGTTGGTCGAGATATGATCGATAGATTTGCTTCCGAGGAGGATAAGTCTAAGTACGATCGTTATCTACTTAAATCCTACGTTGAAGACAGCAAAACGGTATAAAAAGGCATAAAGAGAAAAGAAGGCTAGATAGATCGTAGAGATCTCAATTATATATGAACAATCTGTTGCTTAATATGTTTAATTTAGCTTTTTCTTTGTTGGCATTAGATGATATTATGTCCTCGTGTTGCCTCGGGACGTAGTTGCGCAATTGATGTTAGTCCTGCCGATTCTGGAAATTCCGCTGTCTACTGTGTCTGTTTGCTTAGCTTCTGTTGGAACGTGAGTTTTCTTGGATTTAATTTTTTTCTTTTTCTTTTTCTTTTGTTGTATTCAATCCAGTATCTATTACTGTAGCTGAATCTTAGCTTCAGTGCAGCAAGGACGTTCACAGTCCTGTGGACTGTAAATCAGCTGAAAAATGGTTAGCAATGAACAGTACCGATTACCAAAGCCCGAACTGGTAAGCAAAAACCATAAATTTCGGATACTGTATATGCTTCCCATTTATATAAAGCTTGGATCTTTCAAGTGTTTCAGTCTTTTTTGGATTTTGGATTTTAGGGTTCTGGCCAATACGGTGTCTTGTCCAACGTGTAACCGAAGGATCGAAGAAGATCAAATTTTTTCACTCAAGATGAAATGCTTACCGCCTTGTAATTATGATTTCTGTTGGTAATTTACTAATATGTGATCGCTCATTTCTCCATTACTTAAGTTTCTTGTGATTAAGATTATGATTTTTCTTTTAGATTGGTTGATAATCATATTAAATCTTACATTTAATGAATTTCCTCGGCAGGCTCTGCCGTGGCGACTGGACTGAACATGGGGAAGAAACTTGTAACATTGATGCTGTCTCGGTACTTCTTTATCTGATCTTGAAAATTTAGTTTGATGGTTTTGTGTATTAACCAATATGTCTTTTCTGATGTATTTTGTTTTGGGTAGTATGAAGAGGCTGATCAACAGTGGAAAATGGCAGAACTTGCTGCAGATAGATACGCATATTGTTATGAAAATTGGAAGAGTAATGAATCGGTATACATGCACTTATTTATGAACTGCATATCCATTATTTGCCAGTGAAAAAATGCAATAATTTCATTTGAATGGGTTTTTGGGCAGTTGATGCAAAATGCAAAAGCAACCCTCCAGCGATTACACGTTGATCTTGTAAGAGAGATCTATGTTGTCTTGTTTTTGTTCTGTTTAAATCTCTGTAGATTAAAGTTGAATCAAATTTTTAGTTTTATTTTTCTTAATCGTTTTTTTCTTCCAGATTCCGAATCTAAGTAACACACAGTTAGCAACTGTACCGCAGCTTGAGTTCATTGCAGAGGCTTGGTATCAGGTCAGCAAAACTAGAACTAGTGCGAGAAATCTATGTATGCTGTTTTGGTTTCCGGCATAACTACTTAATAAGGTAATGCATACATACAATACAGATCATGGAATGTAGAAGGGTCCTGAAATGGACTTATGCTTATGAATATTACCTAAGAGAGGATGAGGTCGAAAAGCAAGCTTTCTTGAAGCATAAGCAAGGTCTGTAACTTGAGTATGCAAAATGCAGATTCTTTTGTAAGATTGGTTTCGATTTCTCTTTTGAAACTGGAAGATTTAACTAACAATCCTCTATGTTGATCAGTGGATGCGGAGATTCCTTTGAAGAAGCTCTATTACTATGCAGAACATGAACTGCAGACATTTCTTGACGCCGAGGGACCATCAGAAGATTTAACTAAATTCAGCAACAAATTAACTAGACTAACAAGGTTTTACTCTCTCTCTTTTTAAATATATTGTGTGTCCTAGTTGCGTGTATTCTTTATTTATTGTACTACAAGCAAGATCCAACAGCTAAACCCTAAACTTAAACTCTCTTTTTTTGGGTTCCTTAACAGGATAACGCGAAATCACTACGAGTGTCTGGTAAGGGAACTTGAGGATGGGTTGAGTAATGTTGTCCCTGCTTCGAGGTCTCAAAGAGCATGTGGCGAGGATCATGCTATTGGTTCGGGCCGTAATCATGACGATTAATCGCTGATTTCCAAAACTAATTGGATGATTGTCAGATGACGAGGCTGTTAAAAAATCATTAATGATAATCTCGAGTATACATCTTTTTAGTGTTTGCATTCTCTGAAAATATATAGCCATATAGGAAAGAAAAGATATTGGGTGTGCCATTTCAAAAAAAGAAAAAAAGGAGAAGGTCTTGTGTGTGAGAGATGAACTCTGTTTTTTTGTTTTTCTTTTTGTCAACGAGTAATGAACTCTGTTTTATATACGTAAAATAACGTGGAAATGTAGACGGTGTAAATCTTTTTTTTTTTTTTTATAATCTTTCTTCATCCAAATCTTTGTGGTAAAAAAAATATAAAAATTGACGGGAGTGGGGAAGTTCACACTTGTGTCTTCGATTAATGATTAATATAAAGCCTAAATTGTTAAAAACAGACTTTTATTAAATAAGACAAATACTCAAACTGAGAGAGTAAAAAAAGTCTTCATTTTAGATTTTAGAGATGTTGGGAGTTTATCATGTTTTCCACTTGCTTTTTTTATGAATTAACACATTTTGAGAAGATGTTTCTGTCACATCAACAATTCATTAATTAAGACACAAAACACCAAATGCAACACGTAACTTGTTTGAGAGAGAAGCTGAGACGTACCCAGTAAAAGGGAATCGATTTAGTAGCCAAGAAATTTACGGAGGCAAGATCTATTTTTGGCTTCATGGTGCTATTTCGTTGTTTAATTGCTGTTTTGATGAGAGATCCAGCACTACCTTTCCTTCTCATAAGTAAAACAATTGATCTGATTCTTCTCGTTACATAACCATTAGAAAAAACACCACCACCAAAATATAGAAATTAGAACTTACCATGATAAAAAGATTTAGTTTTGGTATATAAATAAAAAGTTTTGATACCCCCAACATTTAAAAAAAAAAAGTTTTTGGTAATAAAAAGTTTTAATACCTTTTGAGTTGAAACATTTTTATGAATTTTTTTCTAATAAAAAATATAAAGAATATTATTTTAAAATAAAATTGACGAAATATTTCATAAAATTAAAGTTAGAATGATCATTACTCAAAATTCTTTAACATGTGTAACTATTTGTTAAAAAATCTATTAATTATAAACATACTATAAAATAGAAAATTTACAAATGATAAAATAGAGTAAAAGGGAAAAAAGGGATTTACCAAAATTAAATATTTTTCTACTAAAATCAACTCAGTGGTAGAAGTCCATATCTCATCTACTCCACTTCTGAATCGCGAACCCAGCGATCCGGAATCTTACCTACAATTTCTCGATCAAAACTATCGAAGCTCCGTGTCCCTTCCCTTGTTAAAGCTGTTTACTTTTCCCTGCAATTCTCTCTCTCCTATAAAGCAGCATCCTTTTTTTTTCTGTTGAAACCCAAACCCTACTTTGCCCAGCGACAAGGGAAGAGGGGGGTTTCGTCTGATTTCGAGGAGAAGTTTTTCTCTTGGGATTTCGCCGATCATGGATTCCGAGGATGACATGCTCGATGCCCACGATATGGAATCGGGAGAGGATGATTTTTACAGCGGCGGGACCGATGATTACAACGATAGTGATGGTGATGAACCCGATTACGGGTTCGTTGAGGAAGACGTGGACGATTCCGCGATGATCGCCTCGCATCGCTCTCAGGTGGGTTTAATCACGGGTTCGTTGATGAAGACGTTGTACGTAGCTTGTTTGGATTTTATTGTCTTTAGAACTTGTTTGGTGTTACTTTGCTCTTGCAACTGGCTAATGTTGGAAGCTGTTTTTTTTTTCCTTTCTTTTTTAGGTTTTCTTTTGTTTATGATAATTAGTAGTCTATGGCTCTTTGCTGATTACTTCATTTGATACTAAGCAGTTTAATGGTTGTTAAAGTTTGGAACTTGTTGCCGTTTTGAGCTTACTCTAGTCTAGCAATTTAGTTTTCCCTCGTGTTCTGGCGTTTAACGGGAAGGGTTGATAGAATTGCGTCGCTATTGATTGTTGTCTTAGTGTAGTAGCTTGATGGAAATGCAGTTTATTGGATTTCGTATTGTGTTATTGTTATTTATTCCACTCCTTGGCTGTAGCTGTTATGTCTTTTCCCGAACTACTGACTTGACTACTTTTTTCGCTGACTTTCTTATATCTTCTACTCTGGAGGTATGGCATGGCTGATAGTTCTCCATCTGTTAATTTCACATCCGATCTTATTTTACTGTGACCATTGACTCATTGTTGTTGTAATGATGCATGCTTCTAGATAAATTATGCTGTTCTCAAGGAAGAAGATATCCGCAGGCATCAGAAGGATGATATTGGACGAGTTTCCATGGTCCTCTCCATAAGCGAGGTCGAAGCGAGCATTTTGCTTCTTCACTATCACTGGTAAATTCCCTTGACATGTACTGTGTGATTTTGTTATCAATCACACCGTTTCCTCGATATTGTTTATCCTCAACATTATTGTTTCAAAACGACTTTCTCTTCCTTGAGATTGTTTTGATCTGCTACATTAAATGGAATCTATTAGGTTCTTTGAGAACATATATCGATGTCCATACCTGTGGGATTTCTCTAGTTTCCTAATGTCTCATTTTAGGAGCGTTAATAAAGTTCATGATGAATGGTTTGCGGATGAGGAGAGAGTTCGGAGAACTGTTGGCTTATTGGAGGGACCTGTTATTCCAAAACCTGATGGCGGAGAAGTAATTACATTGATTTGTCGACTCTGAATTTTTTTTTCTTTATTTCTCGCTTGGTAATTCACGTTTCACTGACACATGATTTGATGTTTAGCTTACATGTGGAATATGCTTTGAATCCTTTCTTCCTGAAGAAATTGTATCGGTTGCTTGTGGTCATCCTTTCTGCCCTACATGCTGGACTGGTATGTCATATTTTGTTACTTTTCCTTGTAACAGAAACGGGGACTGTTAGATTTCTAATATTTCTTGGGTTTATCTTAGTTTATATCTAGTTAGCATTTCGTTTACACAGTTTCAAAGATATTGGCCTATAAATTTAATTGTTAAGCTTAGTTTCTTCCATGCCTGAAATGCGTGGAGCATTTCTTTTCTGATAACTTTCCTTTTATACTGTACGCTTATATAGGTTATATTAGCTCAACAATCAATGATGGCCCAGGATGCTTGATGCTAAAATGTCCCGACCCTTCTTGTCCTGCTGCTGTTGGTCAAGATATGTTCGAAAAATTGGCTTCTAAGGAAGACAAGGAGAAGTATTATAGATATTTTCTTAGGTCTTATATTGAAGACAACAGAAAGGTAAGGCGTCCAAGATAACATATATCACACTGCATAACTTACCTCAAGAAGCAGAAACTGCTCGAGGCTCTTGCTGCTGAATTTAACTTTTAAAATTGTTATTTTTTATCCTTAGTGAAGTCGTATCCTTCTTATCGAGACTATAGTTTTGATGTCGTTCTCATTTGTTTGTTCTGCTTCAGATGAAGTGGTGTCCTGCCCCAGGATGTGAGCATGCAATAGATTTTGCTGCCGGGACTGGCAGTTATGATGTTTCTTGCTTGTGTTCGCATAGCTTTTGCTGGAATGTAAGTTTTTGGAGTCAAAGCCAACTAATCTGCTTTCCCTTGACTATTTAAGCAATTTGGTTTATCTGCGGAACCGTGATAAATTTGAAATTCCAGTGCACTGAAGAGGCTCACCGTCCTGTGGATTGTGACACAGTTGCCCAATGGATACGCAAGAACAGCGCTGAATCTGAAAATATGAATTGGTATTATTGGTGTTCATGCTTCCTCAGTCTTCTGGTTATTTCTACCGTACATCTTGCATAAATATGTTTAATCACCACTGGAGCTACGCCATTTCTCTTGTTTCTTCCATTTTTATTACATTTCTCGCTAATCAATTTTTGCCTCCTCATACCCAGGATACTTGCCAATTCAAAGCCTTGTCCGAAGTGTAAGCGGCCAATTGAAAAGAATCATGGCTGCATGCATATGACATGCACACCACCCTGTAAATATGAGTTTTGTTGGTAATATTTTTATCTCCATCTATGAAGATGTCTATGTTTGGTTGTTACTCTTTCTCTGCAATGTTGGATTGCAAGCTTGTTTGTCTCTGATGTCTTAGGATTTAATCTTGTGATGGGAGTGCAAGAGGTGCTAATGAATGTATCTTTATATGAATCTTTAGGCTTTGCCTTAATGCATGGACAGATCACGGGGAAAGAACGGGTGGTTTTTATGCCTGCAACCGGTATGAGATAGCTAAGCAAGAAGGTCTGGTAGGACCTCTTGTACTTATTTGATAATTTGTAGTGGCATTTTTTGCAATCACTAATGGTTTAATTATTGTTTTGTTGATATCAATTTAACTTTTGTTTTAGTATGATGAGGCTGAAAAGAGGCGAGAGATGGCAAAAAATTCGCTAGAGAGATACACTCATTATTATGAACGCTGGGCAAGCAATCAAACAGTATGCAATTTTTTTATACTTCTTATGCCTTAAGACACTTTAAAGCTTGAAGTGTTCTGTACGCTCTAGTTTAGTTTCTATCATGAGACAGTTGTGCGCAAATCAATATTGCTGTTTGGAAGAAACGGAGAAATAACTTTTTTTTTTGTTTTTTCTGATTCGGCAGTCGAGGCAAAAAGCTATGGGGGATCTGCGGAAAATGCAATCGGAAAAGGTAAGAATTGTTAGTTTTATTTCCTTGTTGATTTTTTATCGACCAAATGATACTCAATTCTTCTTTGGAGTGGAGAATGAGTGAGCTAATAGCTATTCCGTTTGCTATGATTTGCAACACCAAATTGTATCATCCAGACTCTAGATAGGGACTGCATTGTGGTTACTTTGTTGATTTTGATTTGAATTTGTGGTGCTTATACATGTGGTGCTTATATATAGAATTTTGAACGTAAGAAGGTTTATGGTAGTTTCTCACGTGCGGTTGTCAATCTTTTCTCATTGTTCTGCTAGCTTGAGAAGCTTAGTGACATACAGCGCACACCAGAATCTCAGCTGAAGTTCATCACAGATGCGTGGCTTCAGGTGAGCAGCTGAAATATTCAAATAACTGTGAGATTTATGAACATGTCTGTGTATGTTTCTCATTTGACTCATACCTTTACAGATCATTGAATGCAGACGGGTACTGAAATGGACATACGCATATGGGTACTATCTACCTGATCATGATAAGCGACAATTTTTCGAGTATCTGCAAGGTCAGAATCTTCATCTGTAGATTGGCTGGAACAGCTAGTTGTGTGTGCAAACCCTTAAGAGTTTGAAGTTTGTCTTGTTGATTTGATCAGGGGAGGCTGAGTCAGGTTTGGAGAGGCTCCACAAGTGCGTAGAGAAGGAATTGGAGGTGTTTCAAACTGCTGAAGGCCCTTCAGATGACTTCAATTTTTTCCGGGCAAAATTAACTGGTTTGACCAGGTAATTGTCTTTTTTGTTTGTTTGTCTAAATCTATTTGGCTAGAACAAGAAAAGGCATCAGCTTTTCAGACAGATCAAGATAAGTCTCTGTAAGATGAGTCTGTCCAGTAGTATTCAGATCGATTGTTGCATCTATAGTCAGATAGGTTTGGCTGAAGTTGTTAAGACGTTGAAGAACCATATGAATGCTAACCCCAGTGACCTGTATCGTGTATAAACAGCATAACGAAAACCTACTTTGAAAATCTGGTGAAAGCTTTGGAGAATGGTCTTGCTGATGTGGATACGCAAGCGGCTAGCAGCAAATCAATCAACTCTAAATCTAGCAAGACAAAAGGCGGCGGGAAAGGTAAAGGAAGCTCCAAAAATGGCGGGTCCAGCAGAAACCCAGATGAAAACTGAGATTGAGATGATCTCTCTGGTTTCAGTTCCGTGTCTCTCTCGTGTCGTGTGTGAAGCCATCTCATTAAGAAGCTATTAACTTTACTTGCAAGGAAAAGATAGGCTTTTTAAGAGTTTTGGAGAAATGTTTTGGTTTTACGATCATACAGTATATATAAATTAAAAACAAGATGATTTTTAGTTTCCAATTAAACAACCTATAAACCATTTTCTCAGTGAAAAAAAAAAAAAATGACAATTGATTCGCTCTCTCAGATTTTGCAAAAAAAAAGAAAAGTCACAAATGTAACACAACTATCATACAAATTCAAAAACATTCAAGGGAATTCATTCGGCTAAGCAATTAACAATACATTTAAACCTATAATTAATTAAAAACACACTTTTTTTTTTGTTAAAGTTTATTGCGATAATAATATATTGTCTGTCACAAGAAAGCGAAATTTGGTTTTTTTAGAAAATGCTGATATGTCAGCCTGACATTGGTGAAGAGAACGTTTTGTCCAATAAGCTACTCACTTAATTAGTAATTAAATATATATATATATATATAATTTGTTCGTTTTGTTATTATTACTAGTTTTTAACTGCTACATAGGCCCAATCTTTCTAATGACGTTCTGACCTTAGTCTATATATAAAGCCTCGTTGTCCTTCCTAATTATCCATCTCTAGACTCTAGGTTTCACAAAACAAAAAACAGAGGTAATGAAGAGAAGACGCGAAGTGAATAGTCACATGACCTCACCATGGACGGCACGACTTGGTCACGGTGGAAATATTAAAAAAACTCCCGGAAAAATCTCTAGTGAGGTTCCGATGCGTTTCGAAGCAATGGTCATCAATTATCAGCAGGAGAAAAGACTTCATAGAATCAATTGTGACTCGGTCTTCGACTCAGCTTCCTCGTGATGCCCATCTCCTCTTCGAATTCGTTTGTTCACGCGAAACCGAGCTATGTTCTATAGTCTTGTCGTCTAGTAGGTGCCCTCGAAAAACTGACAAAGAATCATTATTATCAATCCCCGAAGGAACGTATGATTTCGTCCGCGGCTTGATTTTATGTTGGTCAGACTTTCGTAACAAGGCAGCTATATATAACCCTACCACAAGGCAGAGTTTTCAGTTACCGGAGATGGAAACGATGGGCTCTTGCTTCTTCGGATACGATCCTCTCGAGAATCAGTACAAAGTATTGTTCATACCATTATACAATATGGAGCAGGGTTGTCAAGTTTTCACATTGGGAGCAAAGCAGTGGAGGACCATCCGAGGCGTTTAATCTCAACATCCATTGTTTGGTGCAGTTTGCATCAACGGGGCTATCTATTACATAGCAAGGGCTGAAGATTGTGATTATGCTTTTCTGTACAAGTTGATGGGTTTTGATGTTAGATCCGAGAAATTTTATCATGTTGACGCTCCGGAAACACTCCTGGATCACGTTTCATCTCTGATAGACTACCAAGGGAAGTTAGGATTCGTATGCTGCAACAAGGGAGTGGAGATTTGGGTTAGGGAGGGTGGTGATCACAAGACACAAAGCTGGTCCAAGCTTTTCTTTTATGAGATGGAGGGTTTTGAAAAATGGCGCGTCTCGGGTGTTACTCGTGATGGTGAGATCGTTTTTTCCGATTGGCTTTACCAACCTGATGACATCTTATGTGTCTTATATTATGATCCAAAGCAAAACAGTGTGAGAGATGTTGACTTTGATCCGGTGGGAATAAGGCGTCACAATGGTTTTTTTATCTGGACTCTTCCGGATTATGTCGAAAACACAATGCTTTTGTATTAGTTTGGAATTTTCTAAGGGAACTTGTGCTTCTTCTTTATTAATATATATGGTTAAAATATTTTAGTCTAGGCGAAGATTTGGGATTTTCTGGTGTTGGATTGTTCTTCATTATAGTTTATCTTTGTTTGGGAGTTTCGTTGATTAGGAGTTGTAGTCGAGAGACTTCTTATTTTGTTAATGATTCATTCAGGAGTTTAATTCTTATTGTTAATGTATTAAAATCTCTTTTTTTTTTTTTTTTTTAATCCACCAATTTATAGCTAGCAGATCAATGCAGATCATGTGTAGATTTGTTTTTTATTTTTAAAACATATTTTATCATCTATTTATAAACTAATCTATTTTAAATTCTTTTATACACATATCCTAACATAATTTACACATTTTCAATAATTTTTTCTCTATTTTTTTTTATTGTTCGAAATTTAAAAATAAACTTATATGTAAAGATGACACTATATATTTTGCATGTTCATAATTTTATTATATAGTGATTTTGGTTACAATCACTATTTATGCATATTGATTTTTGAGAAAGTCCTTGAGATGACACACAAATATGTTTCTCAGCCTAATAAATTGCCAGGGAAGCTTCACTTGTTCATTTATACCATTTTATAATCAACTGTTGACCATTTTACCCTTCACTCTAATTGACCTAAAGTTGAATTTGCTATATTCTTCCGATCGTGTCTCTGGTTTGTCATGTCGTCTCCGAATCGCTTTGTCTTCGATCGAGTTTTTCGCATCGCCTCAGGCGCGTCCCACAAGCCTGTTCCTGCTCGTATCACCATTATCGCACAGTCTCAAGGAATCTGAAATCTCCAAGTTTTCTAGTAAATCTGTTTCGAATCAAATCTCGCAACCCGATCGGTTAGTGTCTTTCAGTTTTTTCTCTCCGATTCAGTTTGATTGATCGAGCATGTGCTTGTGATTGACTTCCTTGTCTTCTCTATAATTTAAAATTTTGTTGGATTCAATTAGAAACAATTGACTTAGGATAGAAAACTTGGAGATTTCAGATACAGATCTAGATGTACGATCCATCTACTCTTTACTTCTCCAGGTGATCCTCCGAAATTCCGATACAGAATTTGTTTTTCCGGCCATGGCTGAACACGTTTAAGCTTTTTTTACTAATTTAAATAATTGTTTTTAATAAATGTAATTTAAACCCGTTTCCGATACTTATCCCTTTTTTTTTCCGGCCATGGGTTTCTTTTTTACTACTTTAATTATTTTTAATAAAAATTCTTTTAATTCTTTTAACCACCCAACGCATATATATATAATACTCTGGCATACATTATTTTTCTTCTTCTACTTGATTTCTCTAATTCTTGTTTTCTCTTTCTTCTTCTTGCTCCCTACTCATCACTCGGCATTGTTCTCTCCGAGAATTTCGAGTTTCGACGAAGCGTGATCGAGACTCGATGAAGCGTGATCAAGATTTTCGTTTAACCCCGCCTACAAATGTCCAGACTTCTTCCACCAGCCCCGATACTCTAGCCGTTAGAGCTTTGACTCTACACAGTAATCTCAATCTACCTCTGGGATATGGATTCTTTCCGACGGACCGAGCAATGGTCGTCTTACTGAAACGTTTCAGCGAATTAAAGTTAGTGTGCCCGTGCCCAATCCACCATATCCCGGACTTCTACGCCTCAAGTCCCGATCGCTTAGCCGGTAAATTTCTCACCGTTATCAAATAGAAGCGTTTTCTCATTCTCTTATCCTCTCACTACCAGAATTCTCATTTTTTTTATTCTCTTTCTTTTCAGCTACATACCATAAAGGGAACGAAGATGATGATTCTTGGTATTTTTGGGATTACAAGAAGTTTGCCGCCTTCGGGAAGAAAGAACGCCTCCTTAGTGACCAGTCTGGCTACTGGAAAAGAATGGGACATAACGTTAAGATCAAGATTGGGGTAGTATCCGCAGACAAAGTGCAACTCAATCATTACGTTGGTGCACCTGGAAGTGGATTGAGGTCAGTCTGGAGAATAGACGAGTACTCCCTAGCTGAGGACAAGAAGACAAAGCCTGAGGACAAGAAAAAGAAACCTTGGACACTTATCAGGCTTTCTCGGGTATGTGTTTATTAAGCTGGAATGAGTTTTCAGGTTAAATGAATCCGATTCCAAATTCTAAATCTAGCTTACTGTAATGTAATAGGATTTTGTATTACTGATCTTCTTTTGTTACAAATTCCTCGGCAAACAGACTTTCCCAGGGAAAACAAAAGCTGCTTTGGGTTATATTAAAACCAGCTCTGTTGTGAACGCTGACCAAGAAGGTCTGGATGGTACAGTTCCAGGACAAGGAGCAGCACATCACAGGCTTCATGCTGCCTTTTATCGTGGCAGATAGACACTGCTGATTCGTTTGCTCAGGTAGGTTTTTAGAATTTGTTATGCCTGTTTGTTTTTTTAACACCTGTTTGTCCTACTGATCTGGATTCTGGATTCTTTGTTTACAGGCTCCTCAGACAAACCTTTTACTTGAGCCACATGAGCAAAATGATTTTTCTGATTGGTTAGAACATGAAGAAAATCACCATGGACAAACTGGTGATGCTCATGCTGCCTTTCCTCGTGGCCAGTCTCATGCTGCCTTTTATCGTGCTGATTCGTTTGGTCAGGTAGGTTTTTAGAATTTGTTATGCCTCAAGTTGGTTTTTTTTTTTAACACCTGTTTGTCCTACTGATCTGGATTCTTTGTTTACAGGCCAACAGGTTTGTGGATTATGATGATTTCTTGGAAGATGAAGAAAATACACCACTGGCTGTTCCGAGCGTTCCGAGCCTTAGGAGTAACGATGAATAGACGATGAATAGAGAGAGTCTTTAGTCAGACTTACTGTTTTTACTGTTGTGAAGTGACTTAGACCATATGTAGTTTTAAACAGGTGTTACTGCTTATTTTTCCCTCAGGATAAGAGGATAAATGTAGTTTGTTACCAAACCGGATAACCTTTTTGGGCTACTGGATCATATAAGTTTTTTTTGGGTTATTCAACCAAATTTTCCTTTTTAGATAGCTATAAGTTTTTAAATTTTTTTTTATATACATTTTACTATTTTAAATGCCTATTGCTAAAAGTTTTTTTTTTTTTTAAATAAAAATAAAGAATACTATTCTAAAGTAAAATTGAAGTAATCTTTCATAAAACCCAAAATTCCTTAATTTTTAAAGAGAAATTTATTAATTATACACATGCAACTATAAAATAGAAAATTTACAGATGATATAAGATACAGTAAAATAAAGAAAAAAGGACTACCAAAACTAAATTTTTGTTTTACTAAAAGTAGTAGAAGTCCATATTTCTCATCTACTCCATTTCTGAATCGCAAACTCAGCGATCCGGAATCTTACCTACAATTTCTCGATCAAACCATCGAAGCTCCGTGTCCTTCCCTTGTTAAAGTTGTTTACTTTTCCCTGTAATTCTCTCTCTCCGATAAAGCAGCAACCTTTTTTTGCTATTGAAACCCAAACCCTACTTTGCCCAGCGACAAGGGAAGAGGTTGTTTCGTCTGATTTCGAGGAGAGGTTTCTCTTGGGATTTCGCCGATCATGGATCCGAGGATGACATGCTCGATGCCCACGATATGGAATCCGGAGAGGATAATTTTAACAGCGGCGGGACCGATGATTACAACGATAGTGATGGTGATGAACCCGATTACGGGTTCGTTGAGGAAGACGTGGACGATTCCGCGATGATCGCCTCGCATCGCTCTCAGGTGGGTTTAATCACGGGCTCGTTGATGAAGACGTTGTACGTAGCTTGTTTGGATTTTATTGTCTTTAGAACTTGTTTGGTGTTACTTTGCTCTTGCAACTGGCTAATGTTGGAAGCTGTTTTTGTTTTTTTTTTTCTGTTTAGGATAATTAATAGTCGATGGCTCTTTGTTGATTACTTCATTAGATAGTAAGCAATTTAGTGGTTGTTAAAGACTTAAAGTTTGGAACTTGTTGCCGTTTTTGAGCTTACTCCAGTCTTTAGCAATCTAGTTTTCCCATGTTTTCTGGCTTGTAACGGGAATTGCTGAGCTTAAGGAAGTTTTTTTGGTTAGTTTTTTTTTCCGTTTTTCATGCACTGCGTAGTCTTCTAAGTGATGGAAAAGTAGATTCAAGGAAATTTAGTTTTGTTGATAGAATTGCGTCGCTATTGATTGTTGTCTTAGGGTAGTAGTAGCTTGATGGTAATGCTGTTATTGTTAGATTCCTTATGTACACTTTTTGACATCCTGGTTCCAAGCTCATTGTTTAATCCTTAGTGTTTTCAGTAACATAAATGAATTTTGAGACGTTACAGCTGCGAGCATGCTGTTTCTGCCAAAGCTTTTTACTTTCTGTTCATCACATAATATTCTTGGAATCATTAGTTATACTTTTGATTTGGCTTGCCTATTGGCTATTGTTTTTAGTGTTGATAAAAGGAGGAATTCATTGGCAAGAAATAGTCAATTTTTAAAAGGAGGAATTCATTGGCAAGAAATAGTCAATTTTCCTGAAAATTGGGTTTCGTTTTGTGTTTATTGTTCTTTATTCCACTCCTTGGATGTAGCTGTTATGTCTTTTCCCGAGCTACTCACTTGACTACTTTTTTCGCTGACTTTCTTATATCTACTCTGGAGATATGGCATGGCTGATAGTTCTCCATCTGTTTGTTTCACATCTGCTCTTATTTTACTGTGACCATTGACTCATTGTTGTTGTAATGATGAGATAAATTATGCTGTTCTCAAGGAAGAAGATATTCGCAGGCATCAGAAGGATGATATTGGACGAGTTTCCATGGTCCTCTCCATAATCGAGGTCGAAGCGAGCAGCTTGCTTCTTCACTATCACTGGTAACTCCCTTGACATGTACGGTATGATTTTGTTATCAATCACGCTGTTTCCTCCATATTGTTTATCCTCAAAAGAATTGGTTCAAAACGACTTTCTCTTCCTTGAGATTGTTTTGATCTGCTACACTATATGGAATATATTAGGTTCTTTGAGAACATATATCAATGTCCATACCTGTGGGCTTTCTCTAGTTTCCTAATGCCTGGAAAATGTCTCATTTTAGGAGCGTTAGTAAAGTTCATGATGAATGGTTTGCGGATGAGGAGAGAGTTCGGAGAACTGTTGGCATTGGAGGGACCTGTTATTCCAAAACCTGATGACAGAGAAGTAATTACATTGATTTGTCGACTCTTAATTTTTTTTTTCTCTATATTTCTCGCTTGGTACGTTCCACTGGCGCATGATTGGATGTTTAGCTTACATGTGGAATATGCTTTGAATCCTTTCTTCCTGAAGAAATTGTATCGGTTGCTTGTGGTCATCCTTTCTGCCCTACATGCTTACATCTGTAGATTTTTAATTGTTAAGCTTAGTTTCTTCCATGCCTGAAATGCATGGAGGATTTCTTTTCTGTTAACTTTCCTTTTATACTGTACGCTTATATAGGTTACATCAGCACAACAATCAATGATGGCCCAGTATGCTTGATGCTAAAATGTCCCGACCCTTCTGGTCCTGTTGCTGTTGGTCAAGATATGTTCGAAAAATTGGCTTCTAAGGAAGACAAGGAGAAGTATTATAGATATTTTCTTAGGTCTTATAGTGAAGACAACAGAAAGGTCAGGTGTCCAAGATAACATATATCACACTGCATAACTTACTGCAAGAAGCAGAAACTGCTTGATGCTCTTGCTGTTAAATTTAACCTTAAAAAGTATTTTTTTTATCCTCGTATCCTTCTTATCATGCTTTAATTGAAACCGGTTCCCAGGAAGCTTTTACCTCTCTATGTTGTGAAGTGGCTATTAAATTTGTAAATAAAGCCTTTTATTTTTTGCATATTACTGGTGTTGATAGAAGATCCTCCCTGTTCTCAGCTTCACCTATTTTTTCCTATTCTTAATCTTGTAGTATGGAGTGGCTGCCAGCTTTTTTTATTGAATGAAATCTCAATAATCACAACTTTCTTCTATGCCGGTCCTTTGAGCAGACTGTAGTACTTTGTCCTCCATATGTATGCCTATGATATGGCGCTTGTGTTGTTTCGATGTCGCTCTTTTGTTTGTACTGCTTCAGATGAAGTGGTGTCCTGCCCCAGGATGTGAGCATGCAATTGATTTTGCTGCCGGGACTGGCAGTTATAATGTTTCCTGCTTGCATTCGCATAGCTTTTGCTGGAATGTAAGTTGTTGGAGTCAAAGCCAACTAGTCTGCTTTCCCTTGACTAATTAATCATATTGGTTTATCTGTGGAACTGTGATAAATCTGAAATTCCAGTGCACTGAAGAGGCTCACCGTCCTGTGGATTGTGACACAGTTGCACAATGGATACGCAAGAAGAGCGCTGAATCTGAAAATATGAATTGGTATTATTCGTGTTCATGCTTCCTCAGTCTTCTGATTATTTCTACCGTACATCTTGCATAAATATGTTTAATCACCACTGGAGCCAAGTCATTTCTCTTGCATATTATATTTCTCGCTAATCAATTTTTGCCTCATACCCAGGATTCTTGCCAATTCAAAGCCTTGTCCGAAGTGTAAGCGGCCAATTGAAAAGAATCATGGCTGCATGCATATGACATGCACACCACCCTGTAAATATGAGTTTTGTTGGTAATATTTTATCTCCATCTCTGAAGATGTCTA